>JAKWBJ010000192.1:1218748-1638166 GCA_023159175.1 Wohlfahrtia magnifica
CTTCAACATGTGTGGAAAGCGACAGCTATTTGAACAATAATGGCAACTCTCATTACCAATTTCAAAGGCGAAAACAGCAACAACCTGGTGGAGTCTACAAACATGGTGCTAGCAGTGGAGCAGGAAGTTCTTCAACTTCTATGTCAAATTCTTCAACATGTGTAGAAAGTGACAGCTGTTTTAACAATAATCGCAACCATCATTACCAATTTCAAAGGCCAAAACAGCAACAACCTGGTGGTGCCTACAAAAGTTATGGTACTGGCAGTGGAGTGAGAAGTTCTTCAACTTCTATGTTAGATTCTTCAACATGTGTGGAAAGTGACAGCTCTTTTAACAATAATCACAACCATTATTACCAATTTCAAAGGCGAAAACAGCAACAACCTGGTGGTGCTTACAAAAGTTATGGTTTTAGAAATGGGGCAGAAAGTTGGGGGCAACAATCAACTCAATTGGAATCTTCAGCGTCTGAGGACAGCTACTTTTCTCGTAGGCCATGCGCTAAAAATTCAAGTACACTTATGTGCCTTTGTCGAGCTAAGATTTCATTTACGGATCCTCTCATTCCCATCGTTTTCACACACTTTGGCGAAATCAACTATTTTGGTGCCCCTGCACCCACAGCATTGCCCAAGCCACCCGATCATTGGCTTAAAAGTAAAAATGCTGAGACGGTCATTAGTAGTGCTATCAATCATCATCATCATGAAAAACTTCACAGTTATGGTGATCATGCGGTTAAATATTCAAATTTACAAGATGATATTGATACGTACAATCTTAAATTGTTGCTGAAACTGGAATTGTAATCACATTGCTTTTTAACAACAGCGTTTTTTTTTTTTTCAACAACTCAGCAACAAATTATTCCGTCGAAATAGAAAGTAAAATAAACATATGCATAAAAAATTATGTACCTCGTACTTATACATATACAGTGGAGAGCAAAAGCAATGCAGTTTTAAAGGTGAAATGAATGAGGTTTTAGAAAAATTTTAATACGCAATCAAAGAAAATAAAATAAATAAATGCTTTAAAAAGCAATGTGATATAATGAAGGAAGCTAAAAGCAGTTATATAAAAGAAACCGCATTCACTTAGTTTTGAACTTTTCCCTTAATTTGAGAGGAAACAATTTAGCGCCTTTCAACAATCGAAAAGTCGCATTTTTTCTTATCGGCGCTTTTTTAAAAAAACCGCTAGGTTGGCACTTTTCTATTTGCAATATTTTGTAAGAAATGGAAAGTCACCAAATTAAAAATCTCAATTCATATAGACTATTGACTTAAAATGCTTCATGATGCCAAAATTACGTTATTCCAGATAATATTTGTGCAAAAAACAACAAAAAAGTGTTTTTGAAACGTATCCCTAATCTGAAGACCCATTTTGCAGGACTAAGTTATTAAAACAAATAGAAAAATTTAAATATTTTAAAGGCTGGAAAGTTTAATTATTTAATTACAATTTTTTCCATCTACGCCTATCTTAAGCCAAAGATCTCCAAGTCGTAGTTTGCTTTCCATTTCCTTCTCACAATTTCCTTCATTAAGGAACTTGGTGTAATCTCGTTTCAGGCCAGAATATTTTTAAAATGCACCGTAGACAGCGGTTTATAAATGCCTGAATGGAATTGACATCAATCAAAGCCGCATTTCATAACTCACATCCATATAAAAATAAACTTTACTGTGATGAGATCTGAGGAACGCCTGATAGCATTCAGCCGGTTCAACCTGTTCCGAATATCAGCACTGGGACCGACGGGCTTCATCCGAATACTGCCGAGATAGCAAAATGACGGAATATCTCTCAAATTTGTGTTTCAGAATTGGAGAGATCGTTGTGTTATTAGCTTTGATTCGCATAATTGTGGTTTTATAGATGTTCATCCACAAAACCACTTCCTTGCGTTTGACAATGTCTGTGAGCCGGGAGTAAGTTGTCGTATGCATAATCTAGGTCTTCTAACTTAGTCTTAAGTCGCCAGGTTAAACCACGTTGCAACACACAATTGAGGGGAACGTTAAATAGCAGTGGCTAAAGAACACAATCTTGCCTAAACCAGCTCTGATTCAAATTTTCTTTGTAATACACTTGAACCCAAAAATTAAGAAAAAGTTCTTAAGCTGTTGTTTTGTTCTAAATCTTTTTGAAGCAATTGTTCAAACTATTAAGAAATCTTTGTAAAAATAGAAATTTGAATAGTAATTTTTTTTTTTTACAATTTCAATATATTTTTCTATTTATAGAAATATTTAAGAGCTGATAGCCTAAGCAGCTAATGCTCTTTTTTTCTCTATTTTAATCTTAGAATTAATTCCCCAAGATTAAGTAAATAAATAAAAATAATTATTTTTAACACTATTTTTACAGCGAGTTTTGATCACAAATAGTTGCATAAATTATAATTTAGCGCTTTTTGGTGCATCTTGAGTAGGATGTTTGAGCGTTTTGATCATAAAAAGTTGGCAACACTGCTTTTTAGACCTCCCTGTTTTTTATGCCGCTTTTAAAGCATTAAAGCTGTAAATGCGTCACAAATATAAATTGCTCTCTGAACGTAAAGTGCAAACCTGACTAAATGCGGATTCTTTTATATATTTGGCTTTCTCTCATTCATGTATTTAAATGTGGAAGAAAGGCAAGGACTTTAAGGACTTAACAATGAATAAATGAATAAAAGTTTCGTTTTATTTGGTCGCATTTTCATAGTTTTACACTTTAAAATATACAATTAGTTGTGCTTCCTACTGTATTCTAACAAACAATAATCTAAACTCACCACCTAAACTTCGCCAACCAAAAAATAATACTGCGATTCCAGAGTTTTGTGAGGTATATATTTGAATCATGTGCCGTTTTCTTGTGATCTCAAGTGTATTAAAAACTGACTAAATATAATAACAAATATAATAAAAAATATTATATTTTAGTTTTTTTTTAACGTATAGCTATTAAGTTCGAATTTGAAAATTACAATAAAATTTAAGTCCTTGAACTATCAATTCTAAAACTTAAACTTTCATCAATATTGCTACTGAAACATTATCATTAGGCATTAAAACAGTAACCCTTATATTCATATAATAAACAATTTTAAATAAAATTCAATAAAATGATATTCATAAACGAATTTATTTTTTTTATTTATTTATTTACATCTATGGACAGTGAAACCATACAGACGAAAGTAGTAATACAGAATTAAAATAATAATTAAGAACTCGAACGTATTATAATTAGATCTATAATATTGTAACATTTATTAAAATTTTCACAGATTTGGCGAAAAGGATCATTATTGGCGTAAATAAACCGATGATATTGTATATTTATAGGTTGATAATGCCGAGTTGGTGTATTTGGTACACGAAAGTTAATTTTACCAAGCACGATCACTGAATCGTCATTACCGCGAATAACTGCCAAAAGAAAAGTGTCACTTAGCATTACTCGACGACTTTCCAAAGTAGGTAACTTAATGAGACCAAACCTGTTAGTGTACGACGGTATCACATGCGAATTTCATCGAAGGCCGCGTAAGCAGAATAAAAAAACTGCTTTTGAACGGATTCAATTCTGTTTATATGAGTGAAAAAGTAAAGTTCCCATATAACTGAACCATATTCAAGTATAGGTCGTACTAGGGAGATGAACGGTTATTATTCTACCGGTTTTTTTGTTTTGTCGACTATGGCTTTTTCAAAATCTTATTTTTGCGAATACCGAATAAACCGGTTAATTTAAATATGTACAATTTTTTATACGTTTGTATATTTTTGTATTGAAAATTTGCTCATCGTTTAATTATTTGTCTAAATTTAATTATTTTTGTATATATGACAACTTTGCACGCTTCACAAAGAACGTGAAAACCAAGGTAGATTGAAAAAGATATGCTCAAATAACATTTTCTCATCTTCTGTAAATAAATATTGATTTTTTTATATGGAGAATGATCAGCTAGACTCATTGAAAGGCCATAAAGCCACAAACGCCGGGTCCGAACGACAGATATATTAGTTAGTGAAGTCTTTCACAGCGTGTGGCCTGGGATTTAACCGACGACTTCTTGGTTGGAGGGTTAGTTCTTACCCAACATACCACAGTGACACACACATACATTAAATACGTGCATAAATTTACATACAGTGCTGCTCGTAATCTAACAAATTTTCTTGTCGAGGTAATTAAGTAAACGTACAGACTTATTCAAAGTACAACATTTAATATTTGTCATAAGCACCTAAGTTATAACTATAAGAACAAACCTTCAACTCCATTATCTACCAAGTAATACAACAAAAACAAAATTAGTTCCTTGAAAAGCTGTACGAAACTTAGGACACTTTCAGTACTTTGTATAATAAACTTTGTTTTTTATGGCCTCCGCACATTGTTTTGGTTATTCTTAGTATTGATTGCCACTTTAATTTTAAGGTCTCCGTTAACGACGTTGTCGAGCTCTGCCTTTCAAGAATTAAAAACAATTTTATTTACATAAAAGAACCGGTTAACCGGTTATTTGATTTATTAGTATCGGAAAATCGGTTTTTTTAAAGTGCTACTTTCCGAATTATCGATCTCCATAATACATATGTACATACAAAATATTTATAAATTGGATGAAAATATTGACTTGCAAGATAATTAATATTTTGTATGGCCAACATCAATTACAGCTTAGAGACGCCTTTTCGGGTAAGAAATAATTTATTGCATACATGCAGTTGGAGTTTTATACCGTTTCTAAACATACTGTACACAACCATCTTAAACAATATGTTTGTGTCCACGCTATAGCTATAAAAATATTTTGTGCGCGCATACTCATGCATTAAAAGTTTGTGTATCAATGGGAATGGAAAAATATTGAAAGTGTATTAAGTACACGTGTGTATATTAAGTACTCATATGACATGCGTGTATGGAATGGTATTCTTATACGCTAATGTATATGTTCCTTTGTTTTTTTTTTTTTTTTTTTTTTTTTTTTTTTTTTTGTAACAGATACAACAAAAATGCAAGCAGGAAAAAATTGTATTTTAAACATTAAACGAATTCCTAGAATTTTTATATAGCAATTAAAAACCCATTTATATATAAAAAATACCAGGTACTTCAGCATAGCAGAATCACAGGACTGTTGCATTTGTTATTGTATTTTTAATTCCCATTGCAATATCTTCATTCTTTTGGGAAAATCCATTGAAGAACACTACCTCCTATAAAAGTCATTAAAAAACTTGAGTAAAATATTGGTGAAATTTAGTTTTTGCGATTTCATGGTAAACCATTGTCGTACATAAAATATACCGTATGTTCAAAGTTACATATACAAACACTTAATAAGTATATATACGATTTTTCTCTTACGACAAACTTCCAAAAAAATTTCATAAACTTGAATGGAAGATCAAAACCAAAAAACCTTCTACAAAAATATGGGGCAATAAAAATGTGGGAAATCTCAAAAATTAGACAGTTGATTCACAGCCATACAGTAAGGCCAAGAATTAGGGTTTCTTCGTGAAATCCCGTTGCGGGATTTTTGAAATTTTCCGCTCTCCCGGGTTTTTTTCCCGAGATCCTGGAAAGCAAAAAAAATGGTTTTCAACGTTTCAAAAACAGCACTTTATATCACTATAAAAAATCCTGTGCATTTCTAGACTCACCTGGCCTAGATTGAATAGTAAGAGTAACAATCAACCATTTGAACTGTACTGTAGGAGCATCTCCTCTGCTTTATGGATTCTCAAAAGCTGGTGTGTTATAGTTAGCATGCAAAAAAGCTACGCTTAACTGCGAATTAATTCTGTGCAGCTTGTATATAGATGGAGGAATAGGAGAGCGTGGTTCACTTCATTTGCCAGTGTTCTTTGTTGGCTCGGCGTAGATTGCTCACATTTCGCTCGCCATTTTTGAATGGTTCATTAGGCTCCCGGGCTGCTTTCTAACTTAATTTAGGAATTCTGTGCGAAGCTTCGATCTGAATGTCCAGACTGTCTTGACTTGGTGTTGTCATCTCAGCATATCTCGCAATTTTCTCTCTAACCATAAGCACGTTCGGGTCTTTGTGGATATTTGAATTTTTCATAGACCATGAGGTATTTATTGTGTATTTAAAGCTGAAACAGTGCCCCATTATTACAATCCAAGTTATGTAACGAGTTTTTATTAATTAATATTCACTCTCCGTACCTTGGTGGAAATTTGGTTGTTTATTTTAATAGCTGGGTAAGACTTTTTACGCAAAGCTAATGTCTGATGAGTACAGTTTTGCTAGTTAAGCCTGAAACGTCAAACAAAATAATTAAGTTTTGTGCTCAATTACCATTCGTTTTAGTCATATTATCAGTGTTGCCGTTTTGGTTATTTCTAACCGAAACTGTTATTTTTTTTTCTTAGATGTATAGATGTTGACATTCTTTCCATTTTGGTTATTTTTTCTCGAAATAAAAAATGCTTTCTTTTAAATTTTATTACTCACGTTCTTATTGGGTGTACAACTAACCCTTGTTTGCACTTTTGTTGTGAAGCATTGGTCCAACATAAATTTAAGATATTGATTACCATTATTTTAACTTTCTTGGAAGTCAGGAATGAATTATGACAATTTCGTCTACATAGTTTTGAAGATCGATCGAAACAAATGTTAGGCCGACGGACTGGGTGTATTCTATATGGCGGTTGATATAAAACTTTTGAACACACAATTTTATAGTTTTAACTAGTTTCGCAACATCTGTTCTTTCTCCTACTCTTTTTCTAATATTTCTTAACGAATTTCTTCTTCTCACCTCTAATCCTATCTACTCTTTTGCGGATGACAGCAACATTTGTCACTCATATTCCTTTGATCGTAGACCGAGCCTTTTGGAGGTTGGGGTAAGAAGGATGAATATGAACGTCACACTCACAAGTAACCTGGTGAAGGTCTCCGAGTGGGGTCGTGCGAACAGGGTCGATTTTAATGCTCGTAAGACTCAATGTTGTTTTTTAACACACAGGCGTGGTGGTGTGCTGTCATCTGTGTCAATGGGTAATGTGGATATTGAGGAATCAGATGCTCTTGATGTTCTGGGCATGAGAATTCACTGTGACGTTCGTTGGAATGATCACATATTTCAAGTGTCGAAAGAAGCATTCAAGTGCCTTGGTTTTTTGAGACGGTGCAAGGAATACGTCACCCCATCTGATCTCCTTAATATTTACAAAGAATATATCCGTCCCAAAATGGAATACAACTCTTATGTATGGGCCGGTGCTTCAAAGTCTATTTTGGAGCTTCTCGACCGCGTACAGGAGAGGGCGAAGATGCTCATCAATGACGGTAGGGTAGCCAACTCTATCGATTCATTGGAGCACCATCGCAATGTGGCGTGTGTTTCATTGTTCTATCGGTACTATAACGGAATGTGTTCTAACGAAATTAAGGAATTAATTCCCAAAAATCATATATTTTTACGTAGTACTCGTATTTCTCGTAGAGCGCATCCCTTTGTAGTTAATTGTCCAGTAAATCGTACAACGCATTATAGGGAGAATTCGTTCTTTGGTCGCACTATTCGGTTGTGGAACAATCTTCCAGCGAAAGTATTTCCTGCCATCTACGACATGAGTAAATTTAAATCTAACGTCCATAAACACTACTCCCTCTGTCCTCCTTCCAATAACCTATTTTCCTAGTACCAGTACAATGCACTGCATGAGTAGGGGCCATCCCCTGGGTGCTGGTCTTATATAAAAAAAAAAATCTGTCATGATGGAACATAACGGCTTCATATGGATCCATTTTTCTACGCCGGTAATAATAGAATGCGGCTTTTCAGCAATAAAGTTTTTAACAACTCTCGATATTAAATCATGAGGTACCTATTTTCAATAGTTTTTGCTTGCAACCGTTTCGCTTGAGTGGCTTCCAATAAACTTGCAAGCTCTTCTTGGACTTGACAAAAATCTTCATGAAGTAATACCTTCCGTCCATCATATTTGAATAGTTTTGTATTCTTAATTTTTAATAGTAAGAATTATATCTCTTTAGTCGTTTAAAATTTTTGCAATTTTCTTTGATCATAGAACAGTAAAAATGAGAAAAAAATTATAAAAAGGCCAATTCGCTGTGTTATTATCAATAATGAGATACGAATTAAATGTGCCTACTTTTCTCTGCTATTGTGCTTGTAACATTGAATTCTGGCAACTATTTTAATTCAAGGCTGCCATTTGGTTTGACCGGTCTATATTCATATAAATATACATCATTTACATCATATATCATTTTATTTTTGGTTACTTTTTTTATTGAAATTTGGTTACCAAAAACTGGAAGTTGTGGCAACATGGCATGTTATGTACATAAGGTGTGTTTACAAATGATAATGTCACCCTAATATATGCTCAATTCATCCAAACTAAAAAATGTTATGTATGGTCACCTTATTAAAAAAAATTCTACGTTCAAATAAGTGAATAATAAGCCGGTTTTTCTCTTAGGGATGTACCGTATATTATATTTTATGTTTAAATTTATGTAAATAAGTGCAAAATTTAATGCGTCAAAATTAAAGGTCAGTGATTAATAAGCAATTAATCTAATCAGAAGGTATCACAATTGTTATTATTATTATTGTTTTTTAATAATTCATAATTAAAATAATATCTGCGCGGTATGGGTCGCGAAAAACCTTTGTCACCTTATGAACAAGGACAAATTGTGGCAATTAATGAGCAGGGATTGAGTATGCGTGGAATGGCGAAAAAACTTGGACGATCTTTTTTTGTGTACTGTGCAAAATTTTCTCAAAAACAGAGAAAATTATGGAAAATTAAAAAACTCGGGTGTCCAAAGATCCTGACTGCCCGTGAAACTCGGCCAATTTCACGAAAGTCCTCGAATTTCATGAAAAGTGCGGTAACAATAAAAGGGGAATTGAAATTTCAAGTTTCAAAAAGCACAATTCTAAGAGCTATCAACGCCCAGCCAAACCTTATTCAAGCAAAATGACAAAAAAAAAAATTCCCTGTCTGACTAAGCAACATAAGATTAAGCGTAAGGAGTTTGCGAAAAACAACATGGCAACTAATTGGCATCAGTTAAACATTTTTTTAAAAAGGTTGTAAGATATTCCAAATATTTTTGGGTGTGTAGGTAATTTTTTCTGATGAGAAAATTTTTACCTGGATGGACCAGATGGTTTCAAATGCTATTGGCGAGATTTAAGGAAAGCGCCCTTGTTCTTTTCCAAATGGAATTTCGGCTGTGGCAGTTTGTTGGTTTAGCTGGCTACAGCTTACATGGTACACTGAAACTCTACTTTCCTTCCACTCGAATGGATAGTTTAGAGTATCAAGGCATTCTGTCTGAACGTTTGCTGCCTGATTTGGCCAAAAATGCTAACAAAACTTTCACCTTTTAGTAAGATAATGCAAGTCGACTAGGCAGTGGTTTGAGAGGAGCACAATATTAAAGTAATTGATTGGCCAGCACGTTCCCCCGACTTAAACCCCATGGAAAATTTGTGAGGACTGCTTGTGCAGACAACAAACAGTACCGGACAAAAGATGATTAAAAAGTGGCAATCTGCAACAGCTGGCGCGAAGTCTTCTCCAACGTTCTGAATAATTTAGTAAGTGCGATGCCGTCCCGTATTTTTAAGACAATAGAAGGAAATGTGAACCGCGTAAATTAAAAATGATTGATTATGCTTAATTTTAATAAAGTTTTGGATAAATGAATCACTGACTTTATCATTTTGATGCATTGAATTTTGCACTTATTTACATAAATTGAAATAAACATAATATAACGGTACATCTCTAAAAGCAAAACCGGCTTGTTATTCACTTATTTGAACGTAGAATTTTTTTGAATAAGCTGACCATACATAACATTTTATAGTTTGGATGAATTGAGCAAATATTAAGGTGACCTTATCATCTTGAAACACATCTTATGTATGTATTTACATAAATATATTTTTAAACATTAATTCTGTTTATTTTTACCTTAAATTATTAGCTTAGCAAATTTTTATTTATTTGCTGATGATTTTTCTTAAAAAGTTTACTGATAATCATGATTGCTACTGCAATTACAGCGGAGTTAATTTATAAAAAAAAACATTAACAGCTTTGCTAAAAATGTGGGTAAACACCTTGACACATTTGTTAAAAGAAGTTCCAAAAATAAAAATTGTTTGTTTTTCAAAAGATTGCCAAAGATTTATTTTATTTTAAGCTTTAAATGAAAATATACATCATGATTTACTCTATTGTGTAGGTAGCACTGCATTTTTCATCTGTCTGTGCTTAAAGGTACCGTTTTGTTAAAATTATTTCTTTCAATTGCCAAAGACATCATTTATATTTTTTTCTTCAATTTTCATTGATTTTGTTTTTTTAGGTAGCTGTAGTACATTTTTTATCAAGTTTGCTTTATTTGCCTGTTTCTTTTTTTGTTTTTGTAAAATTACCTACTGAGACGTGACTTATCGTTTTTGTAAATTTAATTGAAGAGGAGGAGGTAACAGACCTGAAGGTGTTTGACATAATTATTGCCAACAATTGTTTATGGTTTAGCACTTTGTTTGCAATTGCAGAAGACTGCCGAACACAGAACTAAATTTTTTTTACAACCTTTATATAGTTAACTAATTCAATAAACATGCATTTGTATAAAATGTGGCTCAAACTCTCTTGATTGAAAAAGAAATATTACACATGACATAGAAATAAGTTCAACGTAATATATTAAAATAGGCTGAATGTACCAATAGTCGGCAACTTAAGACTTTTGTTTATTTCAAGCTACTGGCCTTGCGCAGGTGAATGTGATATAGAATTGATGATTAGTAATTACAATTCATTAGTTTGCTTCTTTCAGATTATTAAGTTAAATTTAAATATATTTTTTTTTTATTGAAATTGAGAGATTTACTGTTTTTGTGAAAAACACCAAATTTTCCAGTAGTCGGCATAGTATGTGCCCATTGTCGGCATATCATATTTATTATAGAAAATAATAAATCGAGATTGATTTCAAACTGTTACTTATTTAAAACAAATATTTTCCACATTTTATATGTTCAATAAGATCAATCAGGCACGAAAGATAAATTCATATCAGAAAATCCTGAATATTGTTTATGTATAATTCAGATTTTGTTCAAAGGTTACATGTTAAAGCTAAAAACGAAATGAAAATAGATTACAAAGGAATATATTATATGGAATTAAAGCTTGAGTCTATAACTGGTATTTCAAAATGTATCAGCTTTTACCATGGACCGGTCACATAATGAGCATCCTCTTAAGTCACTCAGTTACAGTTCGAACAAGCTTTCAAATCAAGAACTCTGCGAAGTCCTCTTCGGAAACAGAAAGCCATAAAACGTAAAATTAATATCACGCAAAAGTTCATGAATCGAATCATTGAAATAGACTTGCATTTGGGGCTTAAAAACGTAATACCGGAGACTTATAGAAAAAGCCCAATGCCTCTTGGAGAAGTACGATGATAATTTGATATAAAAAACCTTGATTTCTGGATAAAAAATGTTGACCCAACCAAAGAAGTATAATAAACGAAATAACAAGATGTAAGCACAATAGTCTAGAGAAGCATCTAAGCTCACCCACCCGTCGAAAAAGCTTGCATTCCTGTATATAAGGGATCTAAACATCACCCAATGTTTCCCAGAAATCCGTTTTGAAAGTGGTTATGAAGCCACTTAATCATTCACTTTTCCAGACCAATTGTAGATTTTACAGCAGGATTTTGAGACTAAAATGACGCAAACGCGGCCTTGATCTGGACCCTCTGTATTACAAATTGATCCTTCTGATAGTTTTGCTACAAAATAAAGCTAAACAGTAATTTTCTTAAAACTTCGTTGGCTCGTGATAAGGGCAGATTTTAATATGGCTGTCGTGCGTAGACCTATTGATCATTGGCCGAGGTTGAAAAAGATTTAATAAATTATTATTTCTAGAAGTCTTAACGTATTTTGAGATCTCAACTTTAACAAAACTAGTAGTAAAAACCACTGCTGACCATAGGAACAAGTGATTTTCAGTGGAACTCTAATGGCGACTACTGAAACATTTACAAATTTTTCGTTCCTATTTCCGGCATCGCTTAAAATTAGAGAAATATAATTTTTTCAGCTCTTTCACATTTATAGCCATATTTCAACAGTTTGCTACCTTTAGAAAACATTTCCGCATTCCCAGTAATTTTTTGTTAAGAAAATAAGCATTTTCGTAAAAACTGAAAGACAGTCACTAAAATACTGTTAAAAATACTTATCTAAGCTCAAACTGTTTTTAACATATAGAAAGCTGAGAATATTTATAAATTTTATATTGTAGCTTTACTTTACTACATAATTACTTTTATTCTTAGTTATTTAAATATAAATACAAAAATTGCCGACTTCTGGTACATGTAGACCTTAGATGCACTCACCCTATGTCATTAGTTTTAGCACAGCGTATATGACCTGCTAAAACTAATGAAATAAATGTTTGACAGTAGCGAGAAAAAAAATCCTACTTGATGCCATATGGCCTTAGTGACCATGTCAAGGTTTTTTCTATTAATCTGTTACTTTATCTTTAGTTTCTACAGCTTACGCCATTTTTATTTTTCTTTAGTTTTGAACAAGGTTAGCTCTTAGGTTACGCGGGAAGGAAGTGCAACTTCTTGTAATTCAATAAAATTTATACTTATCCATTCTTATTATAAATTTCACATGTGAAAATTATCGAATAAAGATGTTTCTTTACATGGTATGTAGGTATCATACAAATCAACCGCTAGATGGCGGAGTATTCACATATTTGTTAACAAAAACTGTATTCGTACAGAGGAGCAATTTTAATAAAATTATGAATATTATGCATAAGGATTCAAATTAATATTTTGTTAGATGTCCTTTTTGCTTTATGACATCATTAAGACCTCTTGGCATCGATTCCACTAGTTTGGAAGTTAATTGTAGCGATATTTTAATCCATTCCGTCCTCAATGCTACTTTCAGGTAGTTTACGTTTCTAATGTCATAATGTTTTAAATTTCTCTTGAACATTGGCCACTAATTCTCGATAGGATTGAGATCTGGCATTTGAGGTGGAGTTTTAAGGTATTTGGAACAGTTGTACATAACCCAAAGTCGGGAATCCAGCGCTGTATGTTTAGAATCATTGTCCTGCCAATTTTTTCTGCAATTTTTTTCACATTTTTCTTTAAAATATTTATATAATCCTTTGCTGTCATAATTACAGCCATGAAATGTAGATTTCCAACGCCTGATGCTGAAAAGCAACCCCAAGCTATTATCGTGCCTTCACCATGCTTGAATGTGGGACTCATCCGTAAAAACAACTCTTTTCCATAAGTTGAAATCCTTATTTTGGTACTTTTTAGCAACCGCAACCCGTTTTGGCTTATTATCATGCTAACAGATGGTTTTCTGACAGTATAACGACTTTTGAATGCAATTTTTTAATGTAATTTCGATATGTTTGAGGTGTAGCATGAATTCCAAAGTTCTGTTCCAAACTTACTGCCAGTTATAGAAGGATCGATACGAATTTGGCTGCGATTTTTTTCGACACCACGTATTAGATAGTATAAGCACTGCGCTTCATTATTTGGGCAATTTCACGTAAAGACTTCCATTAGTGTTTAGATCTATTACTATTTTTCGTTGTTCATCTGAAAGCTCACTTGATTTTCTGCTCATGTTGAATTTTTCCAACTTTTTATAATAATTTAACTGACTATGATATTTTATGAAAATACAAATCGCAACGATAAAAACGGGGAACCACACATATAAAATAGAGTTTAAAACTCGCGTTAACAACAAGAAAAGTATATGTATATGTATACTGCGCCATGAATACTCCGCCATCTAGCGCTTAATTTATAAGATACCTACATTACTTGAATTTGTCATAGAAACAATAAATAGACACGAAATTTTCAAAAGTTTGCTTATGTATTTTGTGTTTTGTAAATTTTCTTATTTTTATAGGGTGTACGAATATGGGTCTATAGTCCAATTCAGTAACTTTTTTACGATAATCGTGTTGTTTTTAACAGTAAACGACAGAATTGTCGATTTTGCTATTCAGTAAGCTAACGACAAATATTTTGATGTCGTGTACTTAATCGAAAAATCGTGTAATTTGTCGTAAAGTTTGGAAACATTGGTAGCCGTAATGATTAAAGAATTAAATAAATAAATAAAATTAACAAATAAACCTTTTATTTAACATATCTTGTGCATAATTGCTAAAACATGTTTCTGTACCTTAAAATTAATTAATTAATTAATTAATTGTTTTTTTTTTCAATTCTTCTTTGTGTTTTTCGCTTTTTTGACAGTTGTCGAATATCGCTAAAGTGTTCGTAGGGAATCACAAAACCGTTACTGCAAACGAGAAAAAATAACGATTTCCTTTGCAATTGTTGCATCGTTATGTTACTAAATCTCACCCATTTTTTTATATATATGTGTCATTAGCTTCGGAGTCGTAAGTAAATGATATACGGTAACTGAAATAATAAAAACTTTTAAAAAACTGTGTTTTTTCATCGAAAATTTATAATTCATTTCATCAGAATCAGAAAAGTTGAAATTTGATTCGTCACTCAACAATTATTTGGCTTATTGCTCCTTTGACTAATGGAGGTAAGGTCAAGCCGTTTTTTCTTTTTTCTATGTTTGCAACTGGCTTCTTGCCTGGTCTTTTAGCTAATAACTTGACATTTTTAATCGATTTCCGGCAGTGTACACGCCAATATCAAGTCATAATTCTTCATTTTCTTAATGTGTAACACCCGTCTTTCATGTGTCGATTTACATATTTTATTATTTAACGGTCTTGGCTGGCAGAAAGTCTACTCTACGTGGTCGTACTTTCGTTGACGGCATCTCGACGCATCTAATTCCCTGTTATTTGTGTCCGTTGCTTGCTGTGGTCTACAATGCTTTTAATACTTTATTTATAAAGGAAAGAAATGATCAAGTTTCAGTTTGTGTCACTGTATGTTTATTCCTTCTGGAGATGTGATTACATTAAAGAATTTAAAAAATATTTTTATTCTTTTAGAACCCAATGTTGGCAAAAAAACCCAACCAAGCAACGCACATGGTTTTACTGGGATTTTTAATAGGTTTTTTTGGGTTTTGTAACTGCTTACAAATTCCGTTCATTTGGACAATATTTTTGTTTGTGTACGATTACGTTGTTTTGATAATTATCATGCAATTTAGCACTCTTAGTGGGATGGTGTATTATGAGTTGCTAAAACTCGGTAACCGGAGCAGGCTGCACTTACTTCGTTATATAGAGACAGACAGATAAAGTTTACCTTTTTCATGTCAACCCTCAGTCTAACCCGCCGTATTTTCTAAACATTGCTCTTCTTGACTATTGACTGTTTCTACGGATACAATATCTTTTGTCATGTCACCGAAAAAAAAAATACATAAAATCGGTTTCAAAGTGGATCGGATCGACGACATGTTTTTCTGAGATTGGATTCGGACATTGACTCAGAGAAAAAAAAATAATAATAATAATAATAATGTAAGCAGTGATTTGATACATTTTTAAGTAAATAAATTTGTTAATTCATTATCTTTTTTAAAAAACGGACCGGATTAACCTGTACTCCTAATACGTAAATTTTAATTATTCTTCCTGTAAATAAGCTACGAAAACCTTTAAATAAAAAACTCATCTGGGTTTTTTAAATATAAAACCCAATAAAATTTAATTGGGTTACCCAGTGGGTTGACAACCATGCCAGAAGCCGATACCAATGTATCTTTGCAACTAAAATCTATATCTTTAACACTGCCAGTATGGCCGGGTAATTTGTATAGAATTTTTCGTATTCTACTGCCATTCGCTGACCAGGCACAATTTAAAAGATTTTTCTCAAAATTATGCTGATGGCCATAGAATATCTTAACACATGTTTCACTCTAGACATAAAGGATTAAATCCCAAATGCGTAAAGTATGATCCATAGCATTGGAGAGTGACAAAGAAATGCCCGTTATGGTATCGGCATGACCTTTTAAAGTATGAAAAATCTGTGCTTATGTACATATATCCCATCCTTTTATGTCATTATCTGTGCTAGCGCTTATAACGTGCTCAGCGGGGTCGTTAAATATCACTGCCGTTACTGGATATTCTAGTGTGTGAATGGAAAGTTCCGGCCTATGCCATGTACGGAACTGATAAGATTCGTGTAACCCTTAGGACTTCGTAGACGATTAAGTTAGGAGATAGTGGCAGCATCGATTGGGTCAAGGCACACTTGAGCATACATAGTGCTAGTTGCCAAGTCCTAGTTAACCGGCCTTGACGATCATTCACGTCGGAAACCAGACAGTCTAATGAATCTGGCTATTAGCCCGATATCGATGGCCGATAGTTCCGATAGGCTATCGTGAAAAAGAGAGCTAAGTGTGATTAATCTATCTCCTCTTCCTCAGTTAATGTACAACCTCGACAGAAATTATTCGCCGGTACTAAATCCTGAATGCTAATATGTCAGTGTAACAGCTAATAATTTGTCATTCATCTGTATTAAAATAAGCCTCTAGCACAGCACTGTATGGCCGGTTATGGCCATTATATTCTCACATTCACCATATACATTCCAAATATTTGCAATATACGTAGAAAGTGACAAAAATATAAAGCGATTTTTAAAAGTATTTCTTCAGACTCACATA
This sequence comes from Wohlfahrtia magnifica, assembly GCA_023159175.1. NCBI lineage: Eukaryota > Metazoa > Arthropoda > Insecta > Diptera > Sarcophagidae > Wohlfahrtia > Wohlfahrtia magnifica. Next base: position 1,235,521 of record JAKWBJ010000192.1, read on the forward strand.
TTCGGCGATCAAAAGCAGAAGACAATAGCATTTCTCCTTCGGGATGAAATTCAGTAAAAAATATTTCACCCTGATGTCCTTCCGAAAACATGATTAGTGCTAGCAAATTTGATGTTCTTCCAATGCCCTTATTTATAGTAAATAGTTTTATTCAAAATAGTTTTATATTTGGAAAGTCATGATTAAAATAATTTGATTACAACATATTTCTATTTTTCCTTAATTTTTTATTTTTTCACAAAAAACTAATTATGTTTACAAGACGACCTTAACAATTTAACTGCCACTGAAGCCATGCTTATCCGATTTTGATCTGATTAAGAGGTCAATGGGCCAAAGTTGTTGCAGATAGATTTTCCAAAATAACAATTGAGAACATATTATATCGTTTTATTGCAGGTAGCCTTTAATATGGTTTGCATTTTCCAAAACTTCAATAATTTCAAATCTGAGATAACATTTTATTGCAAGTTTATCCAAAAATTCATTTAGTTTTTAATTAAAAATATGCGATAGCATTTTACTGAGGTTATTTGAAATGTATTTTCCAAAAAATGATTTTTTTTTTATTTTATTCGTTTAGTTTGCCATTTTTTTTTCTGTTTGTGAATTTGTTGCCATTCAGCTCCATTCGTGTTCTATATGTCACATGGCAAGGCTAAATATATTTTGAGGTTCATAAGATTCAGCAGCCAATGACAAAACATTTGCGAAACATTTAAATGTCATCGAGTCAGTCAGTCATTCATTTAATGTTGATTGTGAAATAAATAACGGGTCCGCCATCTAACGTTTTTTTTAATTAGTGCTTATTTCGTGAATGGTAACACTTAGCTCATGTCTGATTTGACAGATAATAGTTTTATCTTCCGCTGAACGAATATAGTTGTGTATACGCTTTGTTCGCTTCGCTAAGTGGGCCTGCGATCGACTTACAGAAGATGCCGATTTTGCCAAAAAAAAAATCGTCTTTCCAGATGAGGCTCATTTTGATCTTGGCGGGTATATAAACAAGCAAAATTATCGCATTTGGGGCACAGAAAACCCGCACGAATACATTGAAAAGCCAATACGCCCAGGATGAGTCACTGTTTGGTGCGGACTTTCGTCCAGAGGCATAATTCGAAAATGAGCAAGGAGTGGCCGTTACAGTCAGTGGCGATCGTTATCGGGCCATGTTGAACGAATTTTTTTTCACAAAAATTGAAGAGGAGGATATTACCAACATTTGGTTTCAACAGGACGGCGCTACGTGCCACACAGCCGAAGCTACACTCGATGTTTTACGCCCTGTTTTCAAAAAAAGAAGAATTTATTTGGCGGACCCTATAGTTTCAATAAAAACAATTGCTTTCGTTAGTTCTCTTCCCAAAAATTGTATGGTTTTTGCTTTACACATACCGAAATAAGAAAAAAATTAGATGAAAAAATGTGATATCGGCTTACGAGATTTAATTAAATTAAAAAAGTTAAATATCTTGTAGAATATTTGTAAGTTATTTTAAAAGCGTAAATTTTAAAGCGTTTCATAATTTAGACAAATTTCCTTAAGACTTTTTTTAATTGTTCAATTTGTTAAATATGTAATTACAATGAAATTTCGGTTTTATGACATATCCGCTAATCCAATATCTCCCGCTTTCTCTTACCATTCTTCACATATGCAAAATTACACATGTGTCGTATGCAGATGGATACCAAAACTACACCCTCGAACTTTTCCTCACTTTACACTCTGAAAAGTGTGATATTAAGATTATGCAACTTACGCTAATTCTGACCACTGTGCCATTTTTTCCTCTTTTCCGTTTTAAGTTTTTCATGATCTCTCACCTCCTGCTACGAGATGACTATTCTCGTCTAAGAAAAGGTGCATTGGACTGAGCTCAATGATTTCTTTCGGCATTCAATGGGAAACTATGTTTTCCCGACTCAATACCATGGCAGAGATGGTCGTAAAAATAATAAGCCAGGGAATGGATACGAGGGCGGATTGATATTGAAGCTACCTAAGTAGGAAAAAAGTATTTTTTTAAAAAAAACCATTCATTTCTCAACATAGTCTCCTTTTAGCTCAATACACTTAGTAAGACGAATATCCAACTTTTTTATACCATCTGAATAATACGATTTTGGGAAATCTTCAAAATACACATTAGTTTCGGTATTCACTTCTTCGTTTGAGATGAATCTTTTTCCTGTGAGCCATTTTTTCAAGTTTGGAAACAGGAAAAAGTCACTAGCGGCTTAATCTGTACTATAAAGTGGATGATCAACGAATTCGAAGTGGATTTCTCGTAGTTTTAGCATTGTATCTAATGCTGTGTGAACCGGTGCGTTGTCTTGAAGAAAGAGCACTTGTTTAAATGTGGTCGTTTTTACTTGATTGGATCAACCAATTGATCCAATAATGCACGATAATACTCTCCTGTGATTGTAGATCCCTTTTCAAGATAATCGATGAGCAATATTTCGTGTGCATCCCAAAATACAGTGGCCATAACCTTGCCAGCCGATTTCGCTGTCTTCGCCTTCTTCGGAGCACTTCCACCAGCTTCCACCCATCGCTTCGATTGACTTTTGGTTTCAGGTGTATAGTGGTGGACCCACGTTTCATCAACAGTTATTAATCTACGCCAAAAAACAGCAGGATTATGCTTTATCAATCCCAAATACCGCTGTGAAATGATCTGTCGAACTCATTTTTGTTCAACACTGAGCAAACGCGGCACCCATCTTGCCGATAGCATTTTCATATGCAAATTTTCATGCAAAATGTTGAACACACGTTCATATGATATGTTTACCATTTCGGTAATCTCACGGATTTTGACCCGGCGATCATTCATAACGATATCGAGGATTTTCTTGGTATTTTCTTCAATAACCACCTTTTTTGGCCTTCCTGTTGATGGTATTGTTGCAGTGCTTGTTCGGCCCCGTTTAAATTCAGCAATCGAATATTTTGTCATATAATCTGACGGAGCAGATTCGCCACAACATTTATCAAGCTTTTCTTTTGTCTCTTTCGCCGTTTTGCCTTTCAAATAGTAGTGTTTAATCACTACACGAAATTCACTTTTTTCCATTTTCCAAGAAACGCAAAAGTTGCTTGCTTCAAACGACTACAACAAATAAACTGATCGATGAATTTGGCTAAAATTTTAATAGCTAACGTTTGACAGATCGTAATTTCTAAGAAAGAAAAAGTTTTTGTGTTTGTGCTGCCATCTAGCGCTAGGTAGCTTCAATGTCAATCCGCCGTCGTATGTTTATTCCATTCAGATCGATTTCGATTAAATCAAGAAACAAATCTTGGTTCAATCAGACGTGCGGACGACTAGCGGTCAAATCTAGAGTGGAAATTTTAGGAATTGGTGCAACAATATAAGTAACCTTTCTAAGTCGTTACGCAAACAGGAGAGATCTTCGTGTGCCGTAGTAGTCAGGCGCGAAAAAGCTCTTTACGATCAGCGCCTTCGTACTAAAATATTTACTTTCCCTAGCTTCACATCTTTAGTTACAGCACTTAGGAATATCGCGAAATATTCGCACGGGTCATCTAGTATAACCTTAACTGTAATATGTATTTCCTATTGTTAGGTCTGGAGTAATTAAATTCGATTATTACACCAGTAACAATCAATAAATGTTTTTCTCTCACTGTTTGTTTAATTTCTTTCTTATTTTGTTTTCCTTAAAAAGCCTTCATATATCGTTATTGTTAATGAGCTTCATAGTCAACATTTTCTTCTACCTTCTTTTCCTTGTATATCTAGTTTTAGTGTAATTTTCTTACGTACATATATTTTTCTATTTTGTTTTTAATTAAACCATACTTTTTACTTATTTTTTCATTTTTTCCCTTTTTTATAGCCTGAGGCATTGTCATAATGTTTAGTAAATAGTCAGAACAAAAAAACTTATTAGTGTTTTTCTCCTTTATCAGGGTTTTCTCTTACAATTTATGAATGAATTTTTCTATTTCTTTTTTATATAAAGTTTTCATAGGTGAAGAAGATTTTGTAAAAGAAAATAAGAGTCGAATAAAAAAGACTTCTTTCTTCCATAAGATGCTGAAATTTCAATTATCTACTATAAGAGAGGGTATGCTTATGTTTAGACCAAATAATTTATATTTTTCCCTTAGACTTTAGAAGGAGCATAGGGCGTGCCGCTGTCGTCACTTCACAGGATTTTGTCGATTGTTCTTGTTACAGCTTAAATTTGGTTGGTCGTAGCCTTCTTCGATTGCCTTGTGGTTTCCATTCTATGGCAGTTCTTGTCATGTCGCCCATTTTTGTCTTTAATTTCTGTTGCCATTGATTACTGGTTGGGATTGTTCATACAGTCTGATGTTAGAAATTATTCTTTTTTGCCAAAAGTTTCGCAGAGTTCTTAGAAGAAAATGATTTACAAACACCTGCATTTTTTCTATGTCTCTTGAGAAGCAACCATAGAGTATATAGGATTTAACATTTGTATTAAAGAAGTTAAGTTTAACACGCTACGAAAGTGATGATCCATACGGTTTTTATACTTCAGAGATAGCAAATCTGGCTAGCCCAGCATATGGTAAACAAGCTTTAAATTGTTCAGTTCACTAATTTTCGGACTCGCTGCTTTACTGCCCCTGTTGTTCTACGGAGATAGAAACAATGTGCTAAATATATCATATATTATATGCGTGATCAAGAGCGCTTAGACATTCCCAAATTAACCTTCTGCCATTATGCAATGCTTTCTTCTTATTTCGAAATACTTCACATCCTTATCTAATTACCGTTTCCAATTTTATTTTGCTGCTTAAAGCCCTTGCATGCTTTATAGGGCTGATGGCGTTACGATAGAGATCCTTAAGGAAATAGATAAGTTTCCGATGTATTTGCTTTAACCCATTGCAATGAGATCAAAATTATATTCTGATTTATCTCATCAAAGTTGACGTATAGGGGCAATCGATATTCTACAAATTATTCGACAATGACATGTATGCTGCTTATTTGGTTTATTTTCGATTTGTGAGGTGGGACTCCTGCTTGCTCCACCTGGTGTTATTTTTCCGTATAATCTTCTAGCAATTATGAGGGCTAAAGTTTTATTGATAATACAGGGTAAGGTAATATCGCTATTACTTAAGCTGGGATCACACAATTTACGCAATGCCCTAATTATTGTACAGTAATCATGTGATGTGCTCACACAGAAAAGATATAACATAGAGTTTCCCACGAAAACTCGAGGAAGTGGATTATGCAGATGATATTTGTCGACACTCAAACAAAGCAAAAGTGGTATTCGGGCGAATACAGTCAGTATGGAAAAGCTCATACATATCTACATAAATCAAGCAGAGAATATCAATTCATATGTAAAGTCAATTCTGTTGTACGGTAGTTAAACCTGGCTTGTGTCTAAAATCATCGCGCAAAAGCTACAGGTATTAATAAACGAGTGCCTTAGATTAATATGCGAGATATTCTGGCCTAACACTATAAGTAACATGTAACTACAGCATTTGACAAATAAAAAGCCCATACTGAAGCATATAAGGTGAAGGAAGTAGAGATTGGCCATACATTAAGGAAAAAATCCTCGTACTATTACAAGGATGGCACTTGAGTCAAATCCTCAATTATCAAAAACCGCGGTCGATCAAGAAATACCTGTTGATGCAAAATTCTCCAAGAACTAAGCCAAACTAATCTTACATGGAAAGAGGAAAAGTAAGCCCTGTGCTCCCAAGAGAACTAACAGAAAAATAAATACAAAGGAGTAAACCAGTCTAAAGATTTTTCTGTTATAATGGGTAGGATGTTTGTCTATTCCTATGCTATCCTCCATTTTATTGCCTTCAGTGTTTTCATTTATATGAAGTCATTATTAATTTCCTCACAATATTCTCACAATATTCTCTGTCAAACATATTCAGTATACGTCACGTCAATGACCAAACAACATCAAATAGTATCTTTTCATCGTTTTAAAGATGGCGAATTTTGTACCAGAAAATATTGATTTGCAGAAAACATTAATCTCTTTAACCAGAATTGGGCAATAGTTTGAATAAAATGTGTTTTACTTTCCCATTAAAAATTAGTGCTTTAGTTTCAGAAAAAACGCTAATCTCATACCAGTACATCTGATAGCTGCAGCTTGATGTCCATTCTTTGCGAAACAATGTTTTAGGTGTCGTTTGATATACAAGATTTCTTTTGATATACCCAGAGTTTATTCTAGATCTAGAATCATCGGGTTGGCCAGTGGTTATTTCGAATCTGTCAATACTTATATCATCCTATTCTGTCCCAAAATTCAGTTTATCATCACCACTGAATGAAATGAATCGATTTACTCTTAAGCATCTTTGGAAAATTGCAAAAAATCAAATAAATTGCACAAATCATCTTTTCGGATGAAGCTCATTTTCATCTTGGTGGGTACGTTATTAATCAAAATTGCCGCATTTAGGGCCCAGAAAACCCAGAAGCCAATGCACCCATTACGAGTGACTGTTTAGTGTGGCTTGTGAAGCGGAGGCATCATTGACCCATATTTCTTTGAAAATGAGAACGGCGCAATCATTACGGTGAATGGAGATATCTATCGCACTATGAAAACCAATTTTTTTGTGCCCGTTCTTCATGGTATTGTTGTGAAAGATGTTTGGTTTCAACAGGATGGTGCAACTTGCCACACATATCATGTCACAAGCGATTTATTGCCTCAAACGTTTGATGGCCGTTTAATTAGCCGAAATGCTGATGTCAGTTGGCCGCCAAGAAGCTGCGATTTGGCACCGTTGGACTATTTTTTGTGGGGCGTCGTTAAAAACAAGTATTACGCTGACAAAAACGAGACAATTGAGCATTTGAAAGCCAACATTCGTGATGCCATTGCCGAGATACGACTCCTTGTACTCGAAAAAGTTCTCGAAAATTGGTCCGATCGAATGGAGAACTGTGAGGCCAGCCGCGGCTGTATGAAATAATATTTCATTTGTACTTCACAACAACAAAATAAATTTGGCAAAATTTCAAACTGTTTTTGTTTTATAGCATTTAAAATTCAAACTTTTGTTATACCCATAGTGTCTTCCCAATCTAGATATAAATACTTGAATTGAATAAATAATTTAAATAAGTACTAATCTGAATCAAGCTCGACTCACTATAAATCTTGTACTTTATAACAAAGATTAGCAAATTGTCAGATGGTTGAAACACTGGAATGCTCAAAGCGGAATTCGGCACATTTTGGAAGGGTTTTTCTATCGTTAGACAATTCATGATGACTTGCTAAACCTTAATGAACAGAAAGGTCAACACAGTGTCAAACCATAGTTATCGACATCGATAGTACTCATGCAGCTAAAAGAAGCACGCTATATTTATTTTGCTTAAGATTTTAGTGAAATTGAACAAAGCTTTGCAATTGACAAAACAACCACAGTAAAATGTTATAAAAAGTTGCAATCGTATATTTTGCCATATTCCAATGACAAAGTGTTTTCGTAATTCGCTGTCTAATTTGTGATACAACCCCCAATTAGGAGCCAGATTACATTACATTACTTTACCAATATAAAATTTTAAGAGCAAATCACTGACATTGCCAGAAATTTAGTTTCACCTACTTTATGGAATAATATAAAATCAATGTGTTCATTATCGAGTGTTTGTTAAAGCTAAATTGTCTAATCTTTTTTTATTTCTACAACATAATTTACCGGAAAATAACAAAACAATAAATAAAATTAAGAAAATAAAAAGGCAGAATCATCAAAACGAATTATAATGGAGTCATGTGAACGAAGAAATTCGTATAAGTAAATCAAACAACGAGCAAATTAATTCGAAGTCTTTTGTGATCAAATATCAAGAAATACACTCAAAATCATCTTTTACCCAAAATGGCTACAAAAACATTATTATTAAAGATTCATAATAATTATCCGTTATTATTACCTTTATGAGAATAATGATATTCACCATCATTATCACTATTGTTATCAACGCTCAACGTGCATTAAGCCACAAACATTATTTACAATTAAAATTAACAAATTTAAAAATGATATGAAATGAAATGCACTCAACAATCGCATATCAATTCGTGAATATAATAAATTACTATTGACAGTTTGTTTCATTCGCACATTTCCACTTCGATTATAGTTTGTTTTGATATATTTCACTATCAAGAAAAAGGAACAACAAATAATAAAAATAATCTGTTAAAATTGCAAAACATGAAATTGTTACGGTTTTATTTTATTTTTTAGTTCGTTTTTGTGCCAACTAAAGGTTTTAGGCTGTTGATTAGATTCAACCCTTTATAGACCAATATGACATATGTTTATGTAACAAACCATAAAAATCGCTCTAAAATATACGTATCGTATATATAAAAATGAAAGTTTGTTTGTATGTATGTATGTATGTATGTTTGTTTGCGTCTTATAGACTGCTAAACACCTGAACTGATTTTCTTGAAATTTTTACAATATCCTTCTGTCCACACGCACAGGCTTTATAGGCTAAATTTACAAATAAAAAATTCCAATTGGGCGGTGCCACGCCTGTACAAAGTAAATATTTATTTGTTTTCAAAATGATAACAGTAAGTGTCTTTAAATTTAGTCCAAATAGCTCCATAGCCAATACAAGACAACTAAATATTGATTTTTGTTTATCTTGGGAACGGTGAAAGCCAAATTTTAAAAATTTAGTCTAAATGACTTCCTTCCTTCTATACAAATCTTCACACAAAAGATTCAGATTGCGAGATTGGATTCCATTCATACTAAATATGTGTGTTTATAAGAAGACTCTAGACAGCTGAATAGCAGATACAGTGTCTTTCTGAAAAGAACTATAGGCTTTCTTAAATATTTGGACTTGAACCGGTAGGGAATAAAATGGGAATATGATAACTAAGATAGTAATTAAGATAATCTCTATATGTGTAAAAATGACGTGTACCTTGGTGATCGCTAAACTCAAAAAATACTGGACCGATTATGACCAAACTTAACATACATGTTCTATGGTGCGTGAGGAGTATTTCTGTGTAGTTTGAAGTTCGTTCGACAGATGGCGCAATAATTAGGTTTTTTGTGTTATTGCACCGTAACTCACTGATACCGACTGAAACCTAACATCTTTTTGTGAAAAAAATATAAATGGTCCGCCATCTAACGTTTTTTTTCAACTAGTGCCTATTTCGTGAATGGTAACACTTAGCTCATATCTGATTTGACAGATAGTTAGTTTTATCCCTCCGGTGAACGAATATGGTTGTGTATATGCTTGAACAACGCTGGGCATCTGGTCCTGCGATCGACTTACAGAAGATGCTGATTTTCAGATGAAGCTCATTTTGATCTTGGCGGGTATGTAAACAAGCAAAATTGTCGCATTTGGGGCACAGAAAACCCGCACGCATACATTGAAAAGCCGATACACCCAAGAAGAGTCACTGTTTGGTGCGGATTTTGGTCCAGAAGCATAATTGGGCATTTTCTTCGAAAATGAGCAAAGAGTGGCCGTTACAGTCAACGACGATCGTTATCGGGCCAATTAAAACGAATTTTTTGTTCACAAAAATTGAAGAGGAGGATATTAGATCGTTATCGATCGTTATCGGGCCAATTAAAACGAATTTTTGTTCACAAAAATTGAAGAGGAGGATATTAGCAACATTTGGTTTCAACAGGACGGCGCTACGTGCCACACAGCCGAGGCCACACTCGATGTTTTGCGCTCTGTTTTTGAAGATCGCTTTATCAGCCGCACAGCTGATGTCTTTTGGCCACCTCGGAGCTGCGATTTGACACCGTTGGACTATTATTTGTGGGCTGCCGTCAAAAATAAGTGTTACGCCAACAAGCCAGAGACAATTGACGCTTTAAAGGACAATATTCGTGAAGCCATTGGTGAAATACAATCGATAATGTGCTTAAAAATTGGATCGATCGTGTAGGCTACTGCATGGCCAGCCGAGGCAGCCATTTGAATGAAATTATTTTCCATTATTAACCGCAAAGATTGTAATTTCAAATAAAAAAAGAAATTTGAAGCAAAAGAAATTGGAAGCAACAAATATTTTGCATCCAACAACGTTTTGCTTTACTAATATTGTTATGTTGTTTTGGATTTAATCATGTAAATGTAACGACATATTTTGTGTTACCATATAGTAACTATGTAATATAGTGATCATGCACCATATATAAAAGATACTGCTCTAGAACGCTAGCAGTTATGTCGACTGCTACTCAACAACTGTGCGATTGTGGTGATCATGTAGTCATGGGAGACATGGCCCAACAAAAATAAAATTGTATTGACAATGAAGAGTTTATAAGGAACAAAACACCTGGTGCTTGACAATATACCTCCAGAACTATTACAGTTAACACCGTTACGAGTGTGTAAGAAATATTTCTGGCAATAGAACAGTTTTGATAAAAAAAAAGTCCCAATCCTGTATTTTAAAAGAGGGCATTATTATCAAGCTCCCTTAAACAGACAACTTATCGATTTCCAGAAACTGGAGAGGCATACTTTTATTGATTCATATATATAAATAATATGGCGTATTATGGTCAAGCGATGTTTCAAGGAATACTGAAACACAACCTCGCGGTTCTCAAAGTACTGGTGGATACCACTCCCACGTTTCACGTCATATGTCAAATTCGAAGGCATATATTTGGAAATATGTAACTTTCATATTGAGTGTCGAATGCTATTGAAAATCCTACCGATCAATGGATCATAGTACCTAGTTAAGAGTGTAACACCACCCTAAGCCAGCTAATCTTTACACGCGATTTGGATTTATGCCTCAAACACCGCGTAGTACTAGGGGGCCTCTCCGTAGTCGGACAAGAACCAAATGGGCTCCCGACTCTAGTGGTACCAGAAATAAGCCTTCGGGCAGATGTCTTAGCATAAATGCCACTATTAGTTAAGTCTCAAATGATTCCGGACTGGTGACCAACAAAAAAAATTTGACAGCAAACAGGAAGACAGGTTAACAAACACAACAAACAATAACAATATTACAAACAACAAATATAAACCGCCAAAAAACGAACCGTTAAAACAGGAAACAGAAAACAATACACAGCAAAAGAAGGAAGCAGGTAAGTTTCCGAGCACATAGGTCATGTATCGACAATGTAAACAGCTTGTGTGTGATTTTTGAACAGCCAGTTGACCACGATGCATTATGGTGTGCTATAGGCATTCGAAGAAAGTTGTTCAACTTGCATGAAGCTTAACAAAGTGACAAAATTAGTATTACTGCAGGGGTAAAGCAAGGCTGTGTACTCTCTCTTTTTAATATCGTTTTCGATGTAGTAATGAAAAGTGCAATGAAAAATGCCTGAGGAATCCATTGAGTGTTGCAAAGAACTGAAAAATATGTAAGTGTAAATGGAAATGGATTGGGCATCAGTCCTCGATTTAAAAAGTTTCAAATTGTTTAACTCAACTTTTTTTTGTAGAAATCCTATATTTAAAATTGTTGGTTATGCCTTTTATGTGTTTTTTTTTTTTTTTTTTTTTTTTTGTATTAAATAATAATAATTCCCAAAATATTCTGTGAACTTCTTTCAGTCAATGAGCTGCGCTCGATTCTATTTTTAGACTCATTGAAAAAGGCCTACAGTTTAACGCCAACTACGAACGGCATATACATTAGAAAAGTTTTCAGTAGTAAGTAGTAATACTCATAACCAGTTACTTGCTAATATTATGAGGTGATAAAAATGTTTTCCTTTTATGTAGTTAAGTATAATTTTCAAGCTTGTGTTGCGTATCCTTTAAAATATCAACTTTTTGCTGTAGAACAGTGATCTGCAAAAGCAAAAATGTGGTTGTGTCAGTGAGATCATCTAAATTACTCTCTCAGAAAGAGTAAAGTTGATGTTTTAAAAAAATTAAAAAAAGAATTCAACACATCCACTGCACTTTTCGCTGTTTCAGTGAGAACTGAAAGCAAGAGCGTAAGAAACTTCTTTAAATTATTTGTCTGCGCCCAAAAAACAGTTTGCGTACACTCACTGTACATCTGCATTCGTCGCTGTCTGATTGACGTCTAAAAGAAAGCGCGTAAGAATACGTGGGAGTTGATAGGGAACAAAAGTCGTATAGAAAGCTCATGACTGGTTTAGAATTATAATTCCTAACATTTCACACATATTTCTTTTCTGCTTCTAAAGCTGAGATCACGAATTGTTTCAAATTGCCGCAAAATATTAAAATTGTCCCAATGTGTTCTACGAAAATAAATTGAAAAATACGAAAATACTGATACGTAATGCTCACTTCGATTGTCGTACAAGAACACCATAAATATTGGCACAATTTTGACATTATCACTCACACGATCGCCATATCAATAATGTGCATTGTAGCAATCGTGTGATCCCAACTTAATTTGACTTAAAACAGTGTACGAATTATAAGACCCTGTATAAGACTCGCCTTGTAGCCAATGAAACTCTTCTACATTATTTTAATAACTTTTTTGAATTTTATAAAAATCAAATAAATTGATTTATTTTTTATATTTCCATTTTCGTATAGGGTATTGGAAAATCACACTTTCGTATACAACTCTGGCGGTTTAGTTGCATACAAAATGCTGTATTTGACACAAATTCAATGACTTTCGTTTGAAATGAAAACTACAAAAAATGTATTTTTCTCTTGGGTTTGTGTAAAAAACAAAACAACTGCAAGAGACAGTTAATCCACGATAAAATAACACAAAACACTTCTATAAACGATGCAACTATCAAGGTAAGTAATACATTGATTCCACTGTTGGACACATACAATATGAAATTCTTCATACTTATGTAAGCTAGTAAATCTTTTCATTTGTGTAAATTATTATGCCGACGACAATGACCGCTAATTTTGAATGTATAAGTCTTGTTTCGCTTTTGGAACAGTCAGCAGTTTTATTATTAAGGAGATTTGGGCCGGTCACGTAAAGTGTGCATGTGTGAAGAGTTTGGAAAAATGTATTTTAGTTTTCTTCAGTTTCTTTTGGCGAAAAACTTAAACAGGAATCTGTTCAATGGCTGTTTATTAGTAACTGTTGTTTTAGAGGTCAATGGTATCGTTGAGTTAACGATTGCAGCAAATATGTCGTTGATTGCAAAAGTTGCCTGGTTTTGGTTGATTTGTATGGAAATTTAAAGTACTGGTTGTATAAGAGTTTTGTATTTGTATACGAGTTTTTAAATACTTGTATAAATAGATGCTCTTTGCAATAGTTTAATTTCACGTTTTAGTTTTATTTCGTGTTTCCTTTCTAAGTATTGTGAAATTTTATTTTTGTTTTGTGTGTTTATTGTTTTATTTATAAATTTTTTATTATTTTTTATTTAAAAAAAATCGTATATATACTCGTGACTGAATGTGCAAATTCGAAAAGGGCACATGTTCGAATATTTAAAGTTTGCAGGAAATGTGAAAAAAACAAATTATTTCTTAATGAAGTATAGTAATTAAAAAATTGTTTACTGATTATATTCTTGGGCTAAGTTGTAACCGAAAATTGCAGAAATATCTGGATATTGACTTTATATATTTAAAGTTAACGAAATGTGCTCTTTTCGAAATTTAGGATATCGAGTATACAAAACTTAACAAAAACAACAATATTGATTTGCAGAAAATTTTATTTTAGGTATCATTTATTCAACAGGTAACATTTATCAAAAATCTTCTTTAGGAAGCACTTTTTCATTTGTAGTTGGCCATTGCAGTATTTCATCATTAAATATTGTAAATTCTGCCGGTATATATAGCTTGACCCTTTACTTTAGAGTTTTTTATGACAACGTACTTATAAGGGGTGTTTTTTATAGAAGTAGAGAACTTTAAGTTGCAATAAAACAACGATGGATTATTCGATTGACATGGATTTTATTTTTCCGAAAGATAATCTTGTGGCATTACATTTTAAATATGATTTCTGGCATATGACCACCACGGCTGGAGCGGATGTAGTCCAATCTGGACGTCCAATTTTCGATAACTTTTTCCAACATTTGTGGCCGTATATCGGCAATAAGACGGCGAATGTTGTCTTCCAAATGGTCAAGCGTTTGTGGCCTTACCGCATAGACCAATGACTTTACATAGCCCCACAGAAAGTAGTCTAGCAGTGTTAAATCACAAGATCTTGGAGGCCAATACACCGGTGCAAAACGTCAAATTAGGCGGTCACCACACGTGTCTTTCAATAAATCTATTGTGGGACGAGCTGTGTGATATGTTGCGTCGTCTTGTTGAAACCACATCTCCTGGACATCATGGTTATTCAATTCAGGAATGAAAAAGTTAGTAGTCATGGCTCTATACCGATCACCATTGACTGTAACGTTCTGGCCACCATAGTTTTTAAGAAAGTGCGCAACAATTATTCCACCAGCCCATAAAGCGGACCAAACAGTAAGTTTTTCTGGATGTAACGGTGTTTCCATATACAATTGAGGATTACCTTCACTCCAAACGCGACAGTTTTGTTTGTTGACGTAGCCATTCAACCAGAAGTGCGCTTCATTTAATTTCATTCAATTTAATAAAAAAAAATCACTTATGAAAAATGAAAATTGCACTATTTGCAAGCGTTGTTCAGGCGTGAGTCTATTCATGATGAATTGCCACACCAAACTGAGAATAAATCACTTGACAGCTGTTAAATCGGTTGTCATCTTGAAAAGTAATGCCAACTTAAAGTTCTATACCTCTATAAAAAACACGCTTTATTTCTCGGTATTTCTTACCCCCTCACTCCTTTTTTCGGTTCTAAAAATTTTTAGAATCATTAGAACTCATTGCTTAGTCGCAACGACACTTGTTTATTAGCGTGAAAAACTGAATGACTAATAAACGATGGAATGGACGATCACAAAAAAGGAAGAAGAAAAAAAATAACGCCTCTGCACTTTAAACAAAAAAAAGCGATGCTGCCTTGCATTTAGTTTACTCTTTGTTTAAACAATTATTTCGAAAAGTGCACATTTCTTAGAGTTAAGACCTTTTAGAAATTTTTTCTGTATCTGCCATGACGTCTAAAGTAGAACGAATGCTAAGAATGTTAGTTTTTTAAGCGTAGTAGATGCAGTCAGGTAGTTGCGACTCATTGATACGAAAAAACGCATTTGCCAAAATATCTCGCTCACTTTGGCGCCCTTTTCGAAATTGAATTTCTATTATATATGAGAGTTAATGTGTGTCTCTTTTTTTCTCTTTATTGGCAAATATTAAATTGAATACTATGTTTATATAAATAATTCAGCTGAATCTGAAGTCGAATATAAAATAGATTTCATGCGTTATGATCTTTCGCACTATTTCTCCAATGTTGCGCCAAGCCCTTTAGAGTGTTGTTTATAACCTAGTCTTTCCATCAGCGTCTGGGATATCCCTTCTTGCGTACTCCAACAGAATAGTGATCGAATGTCCTCTTCATTCGATGCGTCCTACATGTCCTAGCCATCGTCTTGTTGTAAAAGCACCAATACTTCTGTACCATAGGGTAGAATTAGTGTTTTGCACAGCATTAGTTTCGCCTGGCGAGAGGGTGTCTTATTTTTAAATCAGCTAGCTTTCCCATCTGGCTTTGTCCGGGAATCTACGTATATGTATATTTAGAGTAGTGACCAGCTATTTATGGACAACAATAGCTTGCAGAGTGATTTCTTATTGGTTTAAAGCCTCAATAAAAAACAATGACTTCTTACCATGTATTAGAAATGCCACTCCCACTTATCTCATTCCACCTACTTTTGATTTGTATCGATTGCCAAGTCATTAAGACAAAATTCAGAAATTTACTCCATTACCATTCTAATTGGCTAATGATTTAACCGTCTCAAGATATACAAAATACCATGCCCAGTTGTCCAATCCCGTTTATATTTGCTGCAAAACTAAGAATATGTGCTCTGAATTAAATACCCTTAACAGTAGTAGAGATAATAGATTGATCGCCTACGGCGCTACCTGTTGATAATTTTTCGGCTTTTCTAAGATCGCAGAAGGAAGTATCCAATTGGGTCTAGACGTTTTCAAGTTTTAAGCATTCAAACAAACCATTTATATAGATTGTCTAAACCAAATAACATTGCTTTACCATTGTTATCCATCGTTTTATTTCCAAACTCATATTATGGAGTTTGTTGTAAGGCAAGTAATATCTTCCACAACCACGATCATCAACTCTGTTTTGCCCCACTTACACCTAGAGCCACTGTCGCTAATTCCTTCTCGATTATTGCACAGGTTACAGTCTTACTCACAGTTATCGACCCATGTGTAGAAAGCAAGTATTGTTTAATAAATATTGTGACTTTCAGATTTATTGCTGCATTACACAAGCTCTTCTTAAGTTGCAAATTAAGAAAGGACGCATTATAAACTGTCACCTTGTCTGAAACCTCTTTTGCTACTGAGAGGTCCGAAATAGATGGTAGGTGTCCATTTGTCTTTTTTTGTGCATTTTCCAGGATTTGGCGTATTATTGGCCGGTGGTGAAATTACAAGACCTAAAACTCCATTGATAATAAACCGCCTTTAATTGTTGAGACTAGATAATCGATAGTACTTTATACGTTAAGGAAAGGATACTGATGCCTCTATAACTAGCTAATATTGTCCTATAGCCCTTTTTGTAGACCGGACATAGCATACTCTAGTTTCAGCCATCAAGCAAGTGTTTTTCCAAACAAAAATGTGCTAACAAGGTGATTTATGCAGCTTACCAACTCATAACTTCAATCGAAATAAAACTACTTACTTGCCTAGGTGGGCTAGAGCGCATTCAACATCATCATCACCAAAATGTTCAGCATCATCGGCTATTAAGAGTTTGAAAAAGCGTTCAACCCATATCCTAAAAATATGCTGAGGTCAGATCTACCTCTACAGGATATGGTGTTATACTCTTTGGTTAAATTAACAGGCTACATTTCTACTTTTGCTTATCTCGATTTTCTTACACTCAGAAAATAAACATTTACACTCTTACACACTTCAATTGCTGTTGATAATTATTAAAACAAACATGACATACGAGTATACACAACACTGCCATCATAAAAATGAAAATTATGTGTCACAATTTCCTCCTCGCCAATATGATGGCATCATTTCAGCTTTGGGGCCAAGTAGGCTTACGACATCATTAGTGTTGTGTAAACATTTGTACACATTTTTTTTATTGTCACAGCTTGAAGTAGTTATTGGTTTCCTTGCCATATGAGTTGTATGAGTTGTACATCTAACGTAGAGGGGAGTTTGTTAAAACTGAAGGAAGGAAGAGCATAGAATAAGAATTTTTTTTTATAGTGAACAAAGTAGCGGGTATTCTTTTTAAAAGTTCTTAACTCTGATAATTGCTTTTTGTTGGTTTCACATTTTATTACGTACTTACTTACGCTAAAGCAACGCTTGCAATGTCAGTAAAAGTAATGGTTCTGTTCGTCAAATATATCGGGTAAAAATTTTCTTCTTCGATGAAACCCATCTTGGGTTGAATGGGTATGTAATAAAGCAGAATTTTCGGATTTGGAGTGAGAATAATCTACAAACTTTTGTTGAAGCACCATTACATCCACAGAAAATTACTATTTCGTTAGTTTTATGGGCTGGCGGAGTCATTGGTTCATATCTCTCTATGGTAAATTATTAGAAATTTTTTTCGAACCTCAATTAGCTGGCAATATGTTATACCACAAGCAACACAGCTCGCGCTACACTTGGTTTACTCATATAAACTTTTGATGAAGGAGTAATATCACATAATTGTCCAATTAATTGATCACCAAGATGACGTGATTTAACCCCATTGGAACATTTTGTTTGGGGTTATGTAAAATCACTTATCTACGTCGATAAAGCGGAGACATTTGAATACCAGGAAATCAATATTCGAAGAGTTGTTGACATATGTGAGCGATATGCTGCGAATAGTTGTTGTTCCAGATTGCGCTTTGTACGCGTAAGCAATGGCGTCTACATGGTCTAAATCATAGTTAAATATTAATGTCAAAAAAGCCCATTGCATTAATATCTTACTTATAAAATTAAATGTGTGTTTGTAAGTTTGTTGTTGGTTTTTTCGCTTGTTTGTTCCATATTGAGAGCTAAACGACTGCACTTTTTTCTTGACATTTTACAGTACCTCTTTGTATACAAGTGGGCTTTGTACCTCCCATACGAAGTAAATATTGATTTAAGTATAGCTTGAATGAAGCTATGAATGACTTCATAGTCAATACAAACTTCAGGCAAAAAATGGTCGGAATTTGATAAGTAGGTTTGGCACCTTCAATATAAAGTAAATGTTAATTTTGTATTTTCTTGAAAACGGCAATAGTAGAAGTATCAAACAAAGGTTCAAACAAAGTCGTGAGCAATACACGTCATCGGTCAGTAAAGAGGCGAGATTGTTTAATTGGGCGTGGCACCTTCCATTCGTGCTTAATATTGGCTTTTGCGTATGTGGAGAACGACAACTATTAAAGCTCCGTTGTCTATCTACATCAACCAAAAAGCGAGAATTGCAGAAATCACACTAGATGAAAACTGGCTACATACGTATACTATATAAAAATGAATGTGTGTATGTTTGAAGACTGTATACAGTTAAAAAGTAGGACCTATAGCGTCTTTCTGAAATCAATTTGGATTTTGAATATTGACCTGAAGGAGATAAAAGGGCGAAAGAGATAGCATTTAAGATAATAATTAGTGTGGGGGTAGCGAAGCACGCTGGGTTTTAGCTAGTTAAAGATATTGTTACGTTTTTACCTTTTTAAAAACGTGTATTTATGAGTTCGTAGATTGTAGTTAAAATAAAATAAGTCATATGTTTAGTTTTAATTAAAGACCCTTTATTCAACACAGTTTTGTACACCACTGCTTATAACCTTTTTACAGGCCATAACAATATTCTATTCTTAATTACTCCGTCTGCTTACAATCTTGTAAACAACAATAATTACTCGACAGATCTTTCCACTTAAAGATCTCCCAACCTGATCGTAGTTATAACTTAGGTTCGATCTTAACCTTTTCAACCAGAGGTTATCCATACTTAACTCTCTTTACCGAGTTAGCTCCAACTAAACTGGTTTTTTTTACTTCATGAGCTTATTCCGTATAAACTCCCTACACACAAACTGTACTCGCTGAGTTTACTTGTTGTTCGCATCGATGTGCTTTTTATATGGCTGAGTAAACAATACATCGAAAGCTCTCGTACCTCTCGATATTTCAGGTAGATTCCATTTCTTTCTTTTAATTTCTTTTTAGTTCTTTTGTAGCCATGCGTATGTAAACATCTACCCCTTTCAGCTTGTTGCTTGTTTATTTTCTGTTACTTGTTTTCTTTTCTGCTTGATTATTGTTGTTGCACTGTTATGTTTGTTGTTGTAGATTTGGTCATTTGTAAACAGCGCGTATAGTTGTTCTTGCAGCTTTGGTTTATTTATTTTAGCGATGTAATAAACGCTGGGGTGCCCAACCTTATTTTCGTAACAATATATTTCTTTGTTTTATTCAGACTTAAACTTGTGTGACTGTAAAAAACACCCGATATTAAGATTTTTATTATAGCAAAACACTGATATAGTTTACTTTAATTGAAATGTGTGCATAAGAGTCTTATTAAATGTCAGATCCGTAAGATGAAATTCTTTTTATGACACACACAGCTAGTGTGAGTTTCTCGGTTTGATTCCCCAGTTGGAATCAGTTGCCATTCTACAACAGTAAAAAGCCGCTGCAACTTTAGAGGTCCTTGCATTAAATCTATTATTTAATGTCATCCCAAGGTACTCGGTATAATCTGATAGTGACAAGAAAACTCCTTCAGCAGTGGTGGTAACAAACCTATTAATTGCAAACTTCATCGTGGATAGCACCACTTTTCTTTTAGCAGCATTGACCCTTTATCTACATCCCTGGAAATATCTCGGGCCAACAATTCAGCAATTATAGCGACGTTGCCCGCATATGCAATTGTCTCTCAACACGCCCTTTCCCAAACCTTAAGTACAGTGTATAAGTATAGAGAATCTAAGACAACGATGAGAGAAAACCACACTGTGGAGTACCCTTGTTACCACTTTGTGAATGTGTAAACCGCTAAAGCTCAGTTTAATGCGCCTTTGCTTCAGAAGTCAAAAAAAAAAAGAAATTGTCTAGTCAAACCCCGTTAGCCTCTCATAAGATGATCAACTTATTTTCAGATTTCTTGGCCTATTTAAACAACAATAAAAATGTAATAAAAATCTAAATTTACTTTTATTTAATCTGCAACTTATTACTTGAATCCTGTTTAAGTACTGCTGATTATTTCCGCAAAATTCTCTTAAAGACACTTTCTTTTTCAGATTTTCTTCTTTTAAACACTTTGCCTCGTTTAATTTTTTCTTTTTAATTTTTTCAATTTTGTAACTGTCATACTGACACGTTATTTAAATAAATTATATGAGATTAGATATTGTCTTTAGCCATTCTTCGTTGTCTTTGCTTTGTTTATGAGCTTTGTCATGGTATTTGTAGTGATAGTGTTTCACATGAGAGACACATATGACCATTTTGTCACAGTTTTATTCTTTCCCTTGCAAAGTAAACATTGTTAAGTTGGTAAATACGAGTTTAATGTGAATCCACATTTAGAGAGCTGCACATGCTAGAAACATTTGCACAAACAAAACAAACAAAGAATTTTTGGTGTGGCTGCTACGAACGGTGGCACGCAAACCCCTCGCACCTTTTGCTGACCACAATGACAGTGCACTATGTTGGATAAAAAAAAATCTCAGCTTAGATGTTCTCTTCCTTTCATGATGCCAAAAGAACACGAAAACATTTATTGTTGGTTATGTGCACCCATGTATGGCTATAATGGCTTGTTTGTACGTCCGTCTGTTTTACTTGCTGGTTTTGCTTTTTCATTTTTTTTTTTTTTTTTTTTTCAACCACAATGTGTCACGTATTGTTGCTTTGGATAATTGTAAGTAACACCGTGTGTTATGGGTCAGTTTAAGATAAAACGGGAAATATGTTCCAGAATTTTTTTTACCCAGATTTTAATTTTTTATTTTATTTATTTTAATACGACACCAACGTTTTATATGCTTTCCGCCATAAGTTAATACTAACGTTTCTCCCAGCTTATGGCAGCAGCCATCTTTGGGATTTTTCCTTTTTTACCCTACAGCACGTGAACCATCTAAAGTAAATACTATTATGTTTAAGATAATGCTTGTAACACCTTTAGACAAATAGTTCTACATAGCCGTTAATGCAGCATAATTAAAATTAAGGCTTTCTAGACCAATAACTGCTGTAGTTAATTCCTATTTGAAAATGAGTTGGGTACCCAGCACCCTGTCATTCCGTAAAGCGCTTCTTTGTTGCGCTACTCCTAAAAAACTAAAAGAGCTAAAATAGGTTTAATTTAAAAAATAATAGTATTATAAGAGTTCTCAAGATATATTGGCTTTCTAAGCCAACAACTTCCGTGACCAATTTTTATTTAAAAATGTATTGGATACCCAGGATTACCATCGCTTACATAAGGATAATTCACTATAATCGCCTTCCTCATCCATATATATAAAAGAGAGGTATAAAATCCGTTGTAATTGACGTTCTCTGCGGCTTTTGTAGGTCCAGTGGTCCGCGAGTTATTGACGTTAGAGTGAACCCCTTCGTATTGCATAAGTTTTACTTGAAAACGAAATTTGTTACAGCATTTAAACTCTGTGTGAGTTAGAATATATTTTTAAAGCTGTTTATACGAAAAGCATATGTTGAAAGCTGTCATTTGGTGTGTGGCTTCACTAATGTTCAACTAGGCAATGCCACGCCCATATAAAATTTGTTTTTATATGTTTATAACTTTATAACGGTAATAGTAAGAGTCTCTAAATTTGGTCCACATAACTTTGTGGTCAATACAAATCATTAGTCAAAAACCGAATTGCATGCCATAGAAAGTAAATGCTGATCATTGTATATCTTTGGAACGGTTATAGTGGAATGTAGTTAATATACATACACCATCAGTCGAAATAGAATATAAAGGGTCCGCCATCTAACGTTTTTTTTTTCAACTAGTGCTTATTTCGTGAATGGTAACACTTAGCTCATGTCTGATTTGACAGATAATTAGTTTTATCCTTCCGCTGAACGAATATGGTTGTGTATACACTTGAACAACGCTGGGAATCTGGGCCTGCAATCGACTTACAGAAGATGCCGATTTTGCCAAAAAAAAATCATCTTTTCAGATGAAGCTCATTTTGATCTTGGCGGGTATGTAACAAGCAAAATTGTCGCATTTGGGGCACAGAAAGCCCGCACGCATACATTGAAAAGCCGATACACCCAAGACGAGTCACTGTTTGGTGCGGATTTTGGTCCAGAGGCATAATTGGGCCATTTTTCTTCGAAAATGAGCAAGGAGTGGCCGTTACAGTCAATGGCGATCGTTATTGGGCCATGTTGAACGAATTTTTGTTCACAAAAATTGAAGAGGAGGATATTAGCAACGTTTGGTTTCAACAGGACGGCGCTACGTGTCACACTCGATGTTTTGCACCCTGTTTTTGAAATCGCATTATCATTTAGTTTAAATAACTTGACAGGCAATACAAACCATAATTTAAAATAAAATGCGGAATTTTAAAACGGTAACAGTTAAAACTTTCTTTATCTATCCACATCGGTAAAAAAGCAAGTTCAACACAAAGGTTACCAGCAACGATGGAAGGATTATTCTCGTTATACATATATATTGTCAAAAGTATTGTAGTACTGCAACCATTTGGTCTATAGCCACTCCAAACGTTGTTGCTCTGATGAACTTCAGGACGTCGGCTGGTGCCAGTATTGGTAGCACCCCACTTCCTATTTGATAGCCGCATAGGTGCCTCTCTTTAAAATCCATTAATGTCATACAATCATCAGTTATGTGCTCTTGTAATTCCTCTTCACAGATTTTATATCGTGTTGTCCATTTATAGGTTTCGAAATCGCCGGTCTGGCTAGGCTGTTAGCTGTTAAATATCTGTCATTTATTTAGGGAAAGGTTTGCCGGTATGGATCGTTTAGCAACCGAAGAACTCGAGAGAATGATTAGAATTTGCTACAAGACTGGTGCTTCAAAGGTGGCCGAACTTTCTAACAAAATCTTTCTCGATAAAATTTTTCGCGATAAAGCTCATTACGAACTCTCTGATTACGTCAACAAGCAAAATTATTGCGTATAGGGCTCGCAAAGCCCCGAAGTGATAGTGGAAAAGTCATTGCATTCGTTAAAAATTACTGTTTGGTGCGTATTATGTTCTGGAGTTCTCATTGACCTGTAGTTTTTCAAAAATAATGCTGGAACAACCGTAGCCATTATCAAGAGCGCTATGATCCGACAATAACGGAGTTTTTTTGACCTGTAATCAGGGTTGACAAAAGCCCGCCCGGGTTTTTTTTAAATAATACCCAATAAAACCTTGGTGAGTTTAATTGGGTTACCAAGTGGGTTGTAAATCTTGCTTGTTATTAAAAATTTTTTAACTCGACAATATGTGATTTGAACCAGGTGATGTCACAAGCCACACAATATTACCGATTTTGATTTATTGCATGGGAAATTTCCTGGTCGCGTTTTTTCCCGATTTAGGGACGTCAGTTGGCCACCAAGGTTATGCGAAGTGAGGCTAAGTTAAAGACCATGTCTAAGTGTATAATCACCTGACATTGGAGCATTTGAAAACCAACATTCGTCAAGTTACCGCCGAGATACCGCGAAAAAGTAGTCGAGAACTACCTCAAAAGGATCGTTTTTTACAAATATTCTAAAATTAAATGATAGTGTAGGAAACCATATAGTCTGTCACGACTAATTATAGCCTTTTTATTTGTTTCTTTCTAGACATGTATGTTCTCTCCGTTTATATTTAAACAAAAATGCCAAGATTTATCATCGTTTACAATTTTTTTTCCATTTTTTTCTTTTATTTTTTACTTTTGTTCCTTTCCTATATACATACTCGTATATACATATGTATTACATATATTTAGTCATAATAACCCATTTTTTCCAAGCAACCTCATTTCATCTTAAAGCCGGAAGGAACTAATCATAAAAAGGAGTTTAAATTAACAGAAATACCTTTTACCCATAATCTTTTAATTTAGGTACCTTTACCAATGTTGTATATGTGCCATACTCATAGCTCTCACAAAAACTTTAAGTGTCACGTACAGTCTTTCCTACGACACTTAAGGCATAACTGAATAAAAAAGTTAGGAGTTATAAACTCCAAACTCTTTCTATTGAATGGGTCGTTTTAAAAATATAAGACCGCAAGCAGCTGGCAGTTATCTTGCAACAGAGTTGAAAAATTACAATTAAATCAAAGCGTCATAGGAAAAAAAATATATCAAAACGTATGTATATACGGTCTAGGCTCCTTTATATGTTTGTATGTTTCACACCTGAATTGTCAGTTTTATTACTGGATGCGCTATCCGAGCCAAGGAGAACTAGTTTTCTTCATTAAAAAGTACCAGGTGTAGAGCTTTAACTTACCTGTTCTAAATATTGTCGAACCGATGCTGCCAAGGGAAGCTATATATATAACTCCATGTCTATATAGAGGAAAGCCCTTAACGCTTACTACTACAATGCTTGAATCTTGTTGTCATGTGTGAAATACAATGTCATTTAAATGGCCGGATTGGTTGTAGCAAACGATTCTTTTGAGGTACTTCACGACCACTATTTCATACATTTCGAGTGGTATTTTGGCGATAATTTGACGAAATGCTTCAATGTTAGGAGGATATCTGCGTATACATGATCTTTGACTTGGGTACACAAAAAAATTTTAACGGAGTCAAAGCGCGTAATTTCGGTGCCCAAACGACGTCACCAAATCGAGAAATTACGAGACCAGGGAATCTTCAAAAATCGCGTGGTCGTGTTGTGTGGCTTGTGGTGCAGGCCAAAATAAAGTTGGTTATTAAACGGTAACTAGGATCTTGATTAAATAGAACGGTCATTCCAGCCTCATTTTCGAAAAAATACGTTCCAATGACACCTCCAATGACTTTTCCACAGTCAGTGCTGGGTTCTGCTAGCCCAATATGCGACAATTTTGCTTGTTGACGTCACCAGAAAATGAGAAGTAAGTTTCATTGCTAAAGAAAGCTTTGTTCAAAAGTACGGCTACCTTTGAAGCACAACTAGTAACTTCTAACCATTTTCACTAGTTGTTCGATTACTAAACGATGCAGATTTCGTAATGGCAAACCTTTTACTTCAATTGACAACAGCCGACAGTCCAACAA
The DNA here is from genome assembly GCA_023159175.1 of Wohlfahrtia magnifica. Classification (NCBI taxonomy): domain Eukaryota; kingdom Metazoa; phylum Arthropoda; class Insecta; order Diptera; family Sarcophagidae; genus Wohlfahrtia; species Wohlfahrtia magnifica. Next base: position 1,260,921 of record JAKWBJ010000192.1, read on the forward strand.
AGTTCGGCGCCCTTGAAACCACTAAATTGATTACAGGATATGAAATCTGTTTAGAGAAATTACCAGAGCACATAATTGTTGATTATAGGGCATTAATGGATTTTAGAAAAAGCCACCTACATAGGTGGCTATGAAATAGTAAATGCCGATCTACCGCTGCTGGCAACTACCGAAAATTCGAAAGTCTGTCAGGGCAACAGAGCTGGGAGGTAAAGGTAATACTAGTCGAAAACAATAGTCGAAAGGATTGCAGTCCTACAATACCTCTGACAATATTTACAATAAAAAAGTGAATATTTATTCATTTTTTATTCTTTTTTTAAATCTTTTAATTTTTAGTATAAAACTTACTATTTTCCTTTAAAACCAAAAAAGTCTATGCTTACGTCATGCACAGTCTCATATAAAGAGAGAGAAAAACTAGTGGAACTCGGGTAGGCGTAATCTTTGTTATTTGATTCATGCTATAGGATCAACCGCAATAAAGTTGTTGGCGGACTGGCTAGACAGGGTTGGACGGACTGGTCCTTGCCTGCGGACCCGTTGGTGAAACTATCAATAGGCCATTTCTCTAGAACGACAAGTAAATATAATTAAGTAAATCCCATGGTTCATTTAGTCATAGAAGTGATTGCAGGATATCGGTGTTACGTAGGAAAGCACATTTCATTGTAACGCGACATTGTGTTTTACGCTCAAGAACCTTCCTATAGGTCAACAGTACGACGGACTTCTGTAGGATATGTGAAGAGGAAGATGAGCTAAAGACAGTTGAGCATTATCTGCCGCTGCCTAAGATTGCAGAACCTGCGAATTAGAAGGTTAGGCAGGCTATTCCACAATAGACTTAGCGGCGTCCTAGGATTAGTCCTAAGACAGGCGACCAGAACGTTCTAGTGATTGGATTAGGTCAACGTTTTTTCTAGATCGGATTTGTAGGGTTCCTCAATAGATGTGACATCCATACCTTCTGTCTGCCTTCCTGATCTATTAGGTCTAATTGCACATCTAATTGAACATTAAGAATTTAGATGTAAAATGTAAAAGTATGCTTGGTGAAGTTGCAAACTTTTTCGATATGTTTAAACAGCTGTTTGCCCTTGGTAGTTTGTTAAATATAAAGCATAAAGGCCCAATTCACGATCTTCTGTATATTCTTGCGTCGTAGCATTTGCAAATTTGTGTAGCATATTTTTACTCTATAGCAAAAAAAAAATATACATTTGCATTTGCTTTGACTTTGTAAATATGATATACTCAAAAGCGTAGTTTTTATTTCCTACTCATGCTTGCAATACTTTATTTCACAATAAAATAAAAAATAAAAAACAATTAAACAATGGCACAAAGTATGCAGAACCAAAATATTGAAATCTCCACCGTGAAGGCTCATAAGTCTTGCCTCATTCCTTCTCCAAACTTTGCAATTGATTTTAGACGGCGTGATATGGTCAAAATACTTCTCTACTCTTGTTAACAGTGTTTAACGCGTCTACAAGAGTGGTCGGTCCACCTTGGTGGGCTACGGTGAGAGAGCTTTTGCGAAAAGCTTCAATGACAGTCTTCAATGGTTTTCAGTACATGGAACGTTAATGACGGCATATTTAGATTTGTAGGGAAACTCTCGACCGAAAGGGTTATAACCGCCTTAATTGTGGAGGCGCATCAGGTGCGGGGGATAAATAGTTGCATCTTGTAAAGGAGAGTTTTCTCGTCTTTGCTGTGAAACTTCATTGTTAAGGATTTGTTGGAGGAGTTGTAACGATGTGGTTTTAAGGCCTGTTGCTACGCGAACGATTCGGCCATTGTAGTGTTAATCCGCACATCTTTTTCTTAAGGTTGAATAAGGCCTTTAAACTCTTCACAAAATGTCCTGTTGTCTTGGCGACAATCCTTACAAGACGGAAGTAGTGCTACAAGATACCTGCAGCTTTCCTTATTCATAAGAGTAAAGTATATGAGTGTTATTCTGGACCACAAGCTCTCTTAGGGGAAAAACGTAATGTACAGGGTAAAAAAGGCGACGATAGCGTTTTATACCTATATGAGGACTGTAGGCAGGGTTTATGGCTTAGAAGTACCTTCTTCTATTGCTTCAATCAAACCGCGATTACTCTGCTTTAGGGTAGAATTGGGCCGATGACATTGTCATCAATAATTTTTTTAACAAAAAGTTTGACTTTAAGATCCCAGCTAGGGACTTCGGGTTTATCAGAACAGAGGTTCTAAGCAATACCGGGTCTATTCTGACAGCTAGGCTGCAATCAAGTCCAATACTTAAATCACCACCTATTGTCGTCTATGAATGCCGGAGACTCCTCACGGAAATTTTTAATCATTAAAAAGTAATATTTATATGAGCTCTAGGACACAGGGACATCGTCGGAAATTGCGTTGCTGACGGACTAGCTGAAGTGGGTATGGAGCTCGGAATTTTCGAAATGAAACCGAGCATAGGTGTCTCAATTGGCTCGAGTTAACTAAATAACCTGCGGTCTATGTATATGAAGATTAAATCACGTTGGCAGCAGGAGAACATATGCGGTATTGCAAGACTCTGCTGGGCCGGCATGAATAGGAATAAGGCTAACTGGTTTTATTTTCCTTAAATCGCATGACTATCTATTGAATTATTGCGGTTGTCGTAGGCCATTTCACTATTGGAAGGCATGCCGATAGACTCGGAATTCACTCACTTCTGCTGGAGCTGTGGTTTTGAAAAGGAAAAGGAAATTGTTTTTCATCTCCTATGCCGATGCTCAGCCATTGCAATAAAACGATCTGATTTGATGTGGTGGCCCAACTTGTTGCCTAACTACGGCCTTATCTTTCAAAGAAAATTTGTCACCTTACCCAATCCAAAATAATTAAAAAAATGTATACATATCGCACACCTAGTTCAAAAGTGTCTCAACTCAAAATTTTTAATTTTTCAGATATGAAAAAAAACTGTTTTTGATCTAAATAAAAATAGTGAAGAAAAACTTTAGACAATACTTTGCAACAGTTAACAACAACAAAATACACAGATATTTTTTTTATAGGTAAACAAGTGTATTGTGCATAGTTTAAGCACACTTTTGAACTGGGTGTGCGATATGTACATAAGTAAATAAAATATTTATTTTTATTTTTACAATCAACTGTCAATTTTGTGTTTTAAAACAGTATTGCAAACTAAATCGAAAAAAGACCGCTCATAATCGATATCAAAATATTACATTTGCATAAGTTTACAATGTCAAACACACATACTTGTGAATTTGACTAATAAAAAAACTCTTAAAATTTACAAATCGAAAGTTAAGCGCTAAAATGCATTTTGAAGTTAATTAATACTGTACTCATGAATTATAAATGTTTCTTTATAAAAAAGTTCTGAAAAAGTTCGTATGACGAAATAGTACCATTGAAATATTGTTCTTTTTTTAATTAATATTTTAAATTAAATTACAAAATTACTAACTAATCTGGAAATGAGTATAAAATATTAAAAAAAAAATGATTTTCATTTCATAGAGCATCATGAAATATTAACATTTAAAAAAATATTTTTGAATAGGTTTTGTTCACGAAGTAGAAACTTCCATCAAAATTTCCTCTATTTTCTAAGATTTCAGTTTAAAAAAAGTTTTTAAGCCAAGCAACTTAAAATTAGTTTATTAAAGCCCCTTCTCTCCTCAATTTCATATTATTATTCAGAAAGTTTGCAATTTTGGTTAAGAAAAGTATGAATTACCACAAAAACAACCGACTGAAACATTTCAATGTAAATGTCAAGTGCATACGGTGCACCAAAACAAAAAAAAAAAAAATCTGAAGCCATGAAGAATAACAACTCGTCAGCCAAATACTGCAACTACTCATCCGCGCAGCCAAAGAGCCAAGTTACTCATCGAACGTATAAATCAGTAAAATGTGTGTAATAATTCTATTCCGAAATAAGATGAACAAAAACTGCAGATAACATTTTGGTGATACCTGATGCTCTATTAATGGCTTTAATATATCAAATCTTAAAACAGACATTGAACAAATAAGATTTTATCGAAGAACTTTACTTCGATTTTAAATGCCAATTGCAATACAATCACCCATGTTCTGAAAAACGCATATCGCTTAAAATTTGCGTTTTCGATTTGAAATCGCCAAACAGGTGTTCTGGCAAACGAAAACGCTAGAAATCTGACGTTTTCAAACCGCTAGTGTATGCTGAAGCGATCTGGTCATTTTTATTTAAACTGCACTTGAAAGAGAAAATAAATTGATGTAAAATTAAAATTTAATATGTTCTGCTTATATTTGAAGAAAAACTTTTAACATTTTTTCACAATTTTAATTAAAAATATGCAATTTAAAATTTTGCTTTTTTTTTGTCAATTGTCGGTATCATTTGTTTGCTTATAAACTGGCGATTTATGCAAACAGCTGGTCAATTTGATCTTCGAAAAAAATTTAGTGCTAGTGGTGTTAACTTTAAAATTACTTACTCTTTTCAATAATATTAATAATATTATTTGAATAATAATATTATTTGAAATTTATTGTGTTCACATATTTTAATTAAAAAGTAGTAAGCAACCCTTTATAAAAATTGAAAAATAATTTAAAAACTGTTCAAGCACCTACAAACATTTACGAGAGATAAAAAAATTATTCAAGATCCTATTTGTAACTGGCTACTTGTGATGAAACTCACCAATTATTCGCAAGTGTTTATATGTAACATCTCTAAATAAAAAGAAAAAGCATTTGGGGCCATTGCACTGATATTTTACAAATAAAATTAAATAAAAAAATTAAATGTACTTACGCTTGGTTTGGAATGTCCAATGGATTGAAGAATCCCTTAGTTTTTTTTTTTTTCTTCTCTTGCTTGTAGCTTTTTTAAAGCCAATAGAGCAAGTAACTACGCTGTAAGCATTTTAATTTTAGTTGGTAGTTTATTAAATACTTTCAATAAAAAATTTTTGCGTAACAATTGTCGGTTTAATTTAAAATTTATTCAAACAAAATTTATTTTTTGATAATTCTTTCAATTGACGAAGTTTTATGAATAATTTTTTCTATGTTTGTGTTTTGTTATTATAAAACATATGTTTTTATTAAATTAAATCAACTACAAAAAAGAGGTTCATTGAATAAAATTAAGCGCTTAAAACAAGTTTTTGTAAACTTTCTTTAAAACTTTAAAAGAAAAGGAAGAAGACAGTCTTTAACAAAGTTTTTCATGTTCAGTCTTTTAATATATTAAATAAAAAGGAAATTTAAATTTCTTAATTTCATTTTAATTTGTAATAAAACATTTTCCTTTGAAAAAGTATATAAAAAACTGACAACTTTCGTACTAAACACTACTTGCGTACATATTCCCCAATACTTGTATAAAAAACAGATCCACCAGATTTTAGGAACACCTTGTTGTGTTTATCGATATGCCTTCATTCAGGACACCAAAATTATTCGGCTATGATAACGATAGATAGATCCAATTTCTTAGAAGTAGTACCCTTAGTATCCTCCATTTGCGACACCTAAGGTGAGATATGTCTGGAATCGTATTAATCCCGAAGAATTGCGATATTTATGTATATCTGGCAAAAACCTGAAAGTCACACAGGAAGAGCTTGAGTGTTTCTTCACCCTCACAGCAGGCCCAACAAATACTGTTCCATACTAACCGAATGAAATTCGGGCCTGCTCGTAAGCTCGAGTGCTCGAGTGTTAAGATGCCCAAGACCCACTTAGGTCCCTTATGCTCAGTTTCAGTAAGCTTTTGGTTTTATCCCTGTTGGGATCTCTATTCCTAAATAAGGCCTGAGCCTACATCTTCAACTCAGTTTTTAATGCCACCAAAAATCTACTAAGATCTCGTTTGTTCAGTCTCACTAAAATTCTCATCTTGTCTTCTGTTGGGATCCCGTCAAATTATCTATGTAGTTCTTCCAACACTCTATACCTATGTTAGATGTGAGCCCACCTCTTCAACTTGGTGTTTACTCTCCCAAAGCATTTTGGGTCCTACAAGTTTACTGTTGGTGCTTTCGTAGATGTTAATTTTCGATTAATATTCGAAAGTTGCTTTGAATTTATGTAGCGTGGTGATTGCAAGAGCAGTATTGGTAAAAATACGGATCATATGGTTGGTTGAGCACATATGTGAGTTTCATTAAATTAATTTGTAATTTTTTTTTTTGGTTTGGACTACTTATTTACTGAGTCTTACGGCTCTTGAGCCCATAATAACTCTATTTACCTAGTGGCTTATGTTTGCTTCGATTCATCAATTTGTGTAAAGAAATAAGGTTATGACAGGCTATGTTTAGCTTTGGGAAGCATATTGAAAAATGGTATAAAGGCCATAGCTAGGAGTCAATTTATTTCCTTTTACGTAAGCCAATTCTTGTTTTTGCTTTCTTTTTCCGTCACTCCTCTAGGGAATATATTATGGGCTTTCCACAAAGCTTCCATTGATTTGTTTTAATTTCATTAATCAAGTTGACTTTTTTTCAAGCTAAGTGGATGACTAATCTACTGTAAATCGCCTCCATATGATTGTGTAGTGGCATAGACAATTGCTAACTGGTTGTACTGATCCTTACTTAGCTTTGTAATTGTTTTTCTCAGGTGGCGTTTTCTCCTGATCGCACGTTTGATGTTTGTCTTCATCTCCAGAAGTAAGCTGGATGGTCAGGGCAGCTTCTTTTAGATGGTTTTGTCTGGAGAGAGGTTGAAGTCTCTTTATTAAACACTCGAAACCGCCATTAAATTTTTTTGTGTTGTCCTCATCTGGTGTGCCACTATACCACGCAACTCCCCATCCACCAGATTAATTAGTTTTGAAAAACTGCAAAGTGGCTCAAAATTAATGCCATAATTGAAACTTGCTGCCTTCTTATTTAAAAAAAAGCTTTATTTGAAAGAGTGAAAGCTGATGACATTAATTTGGACAAAATATATCGCTTAGACTGCCACCACCCGAGTTGATGCATAATTAAGCCAGAAAAACATCAGGCACTAAGCTGAAAATTTCTTTTTCAATATAGGCTTTCAAGGCTTGCAAGGTTTGTGATTTATTGTGATAAACGCGAGATTTTTAAAAGTCCCAAAGGAAAAACTGTCTCAAAGTTTCCATCGTTCATCCAAGCTTGTTGATCTAACTTGTGGCAAACAAAAATTGGTTTAGCATCTGACTGTAAAGTGGTGCCATCAGAATTAATAGGGTGTAAATGACGCACACAGCAGTCACTTTAAGGAAAAGCAATGGTTTTTTAAGCATTTCATGTGGATTCTCTATGGCCCAGAAATGCTAATTTTTCACTTAAGTGAAAATAGATTTCATCGATCATTATGATTTTTGGTATAAAATCATCCTATTCTTGTACCAATTTTAACAGAGTAACTTAACCCTGTTCGACGGTCAGCAGGCAACAGTTAGCATTTTGTAAGGGAACATTTTCAAATCTTTCGCCAAAATTCGTTACACCGATCGTCTGCTGATAATTAATTATGTGCGTCGTCGATATATGTTAATTCAATCTGAAGTTGCAACAGTAGTGACGTTTCGGACGAACGAGCATTACAATGCCGATCACTTCTTGTGACATCTGTAGTAGACCCAGTTTGGAAGAGGCCAAGCACTTAAATGTTCGAGCCCATTGGACACGACATATTTTTGCACCACCTTGTATTTACCAAAAGTGATTTTTTTTAGTGGTTTTTATTAGTAGGTTATAGACCAGACCCAAATATTAATAAATCTTTAACAAATTTGGTCTGATAATTGATAATCTAGAAATATATTTTTGTGAGGAGTTTCACCCCGGTTGCTATAAAACCCCTTCTCAAGAATAGAAACAAAGTCTTATTTTAGTAAAAGCTGAATATGGAGCTAATAACTCAACCAATCAGCAATAACGTAAAAGTGAAATTTTTATCTTAAGAATGTGAGAATGTGCAAAATGGTTCAACTGGGATAAAGCTTCTTCTTCTTCTCTTATTGTATTGTGTTGTTTTGCTTTACCCGTGCCTCTTAATTTCTTCTTGATTGAATAAGAAATAAAAGCTTATGGCTTATCTGATTCGCTTATCATGTCTTGTAAACCATATCTTTGTCTAGAAACGACACCCATATCGAAAACGGCTCTGTCACCATATTAGACTTGCGCTGCGACAACTTCTTTTTTATTTTCTAAAACAACAATTTATCTTATTATTGCTTAATTTATTTATCACTCTCATTTCTTTTTTTTTATATCATTTTATTCAGTTAGTGCTATAATTTTGTTTTTGACTGTAATATTTGTTTATTTTCTCTATCACGGCGTTCAAATCCATATCCAGTCGTATAACGGCATCTTTATTTCTTTAATGTAGGAATGAGTGTGGTAGGTTAGGATTTCTGTTTACAAAAACAAAACAACAAAAATAAAATCAACGAAAATACAAAGCAAAACAAAAAGGAAAAACAAAAACAAGTTAATATTTATTCACTAAATAAAAGACGAACAAAAAAGGAGATAACAGCAATTGAACAACACATACACTGTCATACCATACTACTCAATCATTTAGCAGTGCTAGTCAGGGCTTAACAGACACTCAGCTGTAAAATAGAAATGCACAATTACATTGTGTTAAAGGCAGGTAGAAATAGAACAGCACTCTACTTGTTAAGAGATAGGAAGAGAGAATTTGTTAGCGAGGCATAAACAAACAGATGAGCTAAAATTTTTAATTCTGCTAAAGCAAATGTAAAACTTAACTAAAAGAGATAAAGCAATGCTATAAACTTAACAGTGCTCTTAAGACTTTTAAATTAGTGCACAAGCAAACGTTAAATACTTTACATTATAGTGGATTATATGTTAGAGAGAATTTAATGTTATGCCTAAAATAAGAGAGTTTTCTTTGATGTTAGGAAAAAGATTTAATGCTAATGTTAATTTAACGTTAGTTGAACGCCGGCATTAACAACATCTTAAAGCAAAAGCGGAGTAAAGCACACATTTATTTGGATTGCAATTCAGAAGAAATAAGACGCAAATGAAAATAAAGCATTTGAATTTAACGCAGTAAATAAGTGAAATAAGGTAATAATAAAAATATTTTCAAACACATTAATTACATTTTATGTAATTCAACGGCTTATGTAAATAACAATCATCTCCGAACAATAGATATCAAAACAAAATTACATGCAAAACCTAAAAGAAAACAAGAAAAAGGAGAAAATGTGTAATGCGTTTACAAACTAAAGAGAAATTTAAAAACAAATGCATAAAGTGGTTACAAGAATTGTAATTACAAAAATAAATTATACAAGCACTCATATACACACCACTTAAGTCCTATTTATTTTCATATTTCTTTAAATAATAATCCGAAAGGCAATTACAACAGCATAGAATAGTATTAAAAAAATAAAAAATAAATTATCCTCCCAATGACCATGCGAAAAAGATGAAAGCATGGAACATAGATATTAAAAAATAAAATAATAGCACAACAATTGAACTCACCACAGGAGAAACAACAAATGTATAATTAAATAAAACTAACGCCTTTAGAATCCAGTACAATAAGCTAAAAATTCTTACAAAATTGTCAACTGCTAAATTCTAAGTTGAAGACTTTCTTTAAATTACAAAAAAATAGGTCTTAAATTATTGAAATTAGATTCAAAATTTTAAGCCCTTTAAAGAATTCTCAAGCCATATTCACTAGGCGTCAAAAGTCTACGCTCCATAAAATTTATAAGAAAAAAACTACAAAATTTTTATAGAAACTTCCTTACAGTCCAGTGAATTTGTACGATGCAACTTTTTTCCTTTACAGTCCCACGGAAAAGTATACATATCCCTACCGAAAACTGAATTTTACACGGAACTATAAGGTTTTCACTTTCTAAAATGATATACAGTGGTGGACAATCGGTTAGCACATTTCACGTATGCTGCATTGAAAAGCGTATATTTTTTCTAGACATCAAAATTGAGTAAAGTATTTACCTACAAGTCTGTAACCATTTCACTAGAGTAACCCCTCCCGCGTTGCTGAGAACCTCTGTGTTGTACCTGCTTTTTGACTGATGTGGATAGATAAAGAAAGCTTTAACTGTTACCGTCTTTTACACATAAAAAATTCCATATTTTTTCCGTACTGAATGCCGAGTTAATTAAACGAAAATCAGAAACTTTTTTAATTGGTATCGGAGGTATCATGCCGAATTATCCTATTCCGCCTACTGATGATTTATACTATCTAAGAAGTCATTTAGACCGAATTCAGAATCTTCCATTCTAATCGTTCTCTAGATATACAAAAATCAATATTTAGTTTGTATGGGAAATGCCACACCCACTTATTCAATTTCGCTTATATTATGAATGATTATGTGTATTAACTATCTTCCACTATTACCGTTCCAAAGATATCAATATTAACTTTGTATGGGTAGTGCTACTCCGAGTTATCCCTTTCGGACCAATTTTTTACTGATGATTTGTATTGACTACAAAGTTGTTTGGCCAAAATTTAGAGAATCTTACTATTACCGTTTTAGGGATATGGACATATAAATACAAATTCTATATGGGCGTGGCACCGCCCAATTGAACAATAGTGAAACCACTTACAAATTAAAGTTTTCTACATACGCGCAAAATTTAAATGCTGTAAGTTTTGTTTTCAAGTAAAACTTCTGCAATATAAAAGGGTTCACTATAACGTCAATAACTCGTGATCCAATGGACCTACAAAAACCGTATATACGTAAAAGCATTGGTATATACGACTATTTACCTTAATTTTAATGGTTTACAACATGTAATTTAAAATAAATATATATATATATATATATATATATATATATATATATATATATATATATATATATATATATATAAGCACACTAGGCAACAAAAGTCTACGCTCGTCACTTAATATATAGCATTATTGCCTAAAATATACAAAAAACTTATTTAAAAAATAATAATTTTAATATAAAGTGTTCATTACAGTGCAGCGAACATTGATGATGAAATTTTTTTCATATACATACTTATATCAAATATTTAAGAGTCAAAAAATTGCTCATAATAAAAAACTTAAGAACGCAATAGCTAATCTAGCGTTAACCTTAAATTAGTATCGAGTTAGATGGCTGTGGTGTCATCTCTCTGAATTCGTTTTGCATAGAGTTTATCAGATTCGTAGTCTCTTTAATTGAGAACTTCTCCCACTCTTCCTTAATTACATCATTTAGATCTGATTCACTTGATATACTCGTCTGATAAATCCCATAGGTATTCGATTGGATGTATAGCAGGTGATTCAGCTGTATTCTTCAGGTAATTGTCATGTTGAAAGTTATATTCCTCTGGCAACCTCTATTTTTCAGCACTCTACTTTAAATTCCAATACTTGGATGTATTGAACAGGACAATGTCTAATTTTGATGGCGAAAATTCGAAATTACCTACCAACTGTCATATTAATCTATATCATTCTACCTCTGCCAGCATGATTTACAGTTGAAAACATGTTTTCAATGTTGGGGGTGGTTCCAGACTTTCTCTACACCATCGGTCTTCCGTTGATGCCAGAAATACAAAACTTGTTTTCCTTAAAAAAATATACCTTTTTCCGTAAGTTTTGTAGGCTTAAGTAATTACTTACGCTTCTACGGTTAACTGACGAAATGAACCGCTTCTTTCTGATTACACCACAACAATGGTAACCAGCTTTTTTAAGTCCTACTTACTATGGGCACCCTAAAGGCCTTTTTCTACTTGGGTTTAACATCTTCTGATGTTTTCAGCGCATTTGAAATCGATTTTTGCTTTGTAAGGGCATAAACTCCCGAGATCCTCTGTCAATAAATTTGCCTTAGAAGTTATAATTTTAGTTTTTTTCAAATTTTATACTAATCTTCTTACCAATGTCCACGCTCTACTGAGTGTTCTTACTAATTGGCAATAATTTAGACCATCTTTCAAAAACTGTATTGTTATTTTTCTTTCGCCTACATTTATTCCTTTTCTCTTTTGACCTATTGCTTAAAACTTGTTCAAAAATGTAATAAATGTTGCGATTTTTATTTGCAAATTAGTCTTCTGTCAAAATAAACTCAAAGAATGCTTATTGACCGCACCTTTATTATTTATCGACAGATTTAAAGTAGTAAGCGTAGACTTTTGACTCTTTGAAATACAAGGTTTTCTTTATTAAAAGTAGCGTAAAGCTACGGTCACATTTATCAAATATGTGATGATAAAAACGTAACCACTATTTTATTGAAACATTTATGGAAACTTTTTCTTTTGTCCGCGTTTTCAAAAAAGTTATTTAAGAACAAATAATAGTAACAAAAACTATTTAGATTTTTAAATTACAAAATTAAAAAAAAAGCAAATAAATAAGAAAAGAACGAATGATTTTATAAAATACTGGCCACTTTTTTTGGCAAATATTTGATTATCTAGAGTATACATGTCTGGAAAAAATTGCACTGACAACGTTCACTGCACTATAAGGAACAGTTCGTACTAAATATTTTGTATAAATTTTTATAAATTTTGTGGATATTTTTTGGCACTAAAACTATAAATTGAATGACGAGCGTAGACTTTTGACTCCTAGTGTATATATTATACATTTCTTTGTAAGCTTGTTTGTTTCAATCATGCGAAATCGACTGAACCTATTTTAATGACATTTTAAATGCAGATAGTTCTAGCCAACAAAAGTGTTATAGGCTATGCTTTTTTTAAAAAATTGTCCTGGGAGAGGTTAAACTCGGGGCAAAATTAGACCACTTGAGAAATAATTTTTTCTTATGAGTCAATAACGCTTAAACGACTGAAGCAATCAGAGTCATTAGATTTTTAAAAAGTAATTGTCAAAAAATTGATTTTTTTACCACCAAAATACCCCTGATCGATGTATACGCATATCAGTCAGATCCGATATGGCATGCAGAAACAGACTGCGAAGGAAAGTAGTCCTAATATCCGAAAGATTTGAACACTTACAGATATACTTCAAAGGAAGTTCTCCCATATGTGGTAGTAAAGACACCAATCTCGTCATCGATCCATCTGTATACGCTTCAATAGACCCGCGACTAATGGTTAGATGTGCTCAGAGAACTCTCTGTTCAGGAAAGAGTTGAGTTTACAATTACTTACAACTCAGGGACCATGTACAAATTCCGTAGGATCGGCCTTAAATCTGAGTAGAAACCAGTCCAGCAATACAAACAAAGGCTTAGAAGGTGTGGACTTAAGCGCACTCGTACTGATCAGTGCCTCACTATACAGAACACTGTTAAACATTCCACTATATGTGAACTTCTCCAACGATCTCTACCAGACTATCGCACCATGTACTTATGTAATTATGTACACCGTGTTGGAACTTCTAGGATTAATACGACAAGACTTACCAATAACCCTGCGATACATGTACATTTTAACGTTAGCCTGTATTAGTAAAGAGTACCACAAGGCTTGCGCAAACCTATTATTTTTTGCGTTCCTCTTTCGGCATGTGCCAAATTTTTAATGCACAAAAAGTAAAAGTAAGGTCAAATTGAGGCTAATATTTGAATATGTAAGCAATATTGTTACGAAAATAAAAATGCTTAAAAAGAAAATACATCACATCATGGAATGTTTTTTGGGATTTTAGTCTATTGGTTTGCGTCTAGCTTTTGAATGTATTACTCTGGTATTGCCGTACTGATTTCTGTATTTGACGGCGTTACCAATTCGACCATCTATGGGTGACACAATCTTACATGTTTAAACCGTTTGGGGCATTTCCAGAAATTTCCAAACTGTAGGCAGTTAGGTATATAAGGAGTCTGCTTTGCCGATGACGATATAGTTAACGTTTTGCAGTCATAAAGTATAGTCGTGTTTGGGCGTAAATAAAAATATTGTATAAACGAATATTAAGTGCAAGATAAATAAGTATGTAAAATCCATATATGTATATGATATGTATGGTTATAAATTTCTTTGTAAGTTTATTTGTTTGTTTGTGATATCATATCACGTAAAGATCTAAACCGATTTTTATAAAATTTGGAACACAGCTAACCAAAGTATTGTATGGTTTTCTAAATATGAACCTGTATGGACTTATATGGTCATATGGAATATAATTTCGTTTATTTAGTTTGTTTATGAGTCAATCACGCGTAATCTACTAAATAAAAAAATTGGATAACAGATATAATATAGATCCAGCTACCGAAGCGCAGTATTTAAAATTTGATCGGTGAGACGTTCAAATCGGAGGAAAAATATCTTTTGAAATCGGCGTATTTTTTCTTCTACTTTGAGTGAAATTTTTGCAAGCTATAAAACATAGGATCTTCAAAATTTCCACATTATAATGATCATAATCAAGTTGCAAAATAAGTTAAAAAATTAAATTCATAGGAAGAATAGGTGGGGTACATTCCATAAAAATTACTATTTATTATTGTCAATCTTAATAAATATATCAGCCGAAGACGTCAAAAGTCCTCTTTGTTTTTTCTTTATAAGCATAAACAAGTGGCATAAAACTGATAGGTTCGAAAAAAATGGATTTTTATCTCCCATTTATAATACACACATGTATATGGTATATAGATTTTCAGGCAACGCCGGATGTGCAAGTATGTCATAATGTCAAATACCACAAATTTATAAATATATTCGAATAAGCGAAATTTAAATAATTTTTATGGTTTCTTATGCTTAATATTTATTTAAATAAAAAATAAAATTGTTATCTATGCAAATATTTCATCAAAAATTATAATTTTATAAATATAAGAATAAAATAAAACTATTTATTTATTTAGCAATTAAAGGTGAGGCCATAAAGAAATTTCATGCAAAATATTCCGATTGTATGAGTTAAACATTTCATTTAAATATTTTTATCAAATTAGAAACAAAAAACGATTAAATGCATAATTTTTTCTGGTTAGCAAATCTAAATGAATATTAGAGATATATTTGAATTAAATAAATGTCGATTCTCTAAAAACTTTTTTTTTGCATGAATGTAATATAAAATTTTGTGAAAATTTAAATAGTTCGTAAAGCAAAGAATAGTTTTTGGGAAAAGTTTTCATAGTATACAATTAGGAGTGTATTAAAAACAAATTGTTTAAAGTATTTACTTTTATAATAAAGGGTCCGCTAAATAATTTTTGAAAATGATATAAAAAAAAAAACTACTGAATATTTTCTCAAATTTCTTTTTTTATTTGAAAGTACAATCCTTCCGGTTAATAATGGAAAAAAATTCATTCAAATAGCTGCCTCGGCCATGCAGTAGCCTACACGATCAGTCCAATTTCTAAGCACATTATCGATTGTCTGCAGCTGTATTTCACCAATGGCTTCACGATTATTGTCCTTTAAAGCGTCAGTTGTCTCTGGCTTGTTGGCGTATCTTTGACGACAACCCACCAATTTTTGTGAACAAAAATTCGTTCAAAATGGCCCGATAACGATCGCAATTGACTGTAACGGCCACTCCTTGCTCATTTTCGAAGAAAAATGGACCAATTATGCCTCTGGACCAAAATCAACACCATACAGTGACTCGTCGTGGGTCTATCGGCTTTTCAATGTATGCGTGCGGGTTTTGTGTGCCCCAAATGCGACAATTTTGCTTGGTTACATACCCGCCAAGATCAAAATAAGCTTCATCTGAAAAGATGATTCTTTTTGGCAAAATCGGCATCTTCTGTAAGTCGATCGCAGGCCCACTTAGTGAAGCGTATACACAACCATATTCGTTCAGCGGAAGGATAAAACTAATTATCTGTCATATCAGACATGAGCTAAGTGTTAACATTCACGAAATAAGCACTAGTTGAAAAAAAGCGTTAGATGGCGTACCTTATAGTATTTATGAAATAAAATTAAGTTTTTTATAAATAAATTTAAGAAAAAATTGAACTCGATCTACCTATTAATTTCCAGTTTAGACTTACTTTTTTCCCTATGAAATAGTGTTTACGTTTTTTTGTCAAACATTTGCCAAATGTGACCGTAGCTTAAGTTAATGTGCTTACAATGAAAATAATCAAGAGCCGTCAAATCGATTCATCTCATGAAATAGCAAATATTGTTACTATAACATAATAATATCTCAATAATTATATGGCAGCTTTCACCATTCGGTTAAAACCATAAGTTTGATCTCTTGAAACAAATTTCATGAATCATACGTATGTTGAAAACATGCACCATCCGCTGTAACGGAAAGTTGATCAAGAGGAACATTAGTTTTAATATAAATTTCCACAATTTACAAACTGATCTCGAGCTTAATATTTTTTATGATAATTTCTCAAAACTTACTGAGAAAAACCTTTAAAATAAATTGTGGTTTAGAGTTTGACTTATGGTAGTTATCGTTATTGAAAAGTTACATACTACGGAGATCGATTATTCGACTTTTTCAAAAACCGGTTTTCGAATAATTCGAAAAGTAGCAATTAAAAAAAAAAAACGATTTTCGGTTAATACTTATTCAAATAGCCGGTTAACCAGACCTTTTATTTAAATAAAATTTGTTCTTAATTTAAGAAGCTAACGAAGCCATATATAAAAATCAATATTTATTTCCAGGAAATAAGAAATGGTTATTTTTGCTCAAGAGTGCATATATTTTTTGATCTACCGTGGTTTTTACGTTCTTTGTGATACGTTCGAGGTTGTCATATATACAAACAGTTAAACGATAAGCATATTTTCAGTAAAAAAATATACATACGTATCAGAATTATACTTATTTAAATTAACCGGTTATTCGTGTTAAAAATAATTAAATTATACAAATAGTTAACGATAAGCATATTTTCAATAAAGAAAAAAATATACAAACGTATTAATAATTAACCGGTTATTCGTGTTAAATTAACCGGTTTGTTCGGTATTCGAAAAACTACAGTTTTGAAAAAATCGTATTCGACAAAACTAAAAAAACGTTAAAACCGGTCGAATAATAACCGTCCGATCTCCCTACTGTCTACGCCATTATGAATGAATTATGAATGAATGCAATGATAATATTTTTCTAAAAACAGTTTTTATAGATATTGTTACGTTTTTACCTTTTTAAAAACGTGTTTTTATGAAATAAATTTTGTGTTTGGTTTTAATTAAAAATTTTTTATTCAACACAGTTTTGTGTACCACTGCTTGTAATCTTTTTACAATCAATAACAATTTTTATTTTTATTTACTCTGTCTGTTTGCAACTTTGTAAACAACAACAATTACTCGACAGATCTTTCTTTCTAAAGATCTTCCAACCCGATCGTAGCTATAACTTAGGTTCGATCACAACCTTTTCAACCAGAGGTTATCCACACTTAACTCTCTTTACTGGTTTTTTACTTCACGACTCACTTCACGAGTTTACTCCTTATAAACTCCCTTCACACAAACTGCACTCGCTGAGTTTACTTTACTTAAAACTGATCGTTGTCCGCAACGATGTGCTTTTTATATGGCTGAGTAAAAACACATCGAAAGCTCTCGAACCTCTCGGTATTTCAGGTAGATTCTATTTCTTTCTTTTAATTTCTTTTTAGTTCTTTGTAGCCATGCCTATGTAAACATCTACCTCTTTCAGCTTTTAGTATTTGTTGTTGCTTGTTTATTGTCTGTTACTTGTTTTCTTTGCTGTTAGTTGCTGTTGCTGTTGCTGTGTTATATTTATTTACTTTATCTCTGCTAATAATGCTTGTTGTTGATGATTCTGGCTATTTGTAAACATCATGTATAGTTGTTCTTGCAGCTTTTGTTTATTAATTTTAGCGAAGTAATAAACGCAGAGGTTCCCAATCTTATTTTCGTAACACTGCCGCCAACTTAAGCCTGTTCGTCCCGAATAGGCTCATTACTCCCTCTTCCGTAACTTGCTAATCGTTCTATGTGCACTACTTTGATTTTAGTTCTTGGGCTGTTGTGTTTCTGTATTCGGTAAACTACATCGTTCAGTCTCTTGATTACCTTGTAGGGTCCATTCCAGTTAGACTGTAATTTGGGAGATAGTCCTTTCTTCCACTGTGGATTATAAAGCAGTACTGATTGTCCCTCTTGAAAGCGCTCAGTATTTGCCGCTCGATCGTATCTGACTTTCATTCTATCGCTGGTTAGTTTTATTCGCGAGCGCACGAATTCATGAAGCTCGTTGAGATCTTGTTGTTTCTCGAGGTAAGTGGCTTCTTTTTCCGCGGTTGGGTTGACTCCATACTCTAAGTCACCGGGTAACTTTAACTCAGTTCCAAAAAGGCGGGTGAATCGTGGACAGCCGATCGGTAGGCTAATAGAAATTTCTGAATGTGCTCGTCCCAATCTTTTTGCTGCTCGCTAACCACTTTTCGAAAATATTCTACCATTCCGTCCGATTGCGGGTATAGCGGCGTCGTTCTAGTCTTCTTTATGCCATATATCTTACACATTTCTTTGAAAATGCCAGACTCGAAATTTCTTCCCTGGTCGGAATGTAACTCTATCGGAACACCATATATATTTATTGTTATTATTAAAACAATTCTTATGGGCCTATAAAATTGTATCTTTATTCAGACGGGTGTAAGTATGTGCAACACTTGTGTCTGGCTGTTTAATTTTATAAAACTATAGTGTTAAACATGATCAAAAGACAAATCATTTAGTGCAAAGAGATTGTTAAACTTTTTCGTGTCTTTTTGCTAAAAGAAATGCCAGATTTACTTAAATTTTTTTAATAATTTATTTCATGAATTATTCTTGCTAATATTTCTTAAGATGTATGATTTAATTCTTTTGCAATTCTGGCATAAAGTTTTCTTGTCTAAATTCATGTAGGAAGTGTTTTAGTGTTATGTTATTTGGGTGTGTGGGTGTGCAATTTATTTCATGTGCAACATGTGTTCATAATAATAATGCTAAACATTAAGTTTTTGTATGATATAGTTTCTTTTCTCGTTTCCTGTTCAAATACTATTAAAAAAATCTATAAAAATATATTTTTTCCGTTTATTTTGCTAGTGTTTTCTAATATTTACTCTCCAGAAATATAGAAGAAAAACAGAAATTTCACTTTCATTTGATTTAAGTTTCATAGAACTGCAGCTGACTTTAAAAATCAAAATAATAAAAAAATACTGTAAATTTTATTGATTTTATTTAATTATTTATTGATTTTATTAATGAAATGTTTGCCCAAGTTCTGTACAACAAGACAAAATCTTATATTTGGAGTACGTAATGTGTACACAATAATCAACTTAATTTAGTAAATGAATAAATAAATTAATAATAAAAAGTATTTTAACAAAAATAATAAATGGATAAATAAAAATAATAAGCAATAAGGGGTATAAAGGACATACAAATAAAACAAATTTGAAAAGGAGAAAAAAAAATAAATGAAAATATTGAACAAAAATCTGCTGAAGCTATTAATGTTGGTGTCCCAAAGTCAAATAGCAAGCAAATAGAAAAGTAGAACTGCCATTCGGAAAACAAATAATGATGCAGAGGAATTATAATATTCCTACTACAAGGTGACTGAATAAAACGTAGCTTGTCAAATAAATAAATAACTCAGTTCCCACTTGATCATTATTCGCTGCAAAAACAAAAGTACGCATGCTGCAGGAATATGATCATATTTTCTCAAATTATAAACATATTTAGCAATATTATTAAATAAAACATTTAATTTGCATTTGCTGCTAGAAACACAAATATTAAATAAGATTTTCAACTATAATTCTAGGTATGAAAAACCGCGTAAACCATAGTACACGTAACTTAAAATACGTCTGCCCTATCAATTAGTTTATATTATCATTCCATGTCAAATTGATCCCTAAATTCTTCGTCGCATGACTATCACGATTTTCTCAGTATTTATCATAATATCCCCGAAAAATGTAGGTACCACGCTTCTTCTATGCAATACAATACACTTTGATTTCCTGATGTTTAAACAAAGACCATTAGCATTTGCCCATAGGGAGATTCTGGCAAGTTCCTCATTTAAACAATCAACAACCAGTGACATATTGTCCACAGGACTATTTAAACAAAGTTGCACATCATCTGCATATATGTAAGTGGATTTTGCAATTCGTAAGAAGTTCGGATAAATCATTGACATACAGAGAGAAAAAAGTGGCCCAAGAATTGAATCTTGAGGCATACCTTTGTCCAGAGATAGAGAATTCGACCACTTACCGTTCAGGAATACAGATAAGAAAGATACGAATGTATAAGTTTAGCAGGCGTATTTGAAAATCTGATAAAAATTCTAAGCTTACGAATAGGAATATTGTCATCGACCGTATCGATAGCCTTCAAATGATCCAATAGTACTAAAAAATTCACAACGCCGTTCTCCAAGTCCTGTCTGACATTCTCACTAACATTTAGTGAGAGCAGTAATACAACTATGATGCGATCGAAAACCGGATTGCATTTTAGAAAAGAAATTGTTCAAATTGATGTAATTAATCATTTGCCCAAAAAGTATCTATTTTCTCCTAAACCTTCGAAAGAAAGCACAAGATTGCAATCGGGCGATAATCCCCATGCGGCTTGCTAAACATCATGATTTTCGCATGCTTCAACTTTATGGGATACGTGCCGCTTATAAATGGGAGGATTAGAGGTAAAATTTGTTTTACAAAATTTAGGGTGTATGTTATCGCTCTCAATTGCATTAGACTTCACCATGAAAACAGTCGACATGGTTAACGTATTGACATTTAAACCTGTCATGCTCAAGTAAATAAATATCAGAATTAGCGGAGTCACGAGGAAAACTATAGAAATTTGGGTCTGCACTTAGCGTGGGGGTATTTACAAAGGATTTATTAAGGTCATTAGAATTTATTTGACAACTAGTATTCTTGTGCGTGTTACAAACACGTATCTCACGAATAGTCCCCCATGTCTGCTTAATCTCAATTCCAGATTCAAACCGTCTAGGTCCCCTTATTCACATTCGCCCTAGCAACACTATATTGCAATTTTAGTTCAGGTGTTCTTAATCTCTTCCACTTTGAATATGCAAGATCCAGCAGATTAATGGCATATTTCATGGAGTTTGTTAAAATATAAATAAAAAATAAATTCTTTAAATAACATAAAGGTGACCCTCTATTACAACAGTGTCTGTTTTAAAAAGTAAGATGTGTGCAAAAATATTGATATAAAACTTTATTTTACGGTTAAAAAATACCCGGGATTTTACAAGCCTTGCAAGTACTTTGGCCCTTCTTGACAAGCTGTGCGTTAAATCTATTTCACCTTTTATTTTTCTTTTGTTTATATTCTCTTGGAGTATCTTTTTTCCTTTTTAAACTACCCTGTGTAGTTAATAAGTTAACCATGTAATGGCCTTCTTCTTCTTCTAAAAACAAATAACTATATTTAAACTGTCAATTATCTCTGTAAATGCTTCCCAATTTCCTGCTGCGGGTACTGGATCAAAAATCATTCTCAGTCCCGTCCAATTTCTTATATTCCTTAGCCAGAATATTCGATTCCTTCCCAAGCCTTGTCTTCCTTCTCCTATGAGTTCATATTTTTCACTGTGAATAATATGACTAAAATAAGTTTTTTTTTCTTCATTTTATGGCTGAAAGTAATTCGCGACCGCATTTCATTCTTCTTAATACTTCTTCATTAGATACTTTATACACCCTAGGTATTCTGAACAGCCCTTAGTAGCACCACATTTTGAACGCTTCAGGTCTATTCAGGATAGTAGTTTTAAGCGTTCATGTTTCTACCGACCAGACACAGAACTTCATGAATCTTATTCGAAGATTAGGCTTATTTCTGAACTTACAAGGGTTTCTTACATTTGGTGTAGGTGGTCATAGACATTTCGATTCCTTTCCTTACTTTAACATCAGGTCATGGTCCTCTATTCTCATAAAATTGCAAAAACGGAAATTTTGTAAATTTTTTTTTTAGAAAAAACCAATATTATTTTTAATTTATATACAAAAAACTATATAATTAAAGAATAACCAGTTAAATTGTGCTGACTGACTGGCATGATTAGCAATTTTATGCCTTTAGTTTAATATAAAAAATTTATATATTTTACAGATTATTGTTTATTTCCCTTCTTTTAGGTCTCTTAAAATCTATGCAACTCTGGCTCAAATCAATAAATTTTTGGTAAGTAAAGGTCAAAAAATATACCAGTTTTTGAAAGTTTTCAACCCTCTAACTTACCATACAAACTAAGAAAATATGTCGCCCTTCTAAAGGTAGACTTGCATGTTAACGTAAAGAAATAATTTTAAGAAGGCATAGTTTTTATTTCGTTTTATTTGAACACTTAACTTATTTTATAGAATAAATGTTAAACATTTTTTATTATTAGATAAACACAAATATAATTTATTGTTGGTGCAAGAATTTTATCACTGCGATCCAAAATAGCAGGCATATGCCAAATCTTTACTTATTAATTGAAAATATAAGTCTTTGAAATCACCATTATCGTCAAAGTGGAAATTACCATCAGATTCAGAGCCACCTACTGCTTCTGCTATAAGTACTTCAATCTCCTCATTAGTTTTTCTCAAAAATGACAAATTAAATATGGCCTTTACTAGACCATTTTTACAAGACAAATGATTTCCTAAAATATTTGAAACTGACAAATTTGCAACATTCACTGTACCCTGCTCTGCGAAAATATGTATCGTTCTCCAGCACTGTCCTAGACTTTTGTCAGTATTGCTCTTTGGTTATCAGTGAGTATATTGACGGATGCTGTCTCCATTTTTGCTCTAATTCACTTTATGGCATATCCTTTTAGCATTAATACTTTATTGACATCTGCCTGCACATGTGTCTGCAATAGAGATACTGTCGCTAAAGTGTCGTATATGAATAATTTGTAAGAAATTTCTGCAAAGTGTCAGTTATATGTAAAAGAATATTTCATAGACGGCTTAAAGCCAGATTGTCCATTACGAGTCTCTTCATAAGCGACACATATCAAAAAATATTAGGACTCATTAATACGTAGACGCCTGCAAGGTAAAATCAACTTCGGTCAACGATGAAAGTTTAAGCAATTACTTTTAAAAAGCCATATAGAACAGCAAAGAAAAGTCATCATATGTCATCGATGATTTAAGATTATCAGCCTTTGTCACCATGATGCTAGTCTCCGGTATCTATTTAGCCCTTTAATTTTTTTTAACAATCTTAAAAATATACTCAGACTTCTTAGTTACATTTACATATATTTACTATTTGTTTTTTTTTTCTATTTGGTTTTGTCACCTTGTGCAGTATTAGAAATTTGCTCCTATTAGGTATTATTTTTTATTTCAGTCATTAGTTTGTCACTTTCGCGAATTTCTTACAGGTTTTTGTTTATATAAAATGCTTTTCTTTATGTTTATATATGTATATCTTTAAAATGTTACACCGTCAGTCATTATTTAACGTACATGTCATTGTCATCATTTAGCTAATGCTCAATAAAACAATTTGGTATTCTTTTTTAAGTTTTTGTTTAATTTTTGACATGTAAACAAAAGTTGTCATTGTAATTTTTTTTATTTTGTTTCATATTAGTTTTGGAGTTATTTTGTTGTAAAGGGTCCGCCAAATGAACTTTTTTTTTAAAAAAGAGGGTGCAAAACATCGAGTGTAGTTTCGGCTGTGTGGCACGTAGCGCCGTCCTGTTGAAACCAAATGTTGCTAATATCTTCCTCTTCAATTTTTGTGAACAAAGATTCGTTCAACATGGCCCGATAACGAAGGTTATTGACTGTAACGTCCACTCCTTGCTCATTTTCGAAGAAAAATGGCCAGTTATGCCTCTGGACCAAAATCCGCACCAAACAGTGACTCGTCTTGGGTGTATCGGCCTTTCAATGTATGTGTGCGGGTTTTCTGTGCCCCAAATGCGACAATTATGTTTGTTTACATACCCGCTAAGATCAAAACGAGCTTCATCTGAAAAGATGAATTTTTTTGGCAAAATCGGCATCTTCTGTAAGTCGATCGCAGGCCCACTTAGCGAAGCGAAAAAGCGTATACACAACCATATTCGTTCAGGGGAAGGATAAAACTAATTATCTGTCAAATCATTCACTAAATAATCACTAGTTGAAAAAAAACGTTAGATGGCGGACCATTATATACTTTTTAGAAATGTTGGTAGTGAATCTCTATTTTACATTTTTCATTTGTAATTCTCAATATGAATAATGGTTTTTCTTTTAAAATAGTAAAATAGTATTTTTTCGTACACATAATAGTTGATCTTTAAGAAAATGACTGTCATGTCTTTATTGCCTTGAAAAGATAATAATTTATTCATTAATTTTCATATAAGGGTCCATACTTTTTTTAAAAGCTCTTTTGGTTTGCAATTAGTGTAATAAATTTTATAATGATTCAAGAAGAACTTGCTTTCTTCCTTTTACGGTAATTAAATTGACATTATTGGATGATGCTGCCTGTTAGCTACTTGAAATTTTCCATTAAATGAAATCAACTTTATGAAAACAAACACAAGGAAAACAAAAACTTATAATAATTTCTTGTCAAGAAATCTAATGGAAAACATTAAATTAATTACAAAACTAACATTTAATACCAACAGCACAAGTTGGCTGCTGCATCAGCAAATTTTCTAAAGAAAACTTTATACCTGTAGTAAGGGAAAGCAACCGCTAAATGATGGATTGCCTTTTGTGGGCCACAATAACTTATGTTTGTTTATTATAAAAGAAAGCAAGTATATGTTATGTATTGTTTGGCAGTAGTAAATGTTAATAAAAGATATTACCTTTACACAGAGTTAAACGCCAAAAGCCATTTAAAACTTGTAATTTCACTTTTCAGTTGTGACATGAAAAAATCATAGCCTTGAGACATATCTTCTTCCTTAATTTTATCCTTTTCTTCCTTATTTACAACTAACCTACAATGCACTCATTATGTTTTATAAAAACTACATTCTCTTTATTGTTAAAATTCAAGGCTTGGCAAGATGAGTCCTTGCGTCTGTAAAATTTTCCAACACATGCTGTATGTCTACAACATTGCAATTAATCATTCTAATAGACCCCAAGTCTCTTAATCAGGACAAACAACCATTGCAACAACAAACGTTTGGCGAAGGTAAATAAAAGAGAGTTTCTTCCTGCAACGAAAAAAAATAATGATTTGAAATGAAATAATATATCTTCTCTGTTGAAGGGAATGAGAAAAAGAATCACTTTTGTTGCAAATAAGAACAACCAAATGCTGGGACATAAATTAACAAAGCATTAAAAGTATCGGGTGGGTCATCCATCGGCTTAAATTTGAACCAGCGGTTATTTTGAAATTGACAATACTTACGTCATTCTATTCTCGGAAATTGCACGAAAATGTCGTACAAAATTTGGTCGCAGAGAAGGAACAACAGTGCCCGGTATACGCAAGTTTATTGCTAAAGTTCGTGAAACTGGTTTTATTGTTGATGCACCAAGACGTAAGCGTGCTCGTACATGCATGAGAATCCATCAACATCAACTCGTCATCGTTCTCAAGAATTGGACATTTCACGCATCAGTTTATGACGAATTTGGCGAAAATATCTCAGTACGACGCCTTACAAAGTTCAATTGGTACCAGAGTTGAAGGCGCATGACCTTACGCTTCGTTTTCGCGTCGCTAGATGGTACAACGAGAAATTGCTGATGATTAGATCGGTTGGTTGATTCGAAGCAGAGAATCCATTAGCATCATCAAGCCGTTTTGATACCACAGACTCGCATGTCGTGATCAGGAAGTGTCACATTAAGCAAGCGAAAAGATTAGTGGCTTATATTTCTTTGAAACTGAGGACGGCGCAACTATTACGGTCAATGGGGACACCTATCGCACTATGATAACCGATTACTTTGTACCCGCTCTTCATGGTATTTATGTGAGCGATGATTGATTTCAACAGGATTGAGCAACTTGCCACACATCTCATAGCATAATCGATTTTTCGTGTCAAACGTTTGTTGACCGTTTAATTGGCCTGAATGATGATGTCAGTTGACCGTCGAGAAATTGCAATTTGACATTTTATGCACCAGTTTATGTCGAATTTTTCGAAAAGTTGCTTTATAATGTTCAATTGGTTCAAGAGTTGTAGCCGCATGACCAACCGCTTCGTTTTCGCTTCGCTAGATGGGACAACGGGAAACTGCTGATGATTAGATCGGTTGATTGATTCGAAGCAGAGAGTCAATTGCTTTGTACCCGCTCTTCATGGTATTGATATAAGGGATGATTGATTCCAACATGATTGAGCAACTTGCCACACATCTCATGCCACAATCAATTTTTCGCGTCAAACGTGTGTTAGCCGAAATGGTAGACAATTTTCTGTGGAGCTCCGTTAAAGACAAGTGTTATGCCGATAATCCAGAGACAATTGAGCATGTGAAAGCCAACATTCGTGATGCCATTGCCGAGATACGACCCATCCACTCGAAAAAGTTCTCGAAATTTGGTCCTGTCGAATGAGGTATTGTGAGGGCATCCACTGCAGCCACATGAATAAAATAATACTTCATCTCTAATCGAAACAATTGTACAACAGAAAATAAATTTGGCAATATTTCAAACCGGTTTTGTTTTATTGAATTTTGTAAATATAAACTTTTAAATTGCCCACCCAATATAATTGTACAACTTTTTTCCAGAATTAAATATCCTTATTAATTATATTTTAGTCAAATTGCCTAATATGTACGTACATGTAGCTGTTATTTTCTAGGCATTTTTTAATTGTTACAGGATTGGCTTTTTCCTAAAATACTTTTCTGTTTGATGCTGATTTGGGATTTTTCGTAACTAACGTACGTATGAGTATGGACACATTTTGGGTTTACTTGGTTTAGCGGTGTTTTTTAGAGCTTGGTAAGGATGATTGAAAATATTTATTGGCGCTTGATAAAAAATTTTAGTAGACCCGCTCATAAATTTACCTTCAAATTATGATTTCCCTCTGCTCAAATGATTTATGTTTATCACACTGTACTTGTGGTAATTGTGTCATTGTTGTAAAATTTATATAAAGTTTTTTGTTGATCAAAGATGAATACTATATTATATACACTGCGTATCACAACTATATAACATAAAGTAGTATGTTTGAATAAATTAATAAAATTATAAAGGGTCCGCCATCTAACGTTTTTTTAAACTAGTACTTATTTCGTGAATGGTAACACTTAGCTCATGTCTGATTTGACAGATAATTAGTTTTATCCTTCCGCAGAACGAATATGGTTGTGTATACGCTTGAACAACGCTGAGAATCTGGGCCTGCGATCGACTTACAGAAGATGCCGATTTTGCCAAAAAAAAAATCATCTTTCCAGATGAAGCTCATTTTGATCTTGGCGGGTATGTAAACAAGCAAAATTGTCGCATTTGGGGAACAGAAAACTCGCATCGGCACAGAAAGCCGATACACCCAAGACGACTCACTGTTTGATGCGGATTTTGGTCCAGAGGCATAATTGAGCCATTTTTCTTCGAAAATGAGCAGGGAGTGGCCGTTACAGTCAATGGCGATCGTTATCGGGCCATGTTGAACGATTTTTATTTACAAAAATTGAAGAGGAGGATATTAGTAACATTTGGTTTCAACAGGACAGCGCTACGTGCCCCACAGCCGAAGCTACACTCGATGTTTTTCGCCCTGTGTTTGAAGATTGTATTATTAGCCGCAGAGCTGATGTCGTTTGGCCACCTCGGAGCTGAGATTTGATACCGTTGGACTATTATTTGTGGGGTGCCGTCAAAGATAAGTGTTACGCCAACAAGCCAGAGACAAGGACAATACTCGTGAAGCCATTGGTGAAATACAGCTGCACACAATCGATAATATGCTTAAAAATTTGACCGATCGTGTGGGCTACTGCATAGCCAGCCGAGGCAGCCATTTGCATGAAATTATTTTCATTATTAACCGGAAGGATTGTACTTTCAAATAAAAAAAGAAATTTGAGAAAATATTCAGTAGTTTTTTTTTATAGCATTTTCAAAAAAAAAAAAAAATTATTTGGCGGAGCCTATTAAATCACCTATTTGGTAAAGAACTTAATGAAAAAAACATGCGATTCCTGTGATAATTAGCAAGTTTTAAACTTTTTTCGATTTCAAATTGTCAAAAATATCAATTTGCAAAATCATACATGAGGTGCTTTGCCCAATAGATGCTCTAACTCGGTCAATAAACATACTAATTTAATAAATCTAAGTACAGAGTTTAAAAACGACTTTAAATTTGGAAATTTTGGAATGAATTGCATAAAAATTTGTTTACTTAAGTAATATACACAGATAGTTTAAGTAAAGCAACATTTAATAGATATATTCCTCTTCTTTAGAATTCCGCCAAAAGAGCAATTTTATTTAAATAAGAGAACCGGTTAACCGGTTATTTGAATTATTAGTAACCGAAAACCGATTTTTTAAAAAGTGCTACTTTTCGAATTATTCAAAAATCGGTTTTTGAAAAAAGTCGAATAATGAATCTCCATAACAGTATGCCATATAAATTAAGACGGTTTAGAATATTCGCAAGATGAAAGATTGTAATACAATACTTATATTAATACTTATATTAATTATATTATTATTAATATTGAAACTGATCTAAAACAGACTAACAAAATATTTTGAAACAAAGTCAGGTGTTAAGCAGGGGTGTTTATTGTCTCCATTACTTTTTGCCTTATATATTAATGTTCTACATGAATTTTTGGAAGGTGGACTTATGGTCGAAAATATGAACATCCGACTTTTACTCTACGCTGGCAACATAGTTATTTTAGCTGAAGATATTGTAATATTATAAAATATAATAAGAAATCATGAAAATTACTGCAATATGTGTAATCTGGAAGTTAATCTGAATAAATCCGAATTCTTTGTTATTAGGATTGTAGGTCGTCTAAGTCGAAGATAAATATAGTTCTTTAGAGGAGAAAAGGTTAAAATATCATCTGAGTTTAACTACCTGGGAGTTATTTTTACACTAAAATTAAAGTTTAGAAAACATGTCGAAAAATAAATAATCAGGCAAAAGGTGCAATAAACTCAACATGGCAAAATTTGATTGTGAAAAAAGATATAAACCTAAGAATGAAACGAAAAGTTTTCCTTGCAGCATGCACAGCAATTCAAGCTTATGCAGCTCACGTTTGGGGCTTTGGACATTTGGAGGAGGTTGATAAACTGCAAGGTTTTTTATGAAGAGAATTTTACATTTGCCTAACTTCACCACGAACTACAAACTTATGTTAGAAACAGCAGCGGAAGACAACCATCTTTTTACCTTCGGTCTTCATCTGAAATATTTAAGTAAAATAATGTTCAAGTATACCAAACCAATTATTCCAAAATATACTGCGCCGTAAGCTTTTTTGGGTTAAAGAGTTAGAACCGTCAACAGTTTTCTTGAACACACAATGGCCAGAAATAAATCACGTAAATCGACAATGGAACAGTTTTATTTCGGAACCAATCCATAAAATGAGAATTCACATATTAAACGAAAGATTTGAAAATAATTGGAAAAGCGGCACGAGAATATATAAACATTTGAACCATGAACGAGGAAGTTATTACTTTACCGATGGCTTTGTAGTGTAGTGGGTTAATTGAATTTAATGGTAACAGATTTGGTTCAGATAGTGCAGACATGACTTGTACATTGTGCAATTTGCAGGAACTTCGAACATTCCAACATTTTCTTGGCGTCTGTCCCGTCTTAAGAGAGTTCAGATATGCTATTTTTCAAAAATATTACCTTGCGGAAAACGAGATAATTAATTAATTAGTTGATAAAATCAAATTCTAATTTATTTATAATTTTGTTCTGCTTAAATACTACTTTCACAAATTGAATTTAGCCTTCTAACTTACTCTATTCTAAATATTACTTGACCCATTATAATGCATGGCATTTAAATGCACTCAATTTGATAAGACACTCAAAAATGTGTCATTCATTTATTATTATGATTGATCAGCACATTTTGTTAATAATAAATGTGTATGCATTGTTTGTACACATGTAAGATACACTACACTAGTACGCGTTAGTGTAAAGACATGATTTCTTTGTATCTCTTTTAGAGAAAGAAGTAGTAACAGGTGATTCAATATGTTCGTTCCACAAATCGATGAAAACGATGGCAAAATTGAATGAATTGGGCTTCGAATTGCTTACCTACCCACCGTATTCTCCAGATTTAGCCACCAGCGACTTTTTTCTGTTTTCGGATCTCAAGAAAATGTTTGCTGGAAAGAAATTTAAGTCCAATGATGAAGCAACCGCTGTAACTGTGGCCTATTTTGACGAGAAAGAGAAATCGTTCTATAAAAGTCGTATCGAAAAGTTGAAATATCGCTGTAATATTGCATCGCCCTCGAAGGCAACTATCGAGTTTTATAAAAATTTGTTCTTTTTTCCTACTTACCATACGGTCTTATTGAATGACCTGTTGCGCTGGTAAACAAATTTTTAGCTATCTTTGTGAGAAATCCCTCGCGCCCGGTAATGTTCTGAAATGAAATATGTCTGCATACAATGTGTTAAGGGAAATTGTTTTTTAGAGCATATTTTGAAATTTTTAGATTATATTTTAAGATTTGTACTGCATATTTAACGCGCATAAAACACTTTTTGAAGAGCATATTTCTGATTTCCTTGATTTTAAAGTAAGTATTTAACTTTTCTTGAAACTAATTATTATTTTATGAATAATTTCAAAGAGATAATGTACAAAAAAGAATATTTAGAATATTTTTTTTTCAAAAATTCAAAAAAAAAAATATTTTAGAACGAAAATTTTACATACTAAGCACTTAAATTAAGGCATAAGATGTTGAGAATAAAAAAAGCTATAAGTCATGAAAATCGGTTGACTATTGCTGATTTTATTCAA
The DNA here is from genome assembly GCA_023159175.1 of Wohlfahrtia magnifica. NCBI lineage: Eukaryota > Metazoa > Arthropoda > Insecta > Diptera > Sarcophagidae > Wohlfahrtia > Wohlfahrtia magnifica. The sequence goes on from JAKWBJ010000192.1 coordinate 1,291,927, forward strand.
AATCAAATGCAGTTACCTAACTTTCACCAAAATTAATGAACAAATTCATCCTTGAAAAATCATTGGATTCCAATAGAAAGACTCTGAAAACGAATTTGATTTCAGCGTATCGAAATCATTATATTCCATATAGTTTTATATAAAGGCCAGAAAATTATTTGTTTTTTGTAGACCATTGTTTGCACACATTAAAATTAATTATACTCGTAAAAGCATTATTGTTTTTTGTTAACTGATATTTATTTTTTTTTTATTTCTTTACAGGAATGAATGATAAAAATTCATATTAACTGCTTAGAAAAAGGCTATAAAGTACTCAAGGTGAGTTTCTGTTATTAATTAAACATCTTTAAGTAATAACTTTAACGTAGAAAAAATGTTTTTTAGAAACCCATAATAAACCTTTTCTGAACCACACTCATATTAAAATAACGAATAAAGAAAGTAAAACAAAATTGAAAAAAGGCATTAGAACAAACATAGAAAGCTTTAATAATGTTAATAAGATAAAACTAAACAACGAACTTAAATTGAGAATAAATTTTCATGAATTCGTTGTTTTTTCTTCTTATTCGTCAATTAATTTTTTATTAGGCCTTAAAATCTAAGCCCTAACAAAGACTTATAAATATATATGTATACACAACCATATTCGTTCAGGGGAAGGATAAAACTAATTATCTGTCAAATCATTCACTAAATAATCACTAGTTGAAAAAAAACGTTAGATGGCGGACCATTATATACTTTTTAGAAATGTTGGTAGTGAATCTCTATTTTACATTTTTCATTTGTAATTCTCAATATGAATAATGGTTTTTCTTTTAAAATAGTAAAATAGTATTTTTTCGTACACATAATAGTTGATCTTTAAGAAAATGACTGTCATGTCTTTATTGCCTTGAAAAGATAATAATTTATTCATTAATTTTCATATAAGGGTCCATACTTTTTTTAAAAGCTCTTTTGGTTTGCAATTAGTGTAATAAATTTTATAATGATTCAAGAAGAACTTGCTTTCTTCCTTTTACGGTAATTAAATTGACATTATTGGATGATGCTGCCTGTTAGCTACTTGAAATTTTCCATTAAATGAAATCAACTTTATGAAAACAAACACAAGGAAAACAAAAACTTATAATAATTTCTTGTCAAGAAATCTAATGGAAAACATTAAATTAATTACAAAACTAACATTTAATACCAACAGCACAAGTTGGCTGCTGCATCAGCAAATTTTCTAAAGAAAACTTTATACCTGTAGTAAGGGAAAGCAACCGCTAAATGATGGATTGCCTTTTGTGGGCCACAATAACTTATGTTTGTTTATTATAAAAGAAAGCAAGTATATGTTATGTATTGTTTGGCAGTAGTAAATGTTAATAAAAGATATTACCTTTACACAGAGTTAAACGCCAAAAGCCATTTAAAACTTGTAATTTCACTTTTCAGTTGTGACATGAAAAAATCATAGCCTTGAGACATATCTTCTTCCTTAATTTTATCCTTTTCTTCCTTATTTACAACTAACCTACAATGCACTCATTATGTTTTATAAAAACTACATTCTCTTTATTGTTAAAATTCAAGGCTTGGCAAGATGAGTCCTTGCGTCTGTAAAATTTTCCAACACATGCTGTATGTCTACAACATTGCAATTAATCATTCTAATAGACCCCAAGTCTCTTAATCAGGACAAACAACCATTGCAACAACAAACGTTTGGCGAAGGTAAATAAAAGAGAGTTTCTTCCTGCAACGAAAAAAAATAATGATTTGAAATGAAATAATATATCTTCTCTGTTGAAGGGAATGAGAAAAAGAATCACTTTTGTTGCAAATAAGAACAACCAAATGCTGGGACATAAATTAACAAAGCATTAAAAGTATCGGGTGGGTCATCCATCGGCTTAAATTTGAACCAGCGGTTATTTTGAAATTGACAATACTTACGTCATTCTATTCTCGGAAATTGCACGAAAATGTCGTACAAAATTTGGTCGCAGAGAAGGAACAACAGTGCCCGGTATACGCAAGTTTATTGCTAAAGTTCGTGAAACTGGTTTTATTGTTGATGCACCAAGACGTAAGCGTGCTCGTACATGCATGAGAATCCATCAACATCAACTCGTCATCGTTCTCAAGAATTGGACATTTCACGCATCAGTTTATGACGAATTTGGCGAAAATATCTCAGTACGACGCCTTACAAAGTTCAATTGGTACCAGAGTTGAAGGCGCATGACCTTACGCTTCGTTTTCGCGTCGCTAGATGGTACAACGAGAAATTGCTGATGATTAGATCGGTTGGTTGATTCGAAGCAGAGAATCCATTAGCATCATCAAGCCGTTTTGATACCACAGACTCGCATGTCGTGATCAGGAAGTGTCACATTAAGCAAGCGAAAAGATTAGTGGCTTATATTTCTTTGAAACTGAGGACGGCGCAACTATTACGGTCAATGGGGACACCTATCGCACTATGATAACCGATTACTTTGTACCCGCTCTTCATGGTATTTATGTGAGCGATGATTGATTTCAACAGGATTGAGCAACTTGCCACACATCTCATAGCATAATCGATTTTTCGTGTCAAACGTTTGTTGACCGTTTAATTGGCCTGAATGATGATGTCAGTTGACCGTCGAGAAATTGCAATTTGACATTTTATGCACCAGTTTATGTCGAATTTTTCGAAAAGTTGCTTTATAATGTTCAATTGGTTCAAGAGTTGTAGCCGCATGACCAACCGCTTCGTTTTCGCTTCGCTAGATGGGACAACGGGAAACTGCTGATGATTAGATCGGTTGATTGATTCGAAGCAGAGAGTCAATTGCTTTGTACCCGCTCTTCATGGTATTGATATAAGGGATGATTGATTCCAACATGATTGAGCAACTTGCCACACATCTCATGCCACAATCAATTTTTCGCGTCAAACGTGTGTTAGCCGAAATGGTAGACAATTTTCTGTGGAGCTCCGTTAAAGACAAGTGTTATGCCGATAATCCAGAGACAATTGAGCATGTGAAAGCCAACATTCGTGATGCCATTGCCGAGATACGACCCATCCACTCGAAAAAGTTCTCGAAATTTGGTCCTGTCGAATGAGGTATTGTGAGGGCATCCACTGCAGCCACATGAATAAAATAATACTTCATCTCTAATCGAAACAATTGTACAACAGAAAATAAATTTGGCAATATTTCAAACCGGTTTTGTTTTATTGAATTTTGTAAATATAAACTTTTAAATTGCCCACCCAATATAATTGTACAACTTTTTTCCAGAATTAAATATCCTTATTAATTATATTTTAGTCAAATTGCCTAATATGTACGTACATGTAGCTGTTATTTTCTAGGCATTTTTTAATTGTTACAGGATTGGCTTTTTCCTAAAATACTTTTCTGTTTGATGCTGATTTGGGATTTTTCGTAACTAACGTACGTATGAGTATGGACACATTTTGGGTTTACTTGGTTTAGCGGTGTTTTTTAGAGCTTGGTAAGGATGATTGAAAATATTTATTGGCGCTTGATAAAAAATTTTAGTAGACCCGCTCATAAATTTACCTTCAAATTATGATTTCCCTCTGCTCAAATGATTTATGTTTATCACACTGTACTTGTGGTAATTGTGTCATTGTTGTAAAATTTATATAAAGTTTTTTGTTGATCAAAGATGAATACTATATTATATACACTGCGTATCACAACTATATAACATAAAGTAGTATGTTTGAATAAATTAATAAAATTATAAAGGGTCCGCCATCTAACGTTTTTTTAAACTAGTACTTATTTCGTGAATGGTAACACTTAGCTCATGTCTGATTTGACAGATAATTAGTTTTATCCTTCCGCAGAACGAATATGGTTGTGTATACGCTTGAACAACGCTGAGAATCTGGGCCTGCGATCGACTTACAGAAGATGCCGATTTTGCCAAAAAAAAAATCATCTTTCCAGATGAAGCTCATTTTGATCTTGGCGGGTATGTAAACAAGCAAAATTGTCGCATTTGGGGAACAGAAAACTCGCATCGGCACAGAAAGCCGATACACCCAAGACGACTCACTGTTTGATGCGGATTTTGGTCCAGAGGCATAATTGAGCCATTTTTCTTCGAAAATGAGCAGGGAGTGGCCGTTACAGTCAATGGCGATCGTTATCGGGCCATGTTGAACGATTTTTATTTACAAAAATTGAAGAGGAGGATATTAGTAACATTTGGTTTCAACAGGACAGCGCTACGTGCCCCACAGCCGAAGCTACACTCGATGTTTTTCGCCCTGTGTTTGAAGATTGTATTATTAGCCGCAGAGCTGATGTCGTTTGGCCACCTCGGAGCTGAGATTTGATACCGTTGGACTATTATTTGTGGGGTGCCGTCAAAGATAAGTGTTACGCCAACAAGCCAGAGACAAGGACAATACTCGTGAAGCCATTGGTGAAATACAGCTGCACACAATCGATAATATGCTTAAAAATTTGACCGATCGTGTGGGCTACTGCATAGCCAGCCGAGGCAGCCATTTGCATGAAATTATTTTCATTATTAACCGGAAGGATTGTACTTTCAAATAAAAAAAGAAATTTGAGAAAATATTCAGTAGTTTTTTTTTATAGCATTTTCAAAAAAAAAAAAAAATTATTTGGCGGAGCCTATTAAATCACCTATTTGGTAAAGAACTTAATGAAAAAAACATGCGATTCCTGTGATAATTAGCAAGTTTTAAACTTTTTTCGATTTCAAATTGTCAAAAATATCAATTTGCAAAATCATACATGAGGTGCTTTGCCCAATAGATGCTCTAACTCGGTCAATAAACATACTAATTTAATAAATCTAAGTACAGAGTTTAAAAACGACTTTAAATTTGGAAATTTTGGAATGAATTGCATAAAAATTTGTTTACTTAAGTAATATACACAGATAGTTTAAGTAAAGCAACATTTAATAGATATATTCCTCTTCTTTAGAATTCCGCCAAAAGAGCAATTTTATTTAAATAAGAGAACCGGTTAACCGGTTATTTGAATTATTAGTAACCGAAAACCGATTTTTTAAAAAGTGCTACTTTTCGAATTATTCAAAAATCGGTTTTTGAAAAAAGTCGAATAATGAATCTCCATAACAGTATGCCATATAAATTAAGACGGTTTAGAATATTCGCAAGATGAAAGATTGTAATACAATACTTATATTAATACTTATATTAATTATATTATTATTAATATTGAAACTGATCTAAAACAGACTAACAAAATATTTTGAAACAAAGTCAGGTGTTAAGCAGGGGTGTTTATTGTCTCCATTACTTTTTGCCTTATATATTAATGTTCTACATGAATTTTTGGAAGGTGGACTTATGGTCGAAAATATGAACATCCGACTTTTACTCTACGCTGGCAACATAGTTATTTTAGCTGAAGATATTGTAATATTATAAAATATAATAAGAAATCATGAAAATTACTGCAATATGTGTAATCTGGAAGTTAATCTGAATAAATCCGAATTCTTTGTTATTAGAATTGTAGGTCGTCTAAGTCGAAGATAAATATAGTTCTTTAGAGGAGAAAAGGTTAAAATATCATCTGAGTTTAACTACCTGGGAGTTATTTTTACACTAAAATTAAAGTTTAGAAAACATGTCGAAAAATAAATAATCAGGCAAAAGGTGCAATAAACTCAACATGGCAAAATTTGATTGTGAAAAAAGATATAAACCTAAGAATGAAACGAAAAGTTTTCCTTGCAGCATGCACAGCAATTCAAGCTTATGCAGCTCACGTTTGGGGCTTTGGACATTTGGAGGAGGTTGATAAACTGCAAGGTTTTTTATGAAGAGAATTTTACATTTGCCTAACTTCACCACGAACTACAAACTTATGTTAGAAACAGCAGCGGAAGACAACCATCTTTTTACCTTCGGTCTTCATCTGAAATATTTAAGTAAAATAATGTTCAAGTATACCAAACCAATTATTCCAAAATATACTGCGCCGTAAGCTTTTTTGGGTTAAAGAGTTAGAACCGTCAACAGTTTTCTTGAACACACAATGGCCAGAAATAAATCACGTAAATCGACAATGGAACAGTTTTATTTCGGAACCAATCCATAAAATGAGAATTCACATATTAAACGAAAGATTTGAAAATAATTGGAAAAGCGGCACGAGAATATATAAACATTTGAACCATGAACGAGGAAGTTATTACTTTACCGATGGCTTTGTAGTGTAGTGGGTTAATTGAATTTAATGGTAACAGATTTGGTTCAGATAGTGCAGACATGACTTGTACATTGTGCAATTTGCAGGAACTTCGAACATTCCAACATTTTCTTGGCGTCTGTCCCGTCTTAAGAGAGTTCAGATATGCTATTTTTCAAAAATATTACCTTGCGGAAAACGAGATAATTAATTAATTAGTTGATAAAATCAAATTCTAATTTATTTATAATTTTGTTCTGCTTAAATACTACTTTCACAAATTGAATTTAGCCTTCTAACTTACTCTATTCTAAATATTACTTGACCCATTATAATGCATGGCATTTAAATGCACTCAATTTGATAAGACACTCAAAAATGTGTCATTCATTTATTATTATGATTGATCAGCACATTTTGTTAATAATAAATGTGTATGCATTGTTTGTACACATGTAAGATACACTACACTAGTACGCGTTAGTGTAAAGACATGATTTCTTTGTATCTCTTTTAGAGAAAGAAGTAGTAACAGGTGATTCAATATGTTCGTTCCACAAATCGATGAAAACGATGGCAAAATTGAATGAATTGGGCTTCGAATTGCTTACCTACCCACCGTATTCTCCAGATTTAGCCACCAGCGACTTTTTTCTGTTTTCGGATCTCAAGAAAATGTTTGCTGGAAAGAAATTTAAGTCCAATGATGAAGCAACCGCTGTAACTGTGGCCTATTTTGACGAGAAAGAGAAATCGTTCTATAAAAGTCGTATCGAAAAGTTGAAATATCGCTGTAATATTGCATCGCCCTCGAAGGCAACTATCGAGTTTTATAAAAATTTGTTCTTTTTTCCTACTTACCATACGGTCTTATTGAATGACCTGTTGCGCTGGTAAACAAATTTTTAGCTATCTTTGTGAGAAATCCCTCGCGCCCGGTAATGTTCTGAAATGAAATATGTCTGCATACAATGTGTTAAGGGAAATTGTTTTTTAGAGCATATTTTGAAATTTTTAGATTATATTTTAAGATTTGTACTGCATATTTAACGCGCATAAAACACTTTTTGAAGAGCATATTTCTGATTTCCTTGATTTTAAAGTAAGTATTTAACTTTTCTTGAAACTAATTATTATTTTATGAATAATTTCAAAGAGATAATGTACAAAAAAGAATATTTAGAATAATTTTTTTTTCAAAAATTCAAAAAAAAAAATATTTTAGAACGAAAATTTTACATACTAAGCACTTAAATTAAGGCATAAGATGTTGAGAATAAAAAAAGCTATAAGTCATGAAAATCGGTTGACTATTGCTGATTTTATTCAAAATCAAATGCAGTTACCTAACTTTCACCAAAATTAATGAACAAATTCATCCTTGAAAAATCATTGGATTCCAATAGAAAGACTCTGAAAACGAATTTGATTTCAGCGTATCGAAATCATTATATTCCATATAGTTTTATATAAAGGCCAGAAAATTATTTGTTTTTTGTAGACCATTGTTTGCACACATTAAAATTAATTATACTCGTAAAAGCATTATTGTTTTTTGTTAACTGATATTTATTTTTTTTTTATTTCTTTACAGGAATGAATGATAAAAATTCATATTAACTGCTTAGAAAAAGGCTATAAAGTACTCAAGGTGAGTTTCTGTTATTAATTAAACATCTTTAAGTAATAACTTTAACGTAGAAAAAATGTTTTTTAGAAACCCATAATAAACCTTTTCTGAACCACACTCATATTAAAATAACGAATAAAGAAAGTAAAACAAAATTGAAAAAAGGCATTAGAACAAACATAGAAAGCTTTAATAATGTTAATAAGATAAAACTAAACAACGAACTTAAATTGAGAATAAATTTTCATGAATTCGTTGTTTTTTCTTCTTATTCGTCAATTAATTTTTTATTAGGCCTTAAAATCTAAGCCCTAACAAAGACTTATAAATATATATGTATGTATGTAAGCGTATTTTGCACTTTTGTTAAGAATATCATGGGATTGATACGATGTCTTTTGCTGTGTAATAATTGTTGTAAAACGTATAAACATACGGATTATTTAGTCTCGATGGGTAGTTAGATACGTGTCCAGCTCACTTGGGTCCACATTTTGGACCGACTGTGTTGTCCAGATGTATATGATATATAAGATATAGATAAGATATCCTCAAAATCTATGTCAGCCAAGCCTGACATGACAAATCAAAGGAAAATTTCCTTCAGTATGTGAGAAACTCGTCTAAAGATTTAGATGCCTTCGTGTTTACCACAACAGATGCAGAACTCTCGTGAGATACTTACAGATCCTTCTCTGTCTAGGATGATATGTCCTCATCAGTGAATTATGCAATGTTTTGTTTGTACCCTTAAAAGTTTTAACAGCACAGAAGTGCTGTAAATTCAAGTAACTTTATTTTATTTCCATTTGCTGAAGTTTTTTTTTAGCAGATTTTTCCAAAACTTTTCCTTTGTTCACATGCATTCACAACAATTATTAAGTGCATACCTTTACACACATCATAACACTTTGCAACGGTAAAGATGAAATGGTAACAATGATAATAATGATGGTGTTGATACTATACCACCTTAATCAAAAGTTCCCGGAATTTACTCAGAAAATTAAAAACACAAGTTTATTCATCTAAATTTATATTATCTCCTTCGCAGTAAGCCCCAAAGCCTCGAAGCATTTTTTATATTCGGTTTTCGGTATGTTCATCAGTGCTTCCTGCGATTTTTTCATTATTTCCTCTCGGCTGCCTCAATAGAATATAAAGAGCCAAATCAGATGATTTCAGTGGCTGTTGGATGGTATTTGTTAGATTTTTCGTCAAAAAATTTAGAATAATGGTGTCACTGTGCGACGGTGCCACTATTCTAATCTCTTTCGGCGAATTTCTTTACGCAGTCGTCTCATAATGCCCAAATAATAGTCTTTGTTTACTGTAGTCTTCTGGCAAAAATTCTTGATGCACAACGCCGTCGTAATTCATGAAAACTGTGAGCATTGCCTTCTTTTTTGATTGAAAACGACGTGCTTTTTTGGGTCTGCTTGCCTGATGTCTGGATTGCTTGTCGTTCTCATAAACCTACGTCTCGTCTCCAGTAATATTCCTTTTGATGAATGTGTGATGGGATTCAGTCCCGCATTTCATGTCACATGTGATTTTTTTGTTACACGACGCAAACTCAAATCATTAACCAATATATCTTGGACGGATCAATAGGCAATGCTTAAGTCCTCCGCTGTCTCTCTTGATGGTTAATTTGCGGAAAACTTCTGAACCGCTCATGCCACTAATAAGCAACAGTTTTCTTTAGAGAATCGTTGCCGATACATCTTTCCAACATTTTCAACACTTGCGCACCACTAAATCTGTTTTTTACGCAAAATTTAATAGAAGTTCGTTCGTAAAAAATCGTCAACATACATAGAGAAGAATTTACTCTTGGCTACGTAGCTTTTGCAAATGTCAAGCTATGATGCTAAGAGTTAGCGGTAATATCAACAACAGATGTACCAACTTAACAAAAAAAAAAAAAAAAACTCAAATCGGAACGATGGGACCGGTAACTTTTTGATCAGGGAGGTATAACTCTGACTGCTTAATAAACACAATAAATGATAAATCTACTGGAGAATGTAACAAAAAAAGTGTAATACAATAGTACTTTATTGTTCAGAATAGTTTCGTCTCCACTTTAAGACTTTTTTTGTATTTATTTTTGAAGTAAAATTTCAACAAATATTTTGATTACCGACTTAAGTACCTATTTAAAAGAGACATGCATTATTATTTTCTGGGGGATTGTTTTGTATTTTGGGAAAAGTAATTATATATCTGTATTTCAATTTTAAAACTTTTGGACAATGACTAAAGAGCTCTAAGAAGGTAGTTTTTATTATTATTTTTTTTTTTTAATAAGACTGCCAAGAAACGGGAACTGTTAGGAATACATGTGTAAATAGAGCACTTCTTATTCAGATGTACTTATGAAATCGTTCATAGAACTTATCTAATAAAAGACTTAAAATTTTCTTAAAACAATATAAGTTAGTAAAATGATAAGACATTCAAATACAGCTTCATATCCGCAGACAAACATCTATTAAGTTAGCAAAGCGCAAAATCTTTACAGTTAAGTTGATAATGCAGTCCGTGCTAATAACATTGGTGTCTACTCTTCGAGACATCTAAGGGGAGAAATTTTTGGTAGCGTGTCGTTTCCAAGGAACTGTAACTATGGATTGCAAACCGACTAGCAACGTAAATTTAATTAATCGTACAATTTAGTCGTAATCGTACTGTTAATCGCGTTATTAAATTCAAAGAATTTCACCCATCCTATTTCTATAAAAAGGCAGTTAAAATACCTATAAAAATATATTTTAATATATAAAAGCCTTTGTTTCATCCAAAGCGTTATCGGTTGTTTAATGCAAGTTTTATAATAATAAAGGCTCATAACAAAGAACTTATTCTTATTTTCAATGCCAAATCGCGTTAGAATTCTAATATAATAATGTTAGAAAAAATAATCCTTTTGAAAGACTACATAGTTTGGAAGAGTTATTTATATATATTAAAATAGATTGTTGTTTGTTCGGATGCTTAAAACTTGAAAACGACTGGACCAAATTTGATATATACTTCTGCAATTTTAGTCGTAATTGCTACGCGAATAAAAGTCCAAAAATTTTCAACAGGTGGCGCTGTAGGCGGACATTCCTTTACCTCTGCTGCTGTTAAAAGTATTTGAATAAGATTTGGCACGTCGGTTTAGTCTAAATTGCATATATTCTAAATTGCGCAACAAATATAAACAGTATTGGACAAGTGAACGTGGCACCTCCAACACAAAGTAAATATTGATTTTTGTATATCTTGAAAACGGTTAAAGTGGTAATTTCTGAATTTGGTCTAGATGAACTCGTAGTTAACAAAAATCATCAGTCAAACAGTTAGCAGAATCGTATAAGTGGGTATGATACAAATAAATGTTGATTATTTATATATCGAGAGGAGGTTTCTGAATTTGATCTAAATGACTTGGTAATCAATACAAATAGTCAGTTTAAAAATGGGTGGAGTTGGATAAGTTGGTGTGGCATATCTCATACATAAAAATTCTTTATTTTTATTGAGGCTTTAAATCAATATATAATCACTTTGAGACCGTGTACAAACAATTGTTGTCCCTAAATAACTGTCCACTACTGTACACTACTGTATCACTCTGAGACAGTATATAAACAATTGTTGTCCCTAAATAGCTGTCCACTACTGTACATATGTATACAGGATTCCCGGGCACAGCCGTATGGGTAAAGCTAGTCATCCATGAATTTAAATTTCTATCTTAACTTTTTAATGTCCTATTGCCAGCTAAGCGTACAGTTGAACCTCTTTGCAGATCAAATGCAATACTTGCAAGCTTGGGGGGTGCTGTCATTTCTGTATAAAAAATTGGAGCGCTAAAAAACAGAGATATTGGTAAAAATACAATGTTAAGAATGTTAATTCCCACAACATTCCATTAAGGAACATGTGGACTTCTCTCAGTCAATGAGCGCTGCACCTGACTCTATTTTTTAAATTCATTGAAAGGTTTAACGCTGACTCCGAACGACAAATGCTTTAAAGAAATTTTCAATAGCAGTAAATACTCATAACCAGTTTACTACTACTAATGTTATGAGGTGATACCGCTATCGAAAGACTTTTCTTTTTTAAGATGGTCTTGGCCTGGTATTGAACCGAGAAACCTTCTGGTTGGTAGTCGGGTGTCTTACCTACCATTCCATAGCGGCACACAATATTAGGAATAGACTGAAGAAAAGACAAAAGAAACTTGATAACATATAAACTTCATAACATTTATTTTAAGCCCGACAATATAATTGAAAAAACAGTTGGTTAATTATTCCAGACATTTATTTGAAAGCTTACTTATATGGGTTTGAAAATTTAAAGGATGATAATGTTTATTATGACAAGGTAATAGCATGTGAACAGGATAACATTTACAATATGGAGTCTGAGTTACAGGCAAAAATTGATGAGCTCTTGCTTATCAAAATATCGAAATATCGGATGGGCCATCTATCGGTTTATATTCGAACCAGCTGTTATTTCAAATCTGACAATACTTATGTCATTCTATTCTGTCACAAAATTCAGTATATCATCTTCACTGAACGAACTGAATCGACTTATGTTTGAGCATCGTTCGAAGTTATTGGAAATAATTAATCATTTAAAATCATCTTTTAGGATGAAGCTCATTTTCATCTTGGTGGGTATTTAACATATCTGGTGGGCCATCTACATATTAGTTAAATTTGAAATAGTTGTTGTTTCGAAACTGGCAATAGTTATTTCATTCTATTCTGTGACAAAATTCAGTAGATTATCCCCACTGAGCGACATGATCGATTTACGTTTGAGCAACGGTGGGATTTATGGAATAAACTTTGGTCTTTTCAAATGAAGCTCATTTTCATCTTGGTGGGTATGTTAATAAGCCAAATTGCCGTATTTGGGGCTCAGAAAACCCAAACGTGGTCTTACAGAAGTCAATGCACCCATTATGAGTGACTATTTGGAGCGGAGGCAACATTAAGATGACGAAAACATTACGGTCAATGGTGACACATATCGCACCATGATAACCGATTTTTTTGTGCGCCCTGTCTTCATGGTATTGATGTGAACGATGTTTGGTTTCAACAGGATGGTGCAACTTGCCACAATGGATTTATTGCGTCAAACGTTTGTTGGCCGTTTAATTAGCCGAATTGGTGATGTCAGTTGGCCGTCAAGGAGCTGCGACTTGACACCGTTAAACTATTTGGTGTGGGGCGCTGCTAAAGCCAAGACTCATTGGAAGCGACCCACAACAAACGCCGGCTCCGAACGGCAGATATATTAGTTAGTGAAATTTTTCACAGCGTTAATAAACCAGTCGTTATTAATGTTGTGAGGTCATATCACTGTTGAAAATTGTGAGATAGTGAGATGGTGTGGCCTGGTATTGAACCGACGACTTCTTGTTTGGAAGGTGGGTGTCTTACCTAATATACCACAGTAACACACACACTATTAAATACGTGGTGCACGAATTTACATACAGAACTATTCGAACTCTAAGCAACTTTTCTTTTCGAGGCAATTAAGGACTTGTTTATTACTAATAGATTTATTTAAAGAAAAAAAATTAATTGATGTTATCTTAGGCACCTAATTAATAACTATAATAACAAGCCTTGAATTCCATTCTCTACCAAGTAATACAATAACAAAAAGGAAATTAGCTCCTTGAGTAGCTGTTCGAAACTTCAGTATTTGTGTAATAAACTTTGTTTCTATGGCCTCCGGACACCGTTTTTCGTTAGAACTATTGTTAGTATTGATTGCTAATTTAATTCTAAGCTCTCCATCAGCTTCTGCTTATTTTCAAAACGACATGGTCCAGTTTTGCGCTTTAAAAATTAAGAACAATTTTGTTTATATAAAAGAACCGATTAAACGATTATTTGTGTAATTACTAACCGAAAACCGGTTTTTTTTAAATTTATATTTTTCGAATTGTTCGAAAAGCGGTTTTTGAAAAAAGCCGAATAATCGATCTCCCTAGTAAAGAGTATTTCTTCTATTTTGTTGATTAAATATATGTTTTAGTTTTATTTTAAGTAAATTTAGCTTCATCGGTAATCGCGATTTACGGACTTTTTTTAATTGTAATTGCGATTATAAAAAACTGCGATTAAATGCAAGCCCTAAGTGCAACACAATGCTACGACAGTGACATAGGAAATGTTCGATGGTTTCGTTTTCGTCACCTTAAGTTCTACAAATACTGACCCCTACCACACCTATGTAATTTAAGTATTCCAGTAAGCTCGAGTGCTCCGTTAGGATGCCAAAAGTGTCTCTTAGGTCCCTCTTGTTTAGCCTTAGTACGTTCGCCCACTGGGTTCCTATACATAGTTAAATGAGACATGGGCATTTAAAGTTCAATTCTTCACTTACTCATGTCTTATTGAACCAAATAACATTGAGTCTTCTGAGTTTACACGTAGTGTTTTGGTTAATTTATTGGATATTCTTCAACTTGGATGCTATTGACCCAAAATGTAAGAGGACTTCTAAGTTTAGCTTTGGTGCTTTCCTGGCTTTAATTGGCATTTAATATCCATGTATAAATTTTCAGTTCTTAAGTACAGATGTCCAGATCCGTTTTATTACCAAGTTTATACGTCATTTACACATAAATAACGTTTCGTCATTTCAATAGGTTTTTTCTGGAAAGTACTCTCCATAATATGAAACAACCGATTACTTAGGCAAACGGTCATAATCCCCAAACTTAGAGAAGTATTTCACCGGAACTTTTAATATTCTATAGTGGCTTGATTTATGATTCAATTACCTAGATCCTGCGGTCGTTTTGCATTTAAGGCTACCTAAAGCCCTAGTTAATCTGTTTCATACTGCTGCACTTATTTTTACAAAAATATAAGGAGTATTGTTACGCTACTAAATATTATAAAAATAGTTTTACAATGGATCCAAGCAGTAAAAAATTCAAACAAAAATTCAAAGTACTTACATAAAATATTAGCGACAGCGAAACTTCGACCGAATAAAGCTTATTTATTACTGAATTTACCTATCCGTCGTTGCCAAGTAAGCTATATATGTATACAATATTATAAACTCCCCTTTTTGCCGATCCTATTCGATTTTGTGCCACCTATTTGTCTTCCCTCTGATATACTTATTAAGATGTACTATAATAAATATTATTTTTTATGGGAGATGCCACCCTCACTCTTGTTGTGGAGAACATGTTTTTAGTTAGTGTGAACCTTAAGAATAGAATACCATGTGAAAAGTTTGAAAAAATGGATTTTAGCCCCCAAGTGAAGAATTTGAAAATTTACTTTTGCGCAAAACTATTTATTGGATAATGAATGTTAGCAAACAAAAAACTTTGCTTTAAAAGTAAAAATTCGTATCAATTCAGAAGAAAAATGAATAAATTTTATGCGCTTTCCCCAAATTTTAACGTCTCTGGGGTCTAATTTCGCAAAAAAAACACTCATTATCTAGATCTATGTATCAGTGCTCAGAATTCCGACAAAATCAGCTTACGACAAATTTTTAGCTCACGTTGCAGTTTAATAAAATTGCAAAGAATATCAAAATGAAATTTGTATTGGTAGTCCCTTTAAAATTGCAGGAATCTCGATTTAGTTGTCTTATTTTAATACAAACATTATTTAAAAGAAAATATATTTTAGTTAAGGCTTTAATAATTTCTAATAATTATTTTTTATTTTTTCAGATAAACATTTAAATTGGTAAAACTCCAGTTACCAGACCAAGACATCTCCAGTTCTTTGAAATCTTCAACAGCATTTGATGGACAAATCTGGAATTTAAAGCTTAGTTTTATATATTTTTAAAGAAATAAATAACTTTTATTTTTACCTAATAAAGAATAAAAAATAATAATTTAATAATTTTACCGTAACCTGGGATAGTACCGAAAATATTAGATATTTAGTCTAACGCTCTCTATTTCTACTTCATTGTTTAGATTTGTGTTAATATTTAAGGCAAACAGCGAGTGCGCGCCCATACTCATAGCTCATAGATTTGACGAATTTTTAACCTACAGTTAGTAAAACGGCGACTAATCGTTGTTTGCCCTAATTTGACGGTTTTTGCTTGAATGAAAACTGTCTGTAACTCACTTTAAAGGTTTATACTATTTCATGTAAGTGAGATAGATTGCTTATTAACTTAATTCTGTAAAAGCAAGAGAAGAAATAACCAGAACTTGTATAAACCTCCTTAATTAATATCTGTAACACACTGCCTGTTAAAACATAAAACAAACAAAACTGATCGACGGTTTTGGTCTGAATTGAATGGGATCAACGACATTAGGTTTCAACAGGACGGCGCTAAGGGCCATACAACTCCCATCACAGTAGACATACTACACGATTGATTTGAAGACATGGTCATCTCACGTGGAACTGATGCGGACAGGCCCCTGTGATCGTACGATTTGACCACATTAGACTCAATACAAGGCGGCTCTCGAAGTGAACCTGAAAAATAAGACATTTCTTTAAAGATATTTCACACACACTTTATTTTATTGCATGTATATTGAAATATAGGAAGCGCTTAATGACATCCATTTAGTTCGACTATACATAAGAAAAGATTTATTCTAAAATCTTGAATTTTTATAAATTGTATTTTTTAAATAAAAAAAAAAAAAAATATTGTTTTCATTTACCCGGTTTTTTCTCGACAATTTTTTGAAAATGAAATAGGGATATATTTTTCTTTTGACATCCCTGTCCCTATACTACATACATATATGTATATAATATTATTCTCATCAGCTCTACAAGTGGCGAGTAATATTACATTAGTCTGGTTAATTTAGCTATTTTTAGATTGTAAGGAGAAAGTTTAATAAAGAAATAGGATCTTTGTTAAACCCACCTAATTGTTGAGTTCGAAATATTATTTCAACAATTTAAAAGGGCTAAAATTATGTACATCTGATGAAAACAAATTAATTACCTCGTGGTGAAATTTCATATTGTTTTCTACCTTCTTATTAAAACTATTAATCATACATATTATTAATATGTACGATGATGGATGGTGTGGTAGAGACTGTCTCCAGTGGTTTTGAGTGATTCCCTTGACTACCGGGTTCGAGCCCCCGCGTCGTACGTGTGATGTAAAGTTTGGCTTGCGCGCTTAGCCTGCGATAATTAATAATATAATATCGTGCTTCTTCTGAGTAGAAAAAAAAACAATCATGAAAATCTTTACAAACGTGAGTGTAAGGTTGGGTTGGTGAGCAAGGGAGGGAGAAGAGAAAGTGGTAAAGAAAAAATGGTGGGGTGAAAACAGGTATAAAATTTTTAATTTGTTGAATTGTAACGCGGGGTGGTGTGTTGGATATTTTATTTAATAAAAATTATTTTTTTATTTTTTTTTATAACAAAACGTCCTTATTTTAATTTGTTGAGCTTCTCTTTTGTGTTTAAAATGTATAAACATCAGAATTTTATTTAATTAGAGCATATAGAGCATCTTTACATCCAAAATCAGCATATTTTACTTATTTAGGTTAACACAGCAGATAGGAAATTAAGACTTAATCTAATTTAATTAAAAAGCTGTTTTTAATCATCAAAACGCATTAAGAGTCATTATTAATATGCTCCAAATATCAAATTTATTAAAATTCCCCAAAAACTCACTACTACCCTTAACTAAGTCTATAATAAAAACAAATTTATTGTCGCTCAATAACCACCATAAGCCAACCAACTACAGCACGTACTTTTTACTACAATTCATTATCCTACAACTTTTTCCCAACTCTTTCACCTCGTTATTTTAAAAGCAAACAAACTTAACAACCATTGTGATATTACCTACCACACTCTTATTATAAATTGGTGAAATAATATTTAAATCAACAATTTATGTGGGTGGTGGTACTTTACACTTGCAGTTACTCTTCACGATCTCTAAATATAAGCCAAATTCATCCACCCCCAACCAATGTATAATACTCGTACTCATGGTGTGTTAAGAATACTATTTCGAAAGTTATTCCTCTTCTTCTGTAGGTTTGATTTTACATACCTACCTCCCTACCTAACCTTCCTTCTCTCACCCCATCACTCTTTTTTCGCTTTTAATTTTATTTCCTGCTAAGCATAACCAAATTTCTTCAAGGCGCCACAACAAATAAAAACCCAAAATTTTTATAAATTCAAAAATTCACCGGGATTTGAACTGAAGAACTCTAGATATCCCAGTTTTGTGCTCTGCCAACTCAGCTACATTACTATATGCTTTGCAAGTGTTCAAATGCGTTTATCAACGAAAAGATTGCAAAAGAAATTATACACCACCATCACAGTAATTAAAAGCTATTTATAGAAAAAGGTGAACATATGTTAATTTGTATACAAGGTTGCCAACGTTCTTAATTATTCTTTTTTATAGTATTCCTTAGAAATGTTGTGGTTTTTGAATATTTCTTAAAAATTAATTGTTTAGTGAATATTAAATAATTATTATATTTAATAATTGTTAAAAATTGAAAAAATAGCGATTTATATAAAAAAAACAGTGCAGACTTACATTATTTGCCCTTTTCAATCGAATAAAACACTTAATTTGATTTTTATTACTTTATTTAAATTTTACATTGTTTACATTGGATACACAGCTGAATTATTAATTTTTGTACATTTTCTAAATAATCACCTGAAAAAGGTGATAATATGGCTTTTTAGATATATTTTTTAAGAATTATATATTTTAAAGGAACTAATTGGAATTATGTATGTTTTTACATCGTTGACATTGCGTAAATAGTTGCATATCATTACATTAATTTAATCTTTTAGTCAAATAAAGCTCTTGACTTTAAATAATATGAAATAATAATGAAATTTTACATTGTTTACATCACACGTACAATTGAAAAACTACTTTTTTTCATTATGGAAAAAATTTTACAATCTAATTTTCATTATCTAAAGAACTATCATTTTAGTAATTTTTTCTTAATTATACATTTAAAGAAACAAATTGGAATTACACATTGATATAAGGCATTAATATTGTCGCAATAATTTAACAAATATTGTAATAATTTTCTTGTTTTTTATTTTCACTTTATATAAGACTACCTACAGGACGGGTATTTAATTTAAATCTGTAGTATTTATGTTATGTATTAAAAACTTAGATTCAAATATAGATTCTTTACGTATAAGAAGGTATTTAATCATAAATGTTCTGGTATTAATCTTAATTACATTACGTCGTAAAGAATAAGTAAATTGTAGTTCTTAATATGTTTTTAGATTATTATTGTATTATAGGTTATATTTTGTAAATTTAATTTGTTTACATATTTTTCATAAAATAAATTGTAAGAGGTTTTAATTAATATTAAACATTTTCTACGGAACTAAAGGCGTTTTCTTTTCTGACAAAAAATGTAGCAATTTTTTTCTTCTTTACCATAAAATGACGTCAAAAATTAATAAATATCGAAGATTTTTAAGGCAATAGTTTCAGAAATAAACACAGCACACTTTCTTTGTATTATATTTTTAAAAAATGAACACAAAAAAGAAAGGACAACATATTGCAAATTTTTTTTTTAAACTTAAATCAGTATTACATTTTTCAATAATTTTATTTAATTTATAAAAAATTATTTACATACTTGATATATTTTACATAACGTAAAAGGTGTAGAAATTTATTTCTTGCTTATATTTGATATTAAAAACACAGTTGTAATGTAATATAATGAAGTTGGGATCAGGCCCAAGACGAAGCCTTGCAGCGCGACGACAACTGATACACATAATACGCCAAGGAACCAGAACAGCTACTTCAATGAAGTGTCAGAGCCAGTCCGGCTCACCAAATATATATGAGTATGTAGCCTGTGTCTTCTGTGCCCCAATATCACACAGTTGGTTATTAAGTGTTTCATTCTGTACAGGTGCTCATTACAGGCATAATGATCCCTAAATACTCCGGGTGCCAGTCCAAAAGAGGGTCAGCATCCAGTTATTTGAAATCTTTAATAGTATTTAATGGAAAAAAAACTGCAATTACTTAAAGTTTTGTTTTATATATTTTTAAGGAAATAAAAAAAACTGTTATTTTTATTTAATAAAAAATTTAAAAAATGAATAATAATTTTATCGGAATCTGGGATTGAACCGGAGATCTTAAATATTTAGTCTAAAGCTACGTTCAAATATTTGAAACTCAAAGTTTTCATCTCTATCTTGAGAGCTCTGAATGAGCTTTAGTTGGCTTAAGTTGATTTTTTTACTTAAAGAATTAGTAAATCATAATCATCCTTATCATGAATAAGAGGCCAAAAAAATTTGTACGTGAATTTTTTCCATGAACAAAAAAAGAGTGAAAAATTGTAAAAAATAGTATTGCACATAAAAGCAAAAAATGAAAAATTCCTGATTAGAATTTGTTGAAATAAGAACAGTAGCCCGATTCAGTAACTTTTTTATACGCTAATCGTATTGTTTTAAATAGTAAAATTTTGTTCCGAAACAATTTTTTTATATGTAGTTTGACGTTTATCTTCTTGAGAGAGAGAGCGAAAGAGAGTTCACTTGCTAAGGAACAATTTCAGTTTGAATTGGTTTTACTTTAAGTTTTGTTCCGAAACAATTGAACTGTGCCGCAAGCTACTTCAATTTTTTTAAGCAAAGTTGAACTGAGCTGCCACATCATATATGTACAGATATATAATACAATACATATCACTAGTTTTGTATTGTTTGTTTTAAAAAGTAACAGTTGATTAATAAGGTGTGCTTCAAAATGATGAGGTCACCTTAATATTTGCTCAATTTATCCAAACTATAATGTTATGTATGGTCACCTTATTAAAAAAAATTCTACGTTCAAATAAGCGAATAATACACCAGTTTTGCCTTTAGAGATGTTACATTACATAATAATATTTGCGCGGTATGGGTAGCGGGAAACCTTTATTTCCATGTCAATAAAAATTCGTATTTTTAAAGCGATGAGCGATATGCTATATAAGAGCATATCATAAAATATGTCTCCCAAATATTATTGGATATTGGATCGTAATCAAATCGTTAGCACTAAGCAATTATGATTGGAATTTTGTTGAGATAACCAGACCGAAACGATAGGAATGATGGGTACTCATGTATAAATAATTACTCAATGGCTAGCGACCTCTCTTCAGTCCTTACGGACATTTTTTATACATATTTTGTGAAAGTTGTAAGAAGTTTTACTAAGGTGTGCTTCAAAATAATAAGGTCACCTTAATATTTGCTTAATTCATCCAAACCATAAAATGTTAGGTATGCTCACCTTATTCAAAAAAATTCTACGTTCAAATAAGTGAATAATAAGTCGGTTTTGCTTTTAGAGATGTACCATTATATTATGTTTAGTGATTGTTTATGTCAGTGATTAATAAGGAATTAATCTACACAATTGTTGTTTTTCTTTTGTAATAATTTATAATTTAAATAATACCTACGCGGTATGGGTCGCGGGAAACCTCTGTCACCTTATGAACAGGGACAAATTGTGGCATGGCGAATGGCGTGGAATGGCGAGAAAACTAGGACGATCTTTGTATGTTGTGCAAAATTTTCTCAAAAACAGAGAAAGTTATGGAAAATTAAAAAGCATGGGTCGTCCAAAGGTTCTGACTGCCCGCAAAACTCGGCTAATTTCGTGTGAACTTAACGCGAGCAATAGTTCTATGAAACAAACATCAATGCTATAGGGTCTTCATTGCGTTAGTTGCTATTATGTTGCGAATATTTTGTAATGTGGGATATAAATTAGTCAAAATTGATCATCTTTGGTTGCTTTAATAACTTTATATGCTAACAAGTTGAAATGGAATCTCTACCAATATGACGTAGTGTATTTGCGTCGGTGAAGGCATAAAAGATTTTCGTACGGTATCAAAAAATATTTTTCAGAGTTTTTTGTTTTTGACACTAAGATTTTTCATGACTTTCTTGGCTAAAACATTTATAACTCTGTCAATTTCTAGCAGATTTTTAAAAGCAAAATAGCATTTTATACTTCTTCATCGAAGTCACAACATAATATGATGAATATATCGGGTTGCACACAAGATCTTTTTGGTCGTATTGACATGGCCTCATTCAATCAATTATGACTAATACTCAACGAAAACTCCAGGATATGGTATATTGTAGGAAGACAAAGCTTTGTATGACGTAGTGAGGACTATAAAAACATTTAAACGGAAAGCGCCGCTAAAAGTAAAAAGAGATCACACAAAACTTTGTAATAAACGTACATATATATACAAATGAATGTGTGTGTATCTATGTTTCATTATATTTGTCATATAGAGCTAAACGGCTGAACCGATTTTCTCGAAATTTTGACAGCATCTCTCTGTATGTCTGGAAGAAACTATAGGCTATACAAATTTTAAAAATTCCAACTAGTTGGTGCCACGTTTATACAAACTAAATATTTATTAATCTCTACTGGTTAACCGGTTCTTTTATTAAAATAAAATTCTTTTCAATTGTTGCATTCGCAAATAAAGTTAATAAATTTTTGACCCCTGTTTTATGGTAGTTTCTAGCAAATAAGTATGATAGAACAATGTTCGGCTTTTTATAGCCTTAGCGAACATTTCTTCCTCGACAACGCAACATACTAATATTTCATCCAGTGATTCTTTTTTTACAGCGTATTTTGTAAGAATTTAATTTTTCAGCACCTAGAGACTACTTGGTATAGGATTAATTTTCCTTAGCTGCTCTATAACGTCACTCATATTTAAGATGGTTAATAATTCCTGGTGTCGAAGAGCCTTTTCAGCTTATTATTTAAAAACACTCAATATCATTGATTTCCAAATTTTTTACACTTCAAAGGACATTTGTAGAAAAATAAATGCATGCACCACATATGTAATAGTGTGTGCTACTGTAGTATGTTAGGTAAGACACCCGTCTTCCAACCAAGAAGTCATCGGTTTAATCTCAGGCCACATCATCTGACAATTTTCAACAGCGTTATCAATTAACAATATTGCTAGAGATTGGTTATGGGCCTTTAAGCTGTGAAAACCTTCACTAATTAATACATACATCTGCCGTTCGAAGCCGGAGCTTGTAGGTCCTTTTCACTGAGTCTAGTTGATCATCATTCTCCATATTTAAAAAATTAATATTTATTTACAGAAAATGAGAAAAAGTTATTGGTGCTCAAGTGTGTATATCTTTGCGCGACGTTCAAGGTTGTCATATACATATATATATACGACCGAACAGTGCGACCAAAGAACGAATTTTCCATATCATGCGTTGTGCGATTTACTGGACAATCAACTACAAAGGGATGCGCTCTACGAGAAATACTAGTACTACGTAAAAATATATGATTTTTGGGAATTAATTCCTTAATTTCGTTAGAACACACTCCGTTATAGTACCGATAGAACAATGAAACACACGCCACATTGCGACGGTGCTCCAATGAATCGATAGAGTTGGCTACCCTACCGTCATTGATGATCATCTTCGCCCTCTCCTGTACGCGGTCGAGAAGCTCCAAAATAGACTTTGAAGCACCGGCCCATACATGAGAGTTGTATTCCATTTTGGGACGGATATAGGTCTTGTAAATAGTAAGGAGATCAGATGGGGTGAAGTATTTCCTGCACCGTCTCAAAAAACCAAGGCACTTGAATGCTTCTTTCGATGCTTGAAATATGTGATCATTTCAACGAACGTCACAGTGAATTCTCATGCCCAGAACATCAAGAGCATCTGATTCCTCAATATCCACATTACCCATTGACACAGATGACAGCACACCACCACGCCTGTGTGTTAAAAAAACAACATTGAGTCTTACGTGCGTTGAAATCGACCATGTCGCACTCGGAGACCTTCACCAGGTCACTTGTGAGTGTGACGTACATATTCATCCTTCTTACCCCAACCTCCAAAAGGTTGTCCTTGGTAGTCTGAAGTTGAGTTAATTTCTCAATTGTTTGGTTGAATATCCCCTACACGCCTTAGTTGCTCAATTAAGTACTGTGGGGCAGTTCCATTTTTCATTTTTTGTATAAAAATCAGTGTATTCATCTTTAATCTCTGTTTTACGTTGAACCATTTAAGTGCAATAAGCATTCCTTCTATTGGAGTATATATATTACATTTTAATATCGAACGCATTCCTACATTTTGTAACTTTTGGATTCTTTCAATTTGTGTTTCGGTGCAGCAAGTACATATATGATATTGTTGAGGCGAATTCAAAATGTGGCTTTATCATGGTGTTGTAGATATTGCAGTAATTATAGAAACTTTATTACGTATTCGTCTAAAAAAACCAATTTTTTTTACCAATTTTCTTACATATATAATCTATATGTTCATTAAATTTTAATTTGTGATCAATTACAAGGTATTTAATTCGATTGTTTTTTCTATTATTTGATTATTTATCTTAAACACTGTATCATTGTCCATACCTATTTGCATAAGTTTCGTTTTATCTTCATTTAATTTAAATTTATTCATTTTTAACTATTCATTAACACTATTTATATCATGCATCATATTATCATAGCATTGTTGATCCGTATCTCCTTCTGTAAATATTAGTGTATCGTCAGCATATAATATAATTTCACTTTTTTGAAGTACTTCTGGCATATCATTTATGTATATAATGAATAGCAATGCTCCTAAAACTGATCCTTGAGGTACACCATAGTCATTATTTACATGTCCTGACCTTATGTTATTTACTTTCACCATTTGTTTCCTATCAGTTAGGTATGACTTAAACCGCTTTAGTTTATTTTCCTGTCTCCCGTAATTATAAAGTTTCCATAATAAGATATCACGATCAATCGTCTCGAAAGCTCTTTTGAAATCTAAAAAAACAGCCATAATTCTTTTGTTCTTCTCCACATATTTCCATTTATTTATAACATAATTTAACGCTGCTTCACATGCAAAGTTTTTTCTAAATCCAGATTGATGTTTCGAAAATATATTGTTTCTCTCAAAGTATTCCTCAAGTTGCTGTTTCACTACCTTTTCGATAATTTTCTCACAAGAATAGAAGTATTTTTAAATTTGTAATTTAATTATGTATATTTAATTATATTTAATTTCATCTTATTTAAGTAAAAATATATGAGGCCTTTTCATTATCATTATGCCTAGTGAGACTAATTTTAAGGTTTTGTTTCTGAATTTTCCAAAATTTTTGCAACGTTGGTAAAGTGTTTTAAAACATATATAATATGATTCAATAATAATTAAAATAAAAGGTAACCACATGTGTATTCTACAAAATACTGTGTTTTAAATATTCACTTAGAAGTTTTAAATCACTCCTTTAAACAATATATATATGAGCTTATTTCAAGGATTTAAAAAGAACAACAATTTAAAGGAATAATTTTTCGCAATTAAGTAGATATAATTTATATAGAAATATTATATTATATTTATATAGAAAATACATTAATATACACATTATATAAATATATTTCATTATTATTTGCAATAATATCCTCTTATACATAAATATACAAGTATTTATTTTATAGATGAAGGGCCAATTCAAAATATAGAAACTCCACTTACCTTAATGTACTATATGTTGAAATATACATGTCAGGCTGGTGTTGCTAAAATCTTATCCATATGATTTTTATTTGTACTAACCTTCAAACCATACGTGTATAAATTTGACAGCAATCTGACCATAAGTTTGTGTGTTTTAACATCTTATGTGAAGCTACTTTTGTTATAGAAAGTAAATGGAAAAAAGTGTATTTCGAGTTTTGATAACGCTTTTGATAAAAAAAATACAGTGGAAACCAAACAATGGCTTAATAAACATTATTCGAACTCTGCTCCATCAAGACAAATGGTAGAGAAGTGGTTTACTGAATTAAAACTGCAGAGGGCAGTGGACGCACAAATGACGCTTTTATTTCAGAAAACATCAAAAAACCCACAAATTGGTAATGAATGAACGCAAGTTGAAGGTGCACGAGCTAGTTGACATTGTAAAGAATTCAGATATTAGCCTTTTTATCATTTTATACGAACTTTTACGTATGCGAAAGCTCTTTCAAAGTGGCTGCCGCTTGAGAGCACAAATTTTGTCACAAATCGATGATCACGATGGCAGAATTTAATGAATTCGCTTTAGAATTTGCTAACCAGCCGACTTTTTCTGTCGTTAGATCTCAAGGGAATGCTTGCTGGAAATAAATTTAATTCCAATGATAAAGTAATCGCTGAAACTGAGGCTTATTTTGACGAGAAAGAGAAAGTGTGCTATAAAAGTTGTAACGAAAAGTTGGGAAATCGCTATACACGTTGTATTGCCCTCGGAAGGAGGTTGAACAATAAAATCGAGTTTTGTCAAAATTTGATTTTTTTTCTTATTTACCCTATGGACTTATTGAGTGATCTGTTTTGTATATGTGTAGATATATCGCTCCTAAAAATCCTATTGTATAAGCATTACAAGAAGTGTTGAATTAATTAAAGTCCCTTTCTTCGCTTTATTAGTTGGGATAAAATACATATGTACATATCGCTCATTTACTTCAATAGTGTCATAACTCAAAAAAAAAAAAAAATGCGGAACATCGCAATCTTTATTGAATACAAAGTTCTTTATGATTCAAATAAAATGCTGGAAGAGCCGTTACCGCTATTTTAGAGCGCTATGGATTTTACCAGATATTAAAACAATAATAAAAACGATTTGTTTCATGAACCAATAAAAAAATTGCGCATTCCTGTTTTTAAAATATTTTTCTACTGCACATGTACGCCACAATAGATCATCTAATCTGTTTGTATGCATTAGTGAAGACGAAACACAATTTAAATTGTGAAATTAAATTGTAATTGAAAGCCAACTGTCGGATCTGCGTAAGAAGCAATTTTTTTACTTATATGTTCACATAATAAGGTATTATTTAACTTTAATGTGCACTTGTATTAAAAAAAATTCCGTAAAACAATGAGAATGTAGCTGTAAATAGACGTGAAAGGATAAGTAATTGTAACAACCCGTAATAAGCGATTGTTCGCTATTAGCGAAGAATTTTCGAAGCAAAGATATATGTTTTTGCAGAAAAAAAGGCTTAAAACGGCATAGAGTATTGCTATTTATTTTATTTTTTTTTTCTATACCTTCTCAATTCACATATCGCACTTTATCAACAAGAGGGTATTAACTCAAAGTTGAAAATTCGTATACATCATAGTAAGCAAAAAAGAAAAAATAATAGCTTTTTTATGAAAATATACTTTGGCATTAACTCGAAATAATACGTGTTTGGTGATATAAAGGTAGTCATTACACTATCACGAAAATGGTTCAAATGTGGATTTCGAGATTAAAGAGTAATCGGAATGCGTTGAATTTTTTGCAGTGGTTAGACATTGAAAGTGTATTTTTAAAAAATTTGAGTTGATCAAGTGCAATATATTCTTATGCTCGTGACTACAGTCGTCAATGAAACAGCGACAAATGAACACATGCATCAAATAAATGCGGATATTTTTTCTATTTATGTTTTTGTTTTCTCGTTTCCTTACAGAAATAAATAAACTTCTCTCGTTTTTAGCTTTGAGCGGTGAAAAAAATGTAAAAACAAAAACATAACAGAGCAAAGTAATTCGAATTACGTAAAGGCTCGCTAAAGGTTTGCTGTTGATATAACAGGCAAGCATTCGAGATCGAAAGATTTGCTGCCATAAACTGAGCGACGGGTGAACTGAATGAGTTCCCCTTTCGTTTCGCTTCCAATAGTCGTTTTCGAACGTTTTATCAGAAAAATGTTTGTCAAGCGTTCGAAGGTGACGTTATTATCGAATGTGGTGGTCAAGCGAGAATATTTATACAAGAGGGAGAGACAAAGAAAGATAGGGGATGTAAGGGAAATAAAAGTAAATAAAGCCCTACTGTTCCTTAATTTTTTCATCAAAACATCAAAAACGACTTACCGATAACACTCAGCAATTGAATAAAAAACAATAGCAAAAATAATAGAATTTACTAAAAATCTAAAATATTTTGGTTTCTTCACTTTCAACTAAATTATCAATTTAATTCTTTGTCTTTTATAAGATTTTTGATGTAATTAAATTTGTTTTTAAATTGTTTTTAACTGGAACTGTTTTTATTTCACAGCCTCAACTTGGAAACTTAATACTACAACACCAATAAGAGTTATTAGACAGACTTTTATTATTGTTACTGCGAAATTTTTTTTATTATTAAAACAGGCAGAGTTATAATTTTATCCAATTGTTTCAACAAAAATGGAATATACACTGGTGGCCATAACTAAAGCAATTGATATAACACATCGACGCTATTGCAAATATAATAATTTGCAGAAAAAAACTTAGACGGAAATTTTTATGTTTTGATGAATGTATATTATATACAGGAAGGGCAAGTTTGAGGTTAGGAAGTAAATTGGCTGTCAAATGATGAAATGTCAAGAATTGAGCTGACACGTAGTAAAAAAATTAGTAAATTTTAACTATGGAAAGCTACATTATTGACTATTGAACTATGGTACGCCACACTCTTGAGCAAAGAATTTTAATTGTGAAAATTCACGATTTAAAAAACTGAACGAAAACAAGGCATTTTTCAACAAAATCATCTTTAGTGATGTGAATCCCCTTTTTTAAATTAGGCGGTTTTGTAAACAAACTAAATTGTAGCATATGGGGCTCACAAAATCCACAAACAGTCCTCGAAAAACCATTGCATCCAAAGAAAGTGACCGTGTGGTGTGGTTTGTGGTTAGGCGGCATCATCGGCCCGTACTTTTCGAAAATGAGCAAGGAAACGCCATCACCGTGAATTCACTGTACTACCATACATGATAACAAATTTTTTGTGGCCACAATTGGCTAATGTTGACATCAGTGACCTTTGGTTTCAGCAGGATGGCGCCACAAGCCACACGGCCAGCCAAACAATTCAGTTACTGCATGAGAAATTTTCCGGTGGCTCAAATTCGCCTACCCTTTATCTATCACAAAAATATTAATAAAACGATTTAAT
Organism: Wohlfahrtia magnifica; assembly: GCA_023159175.1. NCBI lineage: Eukaryota > Metazoa > Arthropoda > Insecta > Diptera > Sarcophagidae > Wohlfahrtia > Wohlfahrtia magnifica. Next base: position 1,320,901 of record JAKWBJ010000192.1, read on the forward strand.
CACATATTTTCTAAAAACTATTTTCTTATTAAAGAAATAAAACAAATATGAAATATGACTGTTCAAAACAAAAATAACTTCTGCATTTCCGTCGCAAGCCTTAAAAATACAATTAATAGTCGTAGCGTAGCGTCGTATTTTTATTGATGGCTGCACAAATAAATTTCACAATTTGAATTTTAGATATAGTGTATTATGCCTTCTGGACTTGTTCATCTTAGAACTCCTGTTTTCTTACGATCTATCTAATAGGATTAAGATCAAGCGATTAAGCTGGCTACGCGATAACTTTTGCTTTTGAATTACCCAGCCGTTCTTTGAGAACTTTTGGAATATATTTCCGGTCATTATTATGTCGAAAAAACCAAAACCAGACGATCCATTTTCTGAGTTATTTTCAGCGTATGAACAACAGCAACTTGAGCTTCCAGCATTTTTTACTATGCCTTTACAATATTAGGGTTTAAGACGTCCATTCAGCATACCAACCAATATTGGCCTTTGCAAGAGCTAATCTGGCTTTAAGATTTTTTTGGGAAACAAACGAGTTATTTACTGGTGCCAATGCCGCTTGCGTTGGGTCAAAATAAAAAAGTTTATTTAGAATTGGATGGAATTTATCAAATTACTTGAAAAATTGATCGATTTATTTACAAAAATGTATTGAAAAACGTAATATTTCCTTATGCAGAAAAAAATATGCGTCTGTGTTGGGTTTTCCAATATGTAAATGACCAGAAACATACTTCAAAACTTGTCAAAGAATGGTAGTAGTAGGTAGAAGTAGTTCTAAAAAGCAAAATACAGCATTCCTCAATCTCAAATTGAGGGATACAATGCCCCACAAATTTGTTACTAATATTGAAAATGAAGGTAACTCTAAGACTACCAGTTTTATTTTAAAGTTCTGTGACAGAAACATGAAAGTCCAAGATTGCCAAAATAGCTTCGTGAGTTATAAAAAGCACAAGTCAAGCGGAGTTAGATATGTGGTATAAATGGTGTTTTTTTTTATATACTAAACTTCGTACAAAATAATTTTTTTTATACAAATTATCAGTTAAAAAGTAGGCGTAGTTGGATAAATAAGCATGGCACCTTGCTGGCATTATATTTGTTTCAGGCTTTTGTAACCGCCATATGGATTAAGAAAGAAAAACGGATTTGAGCTTGATTGTCATTTTACTATTGCAATTTTGGGAAAAGGCAAAATATATCTTGCAAAGTATGATTTTGCAAATACATATGTACTCGATTAACGTATAAATACAAAAATATTTCCCTTATTTTATTTTAAGTTATGTGTTGAGCGTAAGATGAGTAGGGAAACCTAGCAAAGCTGGGTCTTGCTCCCTTTATGATCTTTATTAATATTATATTTTGTTTAGAATATTGAATGTATGAAGACGTCTTTTGCGATGATAAGCGAAAAAAAGCATAGCTTATAAGAAAATACCTAAGAAGATGAGTACCTCTACATTGTAATAATACGTAGAAAAGATTCAACGATTTCACATCACTTTTGTTACTGACTAACACTGATTTTTAGTAATAAAGGGTCCGCCATCTAACGTTTTTTTTTCGACTAGTGCTTATTTCGTGAATGGTAACACTTAGCTCATGTCAGATAATTAGTTTTATCCCTCCGCTGAACGAATATGGTTGTGTATACGCTTGAACAACGCTGGGAATCTGGGCCTGCGATCGACTTACAGAAAATGCCGATTTTGCCCAAAAAAATCATCTTTTCAGATGAAGCTCATTTTGATCTTGGCGGGTATGTAAACAAGCACAATTGTCGCATTTGGGGCACAGAAAACCCGCAGGCATATATTGAAAAGCCGATATACCCAAGATGAGTCACTGTTTTGTGCGGATTTTGGTCCAGAGGCATAATTGGGCCATTTTTCTTCGAAAATGAGCAAGGAGTGGCCGTTACAGTCAATGGCGATCGTTATCGAGCCATGTTGAACGAATTTTTGTTCACAAAAATTGAAGAGGAGGATATTAGCAACATTTGGTTTCAACAGGACGGCGCTACTACGTGCCACACATTCGAAGCTACACTTGATGTTTTGCGCCCTGTTTTTGAAGATCGCATTATCAGGCGCAGAGCTGATGTCGTTTGGCCACCTCGGAGCTGCGATTTGACACCGTTGGACTATTATTTGTGTGGTGCCGTCAAAGATAAGTGTTACGCCAACAAGCCAGACAATTGACGCTTTAAAGGACAATGTTCGTGAAGCCATTGGTGAAATACAGCTGCACACAATCGATAGTGTGCTTAAAAATTGGACCGATCGTGTAGGCTACTGCATGGCCAGCCGAGGCAGCCATTTGAATGAAATTATTTTCCATTATTAACCGGAAGGATTGTACTTTCAAATAAAAAAGAAATTTGAGAAAATATTTAGTAGTTTTTTTTTAACATTTTCAAAACAAAAATTATTTTTGGTAAAGCAGTTTGAAAAGATTTTGTTTTGAACGAAATGCATACCGAGCCAACCGAAATATCGAAATTTGAGCACCTTAAACCTTTTTTTTAGTTTAAAATTTGTCTCAGTAGATAATCCCTTACGAATTTTTTTAACTTATTCTAATCAGGCGATTGTGATTGGCTGTAATCTATCCTTATTGGTTTTTGTTTTTTTTTTTTTGGTTGAGTTTAAGAAAGTTTTTTAGCACCCAAATATTCTTTTGACCTTATTTGAAAAATTCACTCAGCAGCTCATTGTGGTATAAACAGTTGATATAGCATTCCTTACGCTGTTAGTATCTATTTTCTTTTCTTCTCGTTACCTGTCTGATTCACTTGGTTTTACTTAAAATTTTTCTTCGCACATTTTAAGATTTCCATTTTAAAACATATTTTACCTCTGCCTCTTTAAGGTAAGGTGTGTATCCAAATCTATATTGCGGTTTACCTTAGAAAACTGTAAAATATGAGAAAGCATTTTAACCGTACTCCACCTCCGCAATCTTTCAAAGTTTTCATTTTGTTTTATTTTAATTTTTCTTATACAGACATCGACAATAACGCACAGCCAGCGTCCTGTCATTTCCAACACAAACAGTTTTTAATGCTTGAAATTCAACAGACATTGTCTTTGATTATTATTTTTGCAACATTTTTAGTTGGAAACATGTGGTTTTATAAAAAACAACAACAATATCATTTAGAATTGTAGCAACCAACGAACCACATTTACATGTTGTGGCAACAATTTAAAGGTAAAGAAAACAGAAACAACCGCCATCTTCAATAATAATGGAAGCGTGTGATAAAACACGTTACTCTGTAAGCAATCAGATTCGCACACAATCAATGACAGTTATTGATAAAGAAAAGTGTAACACAACCGTAGAAGTGTCATAAGCGGATTATTTATGGAAAAATTTGTAGAGAAAAATATTGTACAGCGTGCGATAAAAACACATTTCCAGGTTTAAGAAATCACGCTGTAAATGTGGATATAAAATTTTAAGAAGAAAATAAATGTAGGCAGAGAAATTCATGTAAAGTCTGTGCAATAACACACTTAAAATTTCCACTTCAAGCTAAATTATCACACCTTGTGAGAAGGGTGCAAAACAGGTAATTAAAGATGAACACAATTTTCTAACTTCAATAGCTGCCGAAGTGAGGCAGCGGCATATCTCGGAGGCTTAAAAACTGTATTTAATAAAGTAAAAGTAAAAGATAATGTCGGGGAACAATGCAGTAGCTGGAAACAACTCTTCGGGGGTATTTTGAAGCATATCTGAGACCGATGTTGTATCAAAGAACGATGCAAGGTAACTACTTGCTGGTGCTTGTGCAATTGAAATAATAAATACGTATATTCCCTCAACGAACGAAATAGAAGCCGCAATCAGTTAATTTAAAACGAAAAAGCTGCAGGCATGGGCGGAATTTTACAAATACGACCTAGATTATATCGCTAAAATATTTAATCTATTGTTCAAGGAAATCTGTAATACAGAGCCTGTACTCACAGAGTGGACAGATTTCTTCATAAAATCACCAAAAACCTTGACCTTAAGCAGCAACAGATAGGAATCGCTTAAACACCAGCGATCTGTAAAATCATCTATAAAATTATACTTTATCGTATTCTTAAATCTTTAAGCAAATGCCTTAGTAAAGGAAAAACCGGATTCCGAACCAATCGCTTTTTTGTCGACCAAGAAAAAGCCTTAACACTTATCATACCAACAATTGATACATATCTATTTCTACTGTAGCCGGTCATATGACCGGTCTTTCTGTTTCATGATTAAATGTATAAGATATAGATGCCATTTAACATCCTATTTCCCAAAGACCGGTCATTTGACCCACCAGTTAATAAAATTTTGGTTCCAAAAAGTACACCTAGGTAATGTGCTAAAATTATGTAAGTCTCCACTGTATATTGCTCGGTCCATTATTACATATGCGGCAAAAACTTGATGGGGATAGGCTGCAGACTAGCACTCGAAGAGCCTCACTTCGGTATAACTGGCGCAATGAGAATATGTCCAACAGCGGCCTTTTAGGTCTTCATTGGTTTGACACCCCTTCAAATTATGTTATAAGGGTAGCAGTATGTTCGGCGGCAAAGGTCCCGATATACGTCGGGAAATCTGCGCATTCTACCCAGAGTGGTCGGAAAACCATTTTCAGTCATGAATGTCGTGCCTTTAGGTCTGTACTTTGGCAGCAGACTCAGAGTTGAATTCCCGGATTGTTGCTCTAATGAGGCCTTAGTTGGAGTGTGCTTGATCTGAACTGATACATCGAAGGCTCAAAAGTAAATAACTGTGTCTGTGCTGGTTTTCATAGGTCAAACTGAAACTTGACGATCCCACTGGGAGATCGCTGAATATCTTCCAGGCTGAGATCAAGGTCATTGCTTTATGTACAGAGATTAACATAGGCAGTGGGCTCAAGGGTAAGAGCATTAATATAATCTCTAACAGGCAAGCTGCCTTAAGGGCATTTAGTTCTAATTTTATGACATCTAGACTGGTCAAATATTGCTACGATGCGTTGTAAAGGCTTTCGCTTAGGAATAAGATCCAGTTGTTGTAGATTCCTGAACATTGTGGGATATATGGTAACGAAACAGCATTGGCTCCGTGATACTTTATATTGGTGTAGAACCTTGCGGTGTGACACCACTAATTACCATCCTCAATTTAATTAAGGATTGGAAGCTTGCCTCAATTTGGGCGTAGCTCTGAGCTTCTCAAGTATGGCAGGTCGGACTTGAAACTCCTGACGGGTCTTATTACAGGTCATTGTAGACGGACAGCTTATCTGAAAATGATGGCGGTCACATATGTGGATGTTTGTAGATTGTGCGCAAATACATCACATACAGCGAAACATGTATTGTATGAATGTGGAGATCTCGATAAGTTTAATTGAATAGACAACAGATTGTAAATCGGAAGAGACACAATAGATCCTAAGTGCCGCAGTGTCCTGCCAAAGTGCCTGGGCAGAATGATAATGATAGAAAGCTCTGATGGTCAGTTTGTTAGTTTTCAATAAATTAATAAAAAAATAATTGCATTTGAGTGAAAGAAGTGTAATTGATGCATTTAAGTCAGCGTTGATTTTTATAAAAGTCTTTAAGTTAAAGGCTATTTTTATAATAATTAATCAAAAAGTGTTAAAAAATATTTCAGAATATTATTTTAGGGGAATTATTGAACAAACAATAAATCGAGAACGTTGGCAATCTTGTAAAAAGATAGCAAAACTCACCCATTTCTATAAATGACTACTGACTACCGTGATGGTGGTGTTGTAAAAAATCAACTAAACTCACCTCCTTCTATAAATAACTTTTACCCACTGTGATGGTGATGTTATAAGAAAATAACTTAACTCACCCGTTTCTAAAAATAACTTTTAACTACTGTGATGGTGGTGTTTTAAAAAGGCAACCAAACTCTCCTCATTCTATAAATAAATTTTAACTACTGTAATGGTAGTGTTGCCAAAAATAAACAAAATTTACTCAGACCATAGCTCAGTCAGAAGAAAATTGTTAAAAAAGTCATAGTCGTCAGAAAAAAAACTATGTTTTTCAAAACAATATTTTTTTTTATTATATTAAAAAAAAGAGATTATAATTTACAGCCGCCATGTTTGACAGTTTTATTAAATTTTCTGCTATTAAGCCTTATCCTTCCTTTCGCCTCACGAAACGACTACGATTAGCATGAATGTGACAATCACAGTGCTCCAAATGTTGTCTTGGTTTGGGGTTCGATAGGGTCGAAAATCTTGGAATGGAGTCGAAAATCTTATTTTTATATAAGTGACAATGAATAAGATGGATTAGACTAGTTTTCAAGGTTTTATTCACTAGTTTACAAGACTTGCATTAGCTATTAATTTAGGCTGTCTAACTTTAGGAAAAATAGTGAAATAGTGAATCTAGGGCGTCAGACTTTTGAGATAATGATTAAAAAGGAAATAAGTATCAGCAGCATTATCTTATTAACGAAAAACTGAAAATTAAATTTTAGTTTTTTTTTTTATATAATTTTTTATTTGTTTCCCTTATGACATTTCAACAATAGTCACCTAGCATATTCTGGTCTCAATAATATGCTTAAAGGATTATACATCTTAGTGAAACCGTTCACCATGCTTGTCACTCATATTTCCAAGGTTTTTTGAAAAAGTCCAAATGGGAAAATAATAAATAAATTTTAAGTGACATAATTACACCCATCCTTTCGAAATTACTGAGTAAATATGCAATAAATATTTTTTAATTTCCTAAAAATTCTCGAACAACAAGTAAAAAAAAATAGCCCATTTATAGCCGGCCAAGGGGCTCTTAAATTTTAAATCATCCAAAATTTTCTTATTTCAAAGAACCACAAATATTCTTAATTTCGCAGATTTAAAAACACACCGCGTAAGTATCGAAACTCTGTTTTTTTCCAAAGTCTCCACAAAAAGCTTTCACGTGTACGTGGACAAACAAAACAAGATAATTAAATTTTATTTTCGTACACTTGTGTTATTTAAAAAACTTCAAAAACAAGCACAATCAGCCATAAAGATACACGGAAATGAGTATAATTGCTTATTTCCGTACAACGATCCGAAACATTCTTCTCTATTAGTAAGAGAATGACTTCTATATAAAATAAAAAAGTCTTGTCCCATCTTTCACAGAGTTCTAACCCTTATCCTATAGAGTATTTTAGGACCAAAAACTTTTCTTCTGCATATTTGTATGGGCAAATATACCACTTCATACTACAAAAAATCTACTTCGTTCTATGAGGAAAAGTACGTATACATGTTTTATTGTTATGAAAACTGTAGGCTTATTTTTGGTAATAAAATAAATTTGCTATACTAAATTAAAGATTGATTAATTTCCCTTTAAATTGTTTTTGGTCTTAGCTCAAATCTAAATATAAAGCCCTTAACTCTTACTGAACAGGTTCTAGTTTGCTGATTGTATGTAAATGATTTGATAATATAAAGGGTCCGCCATCTAACGTTTTTTCCAACTAGTGCTTATTTCGTGAATGGTAACACTTAGCTCATGTCTGATTTGACAGATATTTAGTTTCATCATTCCGCTGAACGAATATGGTTGTGTAAATATTGTGTTGTTGGGAAAATTTGCGACATTACTTTGAAAATTTTGCCAAAAAAATCTTCTTTTCAGATGAAGCTCATTTTGATCTTGGCGGGTATATAAACAGGCAAAATTTTCGCATTTGAGGCACAGAAAATCCGCACTCATACGTTGAAAAGCCGATACACCCAAGACGAGTCACTGTTTGGTGCGGATTTTGGTCCAGAGGCATAATTGGGCCATTTTTCTTCGTAAAAGAGCAAGGAGTGACCGTTACAGTCAATGGCGATTGTTTTCGGGCCATGTTGAACGAATTTTTGTTCACAAAAATTAAAGAGGAGGATGTTAGCAACATTTGGTTTCAACAGGAAGGCGCTACGTGCCACACAGCCAGAGCTACACTCGATGTTTTGCGCCCTGTTTTTGAAGATCGCATTATCAGCCGCAGAGCTGATGTCGTTTGGCCACCTCGGAGCTGCGATTTGATAACACCTTTGGACTGTTATTTGTGGGGTGCCGTCAAAGATAAGTATTACGCCAACAATCCAAAGACAATTGACGCTTTAAAGGACAATATTCGTGAAGCCATTGGTGAAATACAGCTGCACACAATCGATAATGTGCTTAAAAATTGGACCGATCGTGTAGGCTACCGCATGGCCAGCCGAGGCAGCCATTTGAATGAAATTATTTTCCATTATTAACCGAAGGATTGTACTTTCAAATAAAAAAAGTAATTTGAGAAAATATTCAGTAGTTTTTTTTTATAGCATTTTCAAAAAAAAAAAAAAAAATATTTGGCGGACCCTTTACTACAATATAGCTAAAGAACGTAATCTGCTATACGAAGCGATCCTTCGGTGGACTGCCCTCGGTAAACATGCCAACGTCAGGCTTCTGGATAAGGTCAGAAGGTCTGCAGCAATCTTTGTCACAGGAGCGTTGCGTACCACCCTTTTTGTTATTTGATTTGCTTCCTTCTAGTATACTCGCCAGACAACAAACTAAACTTGTAGCGGTGAGATTTAATGCCCCGTAACAATGGCGTATTATCCCTTCGAGACACTCCCCGATTCATGATGTGCGTTGGAGATATATAGTGACAGCTCTATATGTGTGGAATTTTTTCCGACTGGTTCAACCTCAGGGTGTCACTCCAACTTTCGGAGAAGTGATGGCTATCTAAAATGCTGTGGAATTGATTCGGGGGGCGGTGCTCACACGACTGATATATGCATTCTCTCTGACAGCCAAGCGGCTATTAGATCTTTTTCGGGTATAACTTTTCGCTCCAAGCTCGTGAGAGGCTGTCGTGATTTCTTTGGGACACTTTCACGGCAGTTTGGTCTCCATCCCATTTGGGTCGCTGGTCACAGGGACATTTCGGGTAATTGTGTAGCTGATGAGCTTGCTAAGTCGGGCACACTCCTTCCGGACAGTCACCCACCCGTAAGGGTAGGATTTTAATCCTGTATTGAATCTATTAAATGATGTAGAGCAACAAATTAAACAACTTAATTAAACTAAAAAATTTTAATTTCTATATTTCTCATAATAATCAGTATTTCTAACATACTTTTGGTTAATTTATGCATTAAATCTTAAAATTTACAATATATTTTTAGGGGCTAATTAAGAATAGTTTTTGAAATAAACAAAATTTAAAAAAAAAACTTTGGGATAGTGTTAGTTAAAAAAGTATAATTAATTTTATAAAACTTATTATTTCTGTTTGTTTATAAGTATAGGGTCTTTCAATAAAAAGTTTCATTTACGTATGTTAAAAGACAAGTAGTTTTTTTTATCGAAATCGGGTTGTTTATATGATTGTATATGTGTTGAATGCAATGCCTTTGTTTGCACACCATATCCTTTTCATGAAAATTTTTCGTTACTAATTCGCACATTTGCGGCTTTATTTCTTCGATAACTTCACGAATTCTATCTTTAAGTTATAGAGCTTATCTCTCACATGGCTTTAAAGAAAAAAGCCCTGAAGGTGTTAAGTCATAAGATCTTGGTGGTCAATTGTCATCACCTATTGGAGAAATCACACGGTAGAAAACGTTTTGAGGATAAATAGATTTTGCAACAATAGTTCTTGGTTTTCCTAACCCGAAATGCAAAAATTTTGCTTGAAAATGCAGTCTTCGCGGTGAAATTGGGTTTCATCACTCAAGATGATTTTCCAATGAAATTCAGGATCAGTTCGTTGTATTTCAAGAACTCAAGACGTGGTTTTTGTAATTACTGAACCTTGAAAGCCTTAAGACCTAAGTCTTCATGTAAAATGTATGTATATTGTTTGTAAAATGCTCAATTCAGAAGATCGACGAGAAATTGACAAAACTGGGTTTTCCTCAACACTGGGCTATAAGTTATTCTTAAGCACGTGTTCGGTTCTTTAGATCACTAACTTTATCCAACAGCACTTATGGTATAACTTTTACTAACGCAGTGCATTGTGCTGGTACTAGTAAGTAAGTTGTGGGAAGGAGAATATAGAGAGTAGTGTTTATAGACTTTCGATTTAAATTTACTCAATTTTTTTATTTATTTATTTATACGAAAACATATCGTTATAGTACCGATAGAATGATTTTGTGCGGGCTGAATGGCAATAACAATTTCACTGTTCGGATAATTCGCAAGGATACTCGATACGAAGTCTGACAGAAAGTCGAAGTCAGATATGGTGAACTCTCTTCCCGCCTTTAGGCTTCTATACAACAACACGAGGTGCAAAAGATGTGTCCTGATTCTTAACTGAAACCAAAGACAGTTTATTTCAATTTTACATTCCAGTAGTTTAGTGGGACAACTTGAATGAAAGAAAACTTAAAAAGGCTCAAAAGGTGATAGAATATGAAAATCTTGTCCATCAGCATTTGCAGAAACTTGAGTTACACATAAGGCGAAAACATCCGGCCTATAGAAACAATGTAAACATACACAGAAAAGACGTTCGCCTTTAGCCCCCGCATATTGCAGAAATCAATCCGAAAGCGTACTGCCATTACGTAAATTCAAACAAATAGGAATAAAATTATTAAAATATAAATTAACTATAAATAAATAAAAATCGAAAAAGTATCCTTCGGATGCGGACGACAAATTAGTCAGTAGCCTTCCCTACAGCAACCTCTCCAAGCGGATCGCACCTAAGGTTTTAGTGGGGTGTAAAGGAGAAAAAAGAAAACTATAACTCAGATGGTAGGGAACATAACGATCTTAATGAAATTTTCCACTTCGGATCAATTAGCGTATACCGCCTCTTGAGTTTCAATGGCCATTTGACAAAGCGCTACTTAATTTGTTTTGCTTAATGTCAATTACGTGTTTATTTGTCTGTGTCAGTGCTAGTTTTGCGAACTGTAACAGCAATATTTTCATCATTTTTGTAGTGAATTTTCATAATTTCAATTAGTTGTTGAAACTTATGTTGTTTATTTTTTTTTGTCATACTTGTCATCTGTTAAGTAGTTTGTCTAATGACAATATTTAATATTATGGTCTATTGAAAATGAAACGTCTTATTGTAATACCCTGTATAAACAATATTTTAAATACACTATTCCCAGAATAAATAAATATATTTTTAATGAATTATTCAAGCAGCTACATCCATACACCGTTGCATAAACACATACATATGTATGTATGTAGCTGCTGCTCGTTCTTCCATATGTTCATGTTCACATACATAAAAATGTAGTTATCCACCACCAAAATTACCAAATTATTGCTGTCGTTCACAATCGTCTGTAGAACTCCAATATTGGTAAGAAGTAATGGTGGCTGAGGCACAACTAAAATAAATTACAAAAAAAAAGAAAAAAAACAACAACAAAAATGTTGGAAAAACAAAATATTTAGGTAATAAATAATGTTACGGTTATTAAGAAACTCACTCCTGGAAGTAAGAATAAAAATCAAAATTCATTTAATATTTAATGAAACAATAGTAGCAATAAAATTGTTTGGAAAACCCATTTACACGAAGGAGGAATTACAGTAGAAACTCAATATAATAAACAAACGATAATGTGAAGTGTAAAATGCCGATATGTTAAAATTTTGGGCAACATATTTTTTTTTAAGTTACACCATTCTCTGCTTATGAAATTGAACCTTTTGTCAGCTCAAACAAAACCAGTTTTGTGGTGACTTCAGTAATCTTTCCTCCCATTCAGTTGGCTTAGCTTTTTTAAATATAGTTTTTGACATTACATATAACGTGGTGGAGAATTTGTCTCTAAAAGATCCCATTAGTAATCAAACAACTGTTTTGAGACATTATGAAGACCGTAAAATTTCACAATATCAGCTGCGTGCTTAATTCCCATAACATTCCATGAAGGAACATGGGGACTTCTGTCAGTCAATGAGCTGCACCCGATTCTATTTTTAAACTCATTGAAAGGGACCTATAGTTTAACGCCGGCTCCAAACGGCAAATGCATTTAGAGAAGTTTGTAAAAGTACTAATATTTATAAACAGTTACTAGCTAATAATATGAGGTGATACCGCTGTCGAAAAACTTTTTCTTCTTTAAGATGGTCTGGCCTGATATTGTACCGATGACCTTCTGGTTGGTAGGTGAGTGTCTTACCTATCATACCTCAGCGGCTTAGAATCGTAACCTTGTTGAAAAAAAAAAAAAATAAATTGCTACTAAAACCCTGTTTTACAAAATTTTACTTTCAGTTGGCAGTTAGAATATCTAGGTAAGCTGCCTTGTGGACTCAATAACCAGCAAATTTGTTAACCCGTTAGTCGCCACACTGCCCCTAACCATTACACCTCCACCACGAATTTGTTCTGAAAATGCAATACCTACTCTCATTCAGAAATATAACCGTTTTCCAGATTTCTCATGGTTTTTTAAGTGCTCTTTACCGAACAACCTTCTTCTTTGAGTCTTTTTAATGAGATAAAGGGCTTCTTACATACTACACGAGCACGAAAACAGTTTAGATTTAGGATTTTTCTGACATTATCATCATATATAATCCTTCCTTTTCAATTTTAAATTAATGCTTTCAGCCACTTTTAAAGGTGTTATTTTGAGATATTGCTGCACAGTGTTGATGTGATTTGTTATTTCTCTTAAAGTTAATTTCGAAAGACGGCAAAAACGAAGTTTTAGGATAAAGCCTCCAGATTCTTTGTAAGAGTTGATGACTGCATTGTTTTTGCTATTTCTGCAACTTATTTGACGATTTTTCCTTGCTTCCAGAGAAACACCATTATTTTTCTTTCCCTTCTTTCTTTTTTGAAAAATTGCTATTTCATAAATTGAAATTATCTTACATTAATTATCTTATATTATATAAATTAAGAAACAACGATCAATGTATTAATAATTTATGTGTACGCGGAATTTTTCTGAGGGAATGAGGAGTAAATGCATTTTTGTAATTTTGATGCCTACTACTACTTTATTTTTGAATACAAATTTTGGTTATAATATATTAGAAGGATACAAGAGATACCACCTTGATCAAAAAGTTCCCGGAATAACCCCCGTGTGGCGGTCCCGTCATTCCGGCTTGAGTTTTTCTTCTTTTTTGTTAAGTTGATACATCCGCTGTTGATATTCCCGCTTAAGCTTAACGTCATAGAGCACACCTATCTCTATGTGTGTCGCCGATTTTTTTAAACTTTAGAAATGGATTTAAATTTGCAATAACGAACTTGTATTAAATTATGGAAAAGTGTATCGGCAACGATTCTCTAAAGAAAACAGTCGTTTACCAGCGGTACAGGCAAAAGTGGTCGTGGCAGATCATCGATATTGAAAATCGACGAAAACATTGATATAGTAAAGGAAATGTTGGTCAATAACCGCAAATTAACCATCAGAGAGACAGTGGAGGATGTTCAAACATTAGCTATGGATCCGTTCAAGACATTTTGGTTAATGATTTGGGTTTCCGTCGTGTAGCAGCAAAGTTGGTGTCAAAAGACCTCAATTTCATGTAAAAAGAGACCGTGCTGAAGTCGCAGTAGAAATGAATTGCAAGGCTGAATCCGATCCAACATTCAGCAAAAGGATCAATACTGGAGACAAGACGTGGATTTATGAGTACGACACGCAATTCAGACATCAGGCAAATGGATGGCGTTCACCAAATAAGCAGAGATTAAAAAACCACTGCTTTTTCTGTCAAAAAAGAAGGCAATGCTCACGGTTTTCATGAATTACAACGGAATTAGTGCATCATGAATTTTTGCTAGAAGGCCAAGCAGTAAACAAAGAATGCAACAGATACCATCTAACAGCCACCGAATTCACCTTATTTACCTCTCTGTGACTTGATTCTGTTCAGTCGAGTTAAATAACCATTACGGGGAACGTGTTTCAACAGCCGCAAAGAAATAATGGAAAAATCGTAGGAAGCACTAATGAACATACCGAAAACCGAATATAGAAAATACTTCGAGGATTAGATCAGGCGCTGGCATAAGTGTGTTACAGTCGATGGGTATTACTTTAAAGGGGACAATATAGATTTAGATGAATAAACTTTTATTTTTAATTTTCTGAATAAATGCCGGAAACTTTTTGATCAAGGGTGTACCAAAAAGTTTTAGCTTTTTAGCGAGTTTGTTCAAATACAAAGTCGTACCTGAATGTAACAAAAAGTTATGTACGTAGACTTTTTCTGGCTAGTGTAGCAATAAAACTAAGCATGTAATCTTAAAGCTAAACTGCAAAGTTTAAAATTTTACGCTTTAGATTTTTTAGGTGAAAACCAAGACGACCAATTACTGGTTATAAATTTGAAACTAAACAACAATTTTACAACAAGGTTATATTGACCACTGCAATATTTGGGGGCCGAGTTCAGAACTACACCTCCAAGTGCATAATTTGTAATGGCTTACTGGTTAGTAACAAAGAATTTAGCGGGTGTTTTATTACGGTTATACAAGTTTAAATCATATTAAAACAAAGAAATATATTTTTAATATCATTAAACGTTAATGTTTAAGTATGAATAGGCAATCTGGAACACCAATTTTCACAAACTTTTCGCTGCATATGCGGACGTATTTTGCCAATAACGTTCATTTCCAGGTGTTCAACTGTGTTGTTTATCGTCGTAGACAAGTGACTTTAAAGAACCCTAAAGCGAGTAAACGAATGGGGTTAAATCGCACGATCTTGGTGGCTAATTAATTGGACAATTACGTGAAATTACTCTTTTGTCAAATGTTTCTTTTAGTAAAACAATTGTAGGGCGCGCTGTGTGGTATGTGCCTCCGTTTTGTTGCAACCGCACGTTAGCAAGATTATTGCCAGCTAATTGAGGTACAAAAAAATTTCTAATCATGTCCCTATACCATCATCATTGACAGTAACAATCTGACCCTTATATTTTTTTGTGGATATTTGGATCAATGACTCTACCAGTCCATAAATCGCATCAAAAAGTAATTATCTGTGGATGCAATGGTGGTTCGCCAAAACCTTCTGGACTATCCCTAATCCAAATGCGAAAATTCCGCTTATTTACGCACCCATTTAACCAAAAATGAGCTTTATCGGATAACAAAAACTTGAATTTTGAAGTTTGACGAACAAAACCATTATTTTGGTAAAAAATTTTTAACAACCAAACCAAACTACTTAAAAATCAACTATCAGCTGTTAAATCATCTGCAAATAAGCAGTGCTGTCAACTCAAAGTTATGAACCTCTCCATCCTTCATTTTCTGTACCAAGCTTAGGTATTCAGCGGATATTATGAAGGGATATTTGGATTAGCGATTATAATTTAATTGGGTGACTATAGTACATCATATTTGGTTAGGGAATTTCAGATATCTCTGAATGAAGTATGCAGACAGTTTATATTTAATATGGCTCGTATTAACCCAAAAGCTTAGGCTAGCTAAGATTTGACGTTCTTCGATACTCTTTTCTCAAAAAATAAAAGTGATGTTAAAAGTATACTTTTACTTTTTGAATAATGGGTGTATAACAACGCATTTAGAAACTGTAACTGTAACAGTATTCAAGAAATTCAGAAATCGTACTTACACAGGATTGGATATCCCATTTACTTTTTGACTGATGATTTGTATTGACGTTGCATAAAAATAAAACGTCCACTATTTCTATTTTTAGCAAATGGAAAAATCAATATTTAATAATTGTGGAAGATGCCACACTAAGTAAATAAATTTCGTTTTTTTCATTGGTAATGTGTATTGACAGTGATATTACTTAGACAAAATGCAGAAACTTAAAATATTAATTCCCACTTAGACAGTTCTACCTACTTTTTGAAGGATGATTTTTAATAGCAAAGAAATTATTTGGACGAAGTTTAAGGATCTCCACTGTAACCGTTCTCAAGACATGCAAAAATCAATATTTACTTTGATGGGAGTTGCCAGACCCACATATTAAATTCCGCCTAATCTATCACTGATAATGTGTACTGACAATGAAGTCATTTAGACCAAATTTGGAAACTCTCATTTTTACCATTCCGAAGATATACAAAAATCAATATAAGAGTTACCGCGCTCACTTACCCATCTATGCCCAATTTTTGACTGATGATTTGTACGAGCTGCGATTAAATTTAGAAACAGCATATAATACATAGATATACTGATACATAGACTTCAAATAAATATACAAAAACACACATTTATTTTTTTAATACCAGGTCTACCGGTATGAAGTAAGCGTCAAGATACGAATGTCTCCATAGAGAACATTTATTGTTAACGAGCCTTAATTTTTTTTTTTTTTTTTGTTATCAATGACATCTGTCAAACATGTTCAGTGTACATCAAATCAGTGAACAAACAAATTATATTTTTTCATCGTGTCAAAGATGGCGAATTTTGAACCAACAATTGATGATTTGCGGAAAGCATAAATTTTTTGATTTCATTTGCAGAATAGTGCTGCAGAGTCGCATCGAATACTTGTCGAGGCATATGATGATCATGCTCTAAAAGGAAGAAATCAGGATTTAGTCTTCAAAACCAGACCGATTCGGCAGGTGGGACCAGAAAGGTGTGGTATACCATGAGCTCCTAAAACCTAGTGAAACCGTTAATACAGATCACTACCGATAACAAATGATCATTTTAAACCATGCATTGATCAAAAAACGACCAAAATGGGCCACAAGACACGGCAAGGCAATTTTGCAACATGGTAATGCACTTGCACACGAAGAAAAACCGGTTCAGGATACAATCAAAGCATTAGGCTAGAAGCTGCTAAACCACTCGCCGTATTCAACGAACTTGGCTTCTTCCGACTATTATTTGTTTTTATCGATAGAACACGCGTTGGGAACAGCAATTCGATTGCTACGACGAAGTCGAAATTGAATGAGTAATTGGTTTGTTTCAAAAGACGAGCAGCTTTATTGGTGTGGAATGCACAAATTGCATCAAAAATGGGAATAATCTGTAGCCAGCAATGGCCAATACTTTGAATAAAATGTTTTTTACTTTAAGTGCGTTATTTTAACAAAAAAAAAAAACTTTAATTTCATACCGGGACATCTCACATAAGATCTGACTCGTATTAAGCCCCAAGTGGCGAGTTTGTTGAATGATTACCAAGAAAATTAACTTTGAGTACAGATTTAAATATAGTTCTACGGGCAACGAATACTTTAGTAATTTAAGTTCATACTTGGAGATTAGATTCTTAGCTAATTTAGAGTTGTATTGGGTACCCAGACTCGCCAGAATGAAGAGGGTTCTTCTTCATGACTTAGAGACAAGTACACGTTACAGTCCGAACTATGGCGAATACGAGCGAACAAGTAATGGCAACGAGAGTATAAATTTGCATCAAACGCTGAACATGAAAACAATTAACATACCTACCAAAGGATTCACGAATCCACAATAACGAAAATACGGATTTAATTTACAAAATAATGTTAGACAACAAACTATGTTTTATATTACAGACGCCACAATTGAAATCAATAAAATCATTATAAAGGGTCCACCATCTAACGTTTTTTTTCAACTAGTGCTTATTTCGTGAATGGTAAGGTAACACTTAGCTCATGTCTGATTTGACAGATAATTAGTTTTATCCTTCCGCTGAACGAATATGGTTGTGTATACGCTTGAACAACGCTGGGAATCTGGGCCTGGGATTTTGGTCCAGAGGCATAACTGGGCCATTTTTCTTCGTAAATGGGCAAGGAGTGGCCGTTACAGTCAATGGCGTTCGTTATGTTGAACGAATTTTTGTTCACAAAAATTGAAATCGAGAATATTAGCAACATTTGGTTTCAACAGGACGACGCTATGTGCCACACAGCCGAAGCTACACTCGATGTTTTGCGCCCTGTTTTTGAAGATCGCATTATCAGCCGCTGAGCTGATGTCGTTTGGCCACCTTGGAGCTGCGATTTGATGACACCTTTGGACTATTATTTGTGGGGTGCCGTCAAAGATAAGTGTTACGCCAACAAGCCAGAGACAATTGACGCTTTAAAGAACAATATTCGTGCAGCCATTGGTGAAATACAGCTGCACACAATCGATAATGTGCTTAAAAATTGGACCGGTCGTGTAGGCTACTCCATGGCCAGCTGGGGCAGCTATTTGAATGAAATTATTTTCCATTATTAACCGGAAGGATTGTACCTTCAAATTACAAAAGAAATTTGAGAAAATATTCAGTAGTTTTTTTATAGCATTTTCATAAAAAAAAAAAAAATATTTGGCGGACCCTATATTTATAATAAGTAAAGGTCCAACCAAGCCTCATTCGAAAGAAATCAATTAAAATAATTCAGTCCTAAGTCTACAGGATAATAAAAACTGCTACTGCACGGACTCAAGTAAATAAATACGACAACGATAATAAGAATTCTAAATAAAGATAAATTAATGCTCAATAAGAACAGTGAATTTCCTATATCATCTCTTTCCAAAACTTGGAACAGACCGAGCCATACAAGTCATCATACTATAATGTTTAATAAATTACAGTTTTCTATCCAAAAACGTACCCAAATCAAGAAAGGTAATAATGGTGCCTTAGGCGCAGAATTTAATTGTATACTTGAAAGGAATTACACTCATGCAAGAAAAACAACTTTGTTTACATTTTTTCACGTTAACAAAAAAGCTGCGTAGTACATTCAAGAAAGTTAGTTGCATTAAAAACCTTTACTGTAACGGGGACATTATAGATTTCTTCTGAAAAGAGATACAATCAGTCGCAAGTTTCTCAACTAGTTTAGGAATATCACTTAGCCTAGCAGTACTCTTATAATTCGATATTTTCGATCTACTACCCGACTTACGCATTAGATTAAGAAGAAAATTTATGTTTTCGTCACTCCTTTCCTTGGGGATTTTGCAAAGCAGGAGCAGGAGAAATACTTATTTTCAAAAGCTCGTTAAAGACAAACTTCAAAGGATCACACAAAACAACAGATACGGTAGGAACCCCACATGGCTCTGGTAAGTTCGTAGATTTCAAGCTTCTCATAGAATAGGGATATGAACAAATCCAAAACCGAGTGCCTCGAGGTAGTCTGATAAAAGTCAACAAACATATATTAAATATAGGATAATCGAAAGACGATCGTTCCTCGTCGAACATTTCTGTAGAAAACATAGATGATTAATAGATTTTTTAAGTTTTTTGCTTCTGGTTAAAGAGACTCCACTGTTTGCAGAAATTTTTTGTAGAATTTATACTTTAGAAGTTGTACTACATGTGTTGTTGTTAGCCGAAGCTTCCATTACCTTTAATTTAATCCAAACTTCTTCTTCATGGCTACCGATGTTAATTTACATTAATGAATAAAACATTAGTACAAACATATTTAAATATTAGCTACTTTACATCTTTTGACCAACGGAAAAAAATGTGTTGCAGATATCAGTATTACAGTATTACATGGTCAAAATAACTAAACTCGTTTTTTTAAAACGGTCAACACTAAGAGAAATTAAAAACCATAATGTTTTCGAAATTTGAGCTAAAATTTTATTCGCAACTGTAACCGCACTTGAATAATGGAAATAAGCGATTCTACTAAGAAGTGGTGGGCTCATGTACATATATTCATGACTCTCCCCTCCTTACCAATGAGAAGAGTTTAATTTATTGGATATCTTACAGCTGTTATTGCTGTTGTAGTTGCTGTTGTAGGAAATTACAAGGAGATGTGGAATAATAGGTTAAGGGATTTGAAGGTTTAATGATTATTAACACATAATCATAAAAATTTTCCACAATACAAATAGTAATTGTTTCTGTTTCAAGTAATAAAAAAAGAGCAGGAAAAATAATAAACTATAGCACATATTAAGGCGGCGTATAAAATGGTAGAAAACTAAAGTACAGTTTAAGGGGGAAAAAGAATACTTCTTTTGGCTTCAGTTACATTGAAAATTAAAATTAAGTTCCGTATGAACTAGATCGACTACACTGCACTTGACCAGGTAAAAAAAACAAGAAATTCAATAAGACTATTATATCAGTTCTCCAAAAGAGTGCCCTCTTAAATTCATTATCAAGTGTACCCTCGAAGTTAACTATTAAATAAAAGTTGCTGTACAGTATTCTCCTTCTTCTTGTCAAAATATTGGTGTTCGTAAAATTTTGTTACAAATTGCCTGTAGATGACTCTAATATGTAATATTTCTGGTCATATTAATGGCATCAGACAACACTATAGCTGGTGTGAAAGGAGACATTCGCTAGAACATCGTATTAGAAAGAAGCCCATTTATATACATAAAAATAAGTGAAAATAAGTGTCACCTTATTGAGTATGCGTGGAATGGCGAACAAACTGGGACAACCTTTGTGTGTTGAGCAAATTTTCTCAAAAATAGAAAAAGTTATGAAAAATTAAGAAGCACGGGTCGTCCAAAGGTCCTGACTGCCCGTAAAACTCGACTGATTTCACAAAGGCCTCGAATTCCATGAAAAGTGCGGTAACAATAAAAGAGGAATCGAAATTATAAGCTTCAAAAAGCACAATTCTAATAGCTACCAACGCCCAGCCAAACTTTATTCGAGCAAAATTAAAAAAATTTCCTGTCTGACTAAGCAGCATAAGATTAAGCGTAAGGAGTTTGCGAAAAACAACATGGCAACTAATTGGCATCAGGTAAACATTTTTTTTAAAAAGGTTATAAGATATTCCATACTTTTTTGGGTTTGTAGGTAGTTTTTTCTGATGAGAAAAAACTTAACTTGGATGGACCAGATGGTTCCAATTGCTATTGGCGAGATTTAAGGAAGGAGCCCTTGTTTTTTCCAAACGGAATTTCGGCGGTGGCAGTTTGATGGTTTGGGCTGGCTTTAGCTCACATGGTACTCTGGAACTCTACTTTTCTTCCACTCGAATGGATAGTTTAGAGTACGAGGGCATTCTGTCTAAGCGTTTGCTGCCTTATTTGGCCAAAAATGCTGACAAAACTTTTACCTTTCAGCAAGATAACGCAGCAATTCATGTCAGCAAGTCGACCAGACAATGGTTTGAGGGGCACAATTTTAAAGTACTTGATCGGCCAGCACGTTCCCCCGACTTAAGCCCCATGAAAAATTTGTGGGGACTGCTTGTGCGTAATGTTTATGTATACAACAAATAGTACTGGACAAAAGATGAATTAAAAGTGACAATCTGCAATAGCTGGAGCGAAATCCTTCCAACGTTCTGGACGATTTAGTAAGGGTGATGCCATTCCGTATTTTTAAGACAATAGAAGGAATTGGGAACTACATAAATTAAAAATAAATGATTAATGCTTAGTTTAAATAAGAGTTTGGATAAATGAATCACTGACCTTATCAGTTTATAGTTTCGATGAATTGTGCAAATAAATATTTATCATTTTGAAGCACACCTTAATAAAACACTATAAATTTAGAGAAAATTATACTTTTTTTAATTCTTATAATGAAACAACCTTCTCTTATATGATTTTCTTGTTAAAGCGGAATGTATAGAGCTATTCTGAATGCTTCCACATAGTTATCCATTATGTGTGCGTTCCTTCATGGTACGAAATCGCTCGCCTTGTTCTTTATTTAGAAGAAAGCGTAACTTGATTGTCATGTTACATTTAAGCCTTTGAAAGTGACTCATCAGTTGTTTGACATGTTGAAAAATTTCTTTTCTTATTTCTCAAAAAAAAAAAAAAAAACACCCAAACAAACTCATTCAATGCTTTTTTCTCAATCTCTGTCAAATTGTCCGTAAAATATTAGTCCTTTTATTAATGAATGACCTTATTTGTGGTCTTCAAAAATTCCTGCTTTTATCTTCTCTGCACTCCGTTTTAGATTTTTTTGTGATAGGAAAAGGAAAAAATTTCCATTTTTGTCAAGGCCTTTCACAAATTGTTCTATAAGTCCTAGTTTTATATGTAACGAAGACAAATTTATAGTATACGATCCCTTGATACTAAAGGTGGGTTTATCACGTTATTTTGTCCTGCAACTAGCATTTCCCGAGGAGGCCAATCTTTCTTAATCCAATGCTGATATATAGTTCTACTATCCCACAGCAAGAAAACCATTTTCTTGCCAAAAAAGCAAATTACTAATTTTTAAATCAATATATATGAGCCAATTGCGTTCCACATATTTAATTTTTGTCTAGGACTAGAGCAATGATTCTTTATACAGTGGCTCACAGCTTATTTCGTGTGCATTGAAAATATAACTTTGAACGTTTGCAGCATCAAAACTAATAATAATTTTATTTAAATAAAGAAGTATTTCTAAAAAAAATGGGTTTAAATCTTTTCGATATCATCCTTAGTTTTGATGCTCTTAGAGTTCAAAGTTATTCTTTGAATGCACACGAAATAAGCTGTGAGCCACTGTGTTTCTTTTAAACTAATTTGTTACTATTGTGTAAGAGAACACATTTTAGACTACGTTTTGAATCTATGAATCTATGAATAGACGCCACTCACCAGAAACGTAATTTTGAAGTTCCATTGTAGCCATTAAACCAGGTACATCTTTACAAAATACGAAATAATTTTCTTCAACAAAATATTTGAGAATTATTTTTCTCTTGTCGTTATCTTTTTTTATCTTTCTTTTGTTACTAAGTTTCTTTCTTTCAGCCTAGAAGCCAAAATTGCTGAAGCAACCTTTGATCATCTTGCTTGAATAGTTTTGACGCTTTCAAGTCACATTCAAAATCGCTTACACGACTGTCAGTTTTTGCCTCAAAGCAGTGAAGCATCAGCTTGAGGTTCAACTGATTGTTTAGGACTCAAAACATGTCTTTATGCTGACCGTCTGAAAGGATATTCCCATTTGGCTCGATTTTTTCATAATGCCAGTTATGTTCCCTAAACAAAAAAGATATATCTCGTAAACAAGAGCTGTTACAAAAAAAATCTAAGAGTATATTTGAAATCACTGAAGTCAAATTAGTAACCAACACGCGATAAAAGTCATTCAGCAGACAAAAGTTGCCATATTGTTATGCAGTCTTAAAGAAAAGGAAGGAATGCTTCGCAGGCTGCTGAAGAAATGTTGCGTAATTTACGGAGACGATGCTGTAACTAGAAAGACTACAGCGTTTACTCGTTTTCAAACTGATGATTTAAAGCTAATAATGTTAAAGATTCACTTCGCTCTGGGCTACCAATCACTGAAACAGCCAATGAAATCATGGAAAAAATTTAGAAAGTCAGGCACATAAGCACAAACACAATAATTTGAACACAATAATTTGAAGAAGGCTGTATACACAAAGAAGCTCGATGTTTGGAAGCCACATGAATGAATGAAACAGTAAAAAATTTTATGAACGGAATTTCCATTTGTGATGCATTGCTTAAACGGAACGAAATTTAGCAATTTCTGAAGCGCATTATTACGGGCGATGAAAAGTGTATCATGTACGACAAATGATTGATTTTTATCTACATTAAAGCACACAATTAAATTCAATCGACCATAATTTATCCACAAAAAAGATGTTTGTTTCACCCCAACAACCGCCAAAACCGCACACCCTCAAATTATCATTTATTTCGATGTGTGCGGAACGCTCTTGATGGTGCAAATTTAAATTAGTAGAGACCTGCAAAACGCAATTGGATCAGTTTTTCCCAGAAGCTCTACACTCATGGAATAATAGTTTTACACCAAGAATGTCAAAAGGTTATCCACAAAACGGCATAGTTTTGGTAAAATAAAGCTCGCAAATATAAGAAAAAAGTATTCAATTTTTGGTAAAATTTGTAATTTAACTTATTCAAACACCCATAAATCGATTATTCGACTTTTTTCAAATACCGGTTTTCACATAATTCCAAAAGTTGCAATTAAAAAAACCGGTTTTCGGTTAATAAAAATTCAAATAACCTGTTAACCGGTTCTTTTATTTAAATAAAATTTTTCTTAATTCTTGAAGCCCAGAGCTGTGCCACGTCGTTTTAAAAATAAGCAGAAGCTGACGCAAAGCTTAAAATTAAAGTGGCAATCAATACTAACAATAATTCTAACAAATCTCACTAAAACTACGCCAAAATGGTGTGCGGAGGCCATAAAAAACAAAATTTATTACACAAAGTACTGAAAGTTGCTTAAGTTACTCAAGTTACAGTTACTTAAGGAGCTAATTTTGTTTTTATTGTTTTTATTATTTGTTAGAGAAGGAAATTAAAGGTTTGCTATTATAGTTATAATTATATACCTAAGATAGAAAGAATTAAGTGCTTTACTTTGAATAAATCTATTAGTAATATACGAGTCCTTAATTGCCACGAAAATAAAAGTGGCATTGATTACGAACAGCACTGTTTGTAAATTCATGCACCACGTATTTAATAGTGTAAGTATCACTGTGGTATGTTAAGTAAGATAACCAAGAATACGTCGGTTCAATACCAGGCCACACTATCTGACAATTTTCGACAGCGATATCACCTCACAACATGACTAGCGACTGGTTATGTGTATTTAGGCTGTGAAAAACTTCACTAACTAATATATCTACCGTTCGGATCGGCGTTTGTGGGTTTGTTGGTTTTCAATGAGTCTAGTTGATCCTGCTTCATATATAAAAATCAATATTTATTTATAAAAGATGACAAAAAGTTATTGTTGCTCAAGTGTGCATATCTTTTTCGATGTATGCAATAAAAAAACATACAAATGTATAAAAATTATACTTATTTACATTAACCGGTTATTCGTGTTAAATCAACCGGTTTATTTAGTATTCGAAAAATTGAGATTTTGAAAAAACCGTATTCGACTAAACCAAAAAATAACCCTCCTAGTATATACGCAATGTGTGATTCAGCTGGGCTTTTTTTAATCAACCGACCTGATCAAATCACATATCCTCTCTTGATTATTTAGTCTGGACTAAGTCATATAATTAGTCTAAGAGTTAATACTAGACACTACTTTGGAGGTCTTAATGTCAATATAAAGGATGTTTTTGCTAGGATAACGTCGATCCCATTGGATCAAGGTATAAGTATTAATTATTGTTTTGTTCAATGCTATATGTTTATACACCCAAATAAAAAACGGCAGCAATCCAACTAAGCGAACGTTAAATCAACACAAAATAACTACGAAAACTAGCCAAGATGGGAAATTGTAAATTGGACAAAAGTTAACTCGAGTAAAAGTTAATAGCTTAGCCAAGTTAACCGCATTTGAGCGTCCACGTAACGCTCTAAAAAGTTAACTTATTAAGCAATCAAAATTAACTTCTCTGAGCGTACGAATTTTTTAAACTACCGCCAATTGTCTGGTCAAACAAAAGTGAGCATCAGCAACAGCATTCAAGTTGAAAGCAAAAAAAAACATACAAGTATCGACTGCATTTTTAAACCTCTTTGCTCAAATTAACCCGGTAGCGTTTTTGACATTGTCACTATAATATTTTCGTCGATATTATCTTTACGATATCAGTATAAAGTTTAAATTTGGATGAAATTTTGCAAATGAAAAAGTTCATTGATAGATCCTGTTGCCAATGTCACAAGTTAAGTGATTTATGTATAACAACTTCATTTTAATGCCGCCATATTAAAGAAAGCTGACATTTAGCGACGTTGCCTGTTATGAGTCAAAAATACAGGATTTTGTCTGCTGCAGCTTCCCGTTAAAGAATAAACCACTTCGCCTTCAAGACATAATCAACTTCTGTTATCTATAAAAATTTTAACAATTATGTACGATACAAAAATAAAAAATACGGTCAGTCATCGATAATTTACCATTGACACTATAACGGTCACTATTGCGAACATTTATATATAAAGTTTTTTAAACTCAAAATTGATTAAGAGTGACTGCGAACTTTAAACCAGCCAGTAAGAATTAATCTAAGTTTTTTAGAAGATTTTTTTAGTCAACTATGGTTACGGTTATGGCATTTTGTTAAGTCACGTTTAACTGAGCCTCAGGTCAATAAAAATAAAACCGCTTAGAAAAGTTAATAGTTCCAAACAGTTAATTACCCTTAGAACACGTCGGTTAACTTTTGCGAGATGCTACTGTGTTTGAAAAAAAAATACAAAAAAAAATACAAAAAAATACAATATTAATGTGCAAAAAACTTTGATCGAAAAATGTTTCTACGGTGGCTAGACTCAAAACAAAAATTGTCCTAAACATGTTTTACATTATTTCAAAATGGAAAATATTATCAACAACGTACATTATGTTTCCAAAACAGTTTTTACATTGATTCAAAAGTGTATTTCGTTAAATTAAAAACGTACGTCTTAAATATATCTTTTGGTATTTTAACACCGACATTGAAGCATTTTCAACCTGTGGTTGTTGTCTTTGATATTAAACTGATTCAGAAATAGAACAGTTTTATGTTTAAATCAAGGTTGAATATTTTCAAATTAGCAAAAACATTATTGTTTTTAAGATGAATAGTAAAATTCAAGTTGTAAAAAATTCAAGTTGTAAACTTTTAAATTCAACATTGATCCATTTCGATTTTAATATGTGACGTTTCTCTCTGTGAACACATTTTTATCACTAACTATTGCTTTCTTATTTGTTTAGTATATTATTTTCATTTACAATTTAATTCTAATAAGTTATTTACAAGGAAATAAAGAAATTTATTAAAATTTTAATTTTTGTCAAACCCTTTTAACCACCTGTATACTCATTATAAATTTGTAGACACGCTACTTTGGAAAATTTTGTAAATTTTTCGTTGTAACCACAATTTGAAACATAAATATTTAACAACATACACACTTTAATAATGACGACTATACTGCCAGTCTATTTAGTAATTAAAAGTTATTTAAATATTCCCAAATGTAATTTTTATTTAAGGAATTTTACGAATTTGTTATGTACAGTGGGTAGTTTTACAAAAGAAAGTTCGGTATAAGATATTAAGTTCGATTTGTTCAAATAATCCTGATTTCGAAGGCTACTATGAGCCTTTTGTATCAATAGTCTTGTTTCTGTAATTTACAAAAAAATATATTTTTTGTTCATTCTAATCAGTTTCCACTGTTTTATAGTTTATTTAACGCTTCTAAAGTATTTCGAAATTAAAGCGACTGAGTGTTTTTGTAGATGTGAAATTCCTGTTTAGTACCGCAAATTAAAAACATTTTGTGGTTAAATTTGTGGTTTCATACTGTCAAAGCTTAATTCGAATACAAGAATGTTATTAAGATGACTCAAGAACCCCCAACAGCGACACGAGTACCGCCTCTAAGATTTTACACGACAACTTTAGAAACGCAATAGTTTTTCTTTTATTAATCACTTCTTTTCCTGAAAGTTAAACAGTTTTTTGAAATATTTTTACAAAAAGTTTTTTTCAGTAAGGGATAGTAGGTTTACAAATTTTAACAAAGAGCAGACCCTCTGCTAACAGCAATAGTTATGTATTATATACTTGCTCTCTCTTACAGTATTAAGTTGGTCACCTTATTTCGCTTTTATTTAGTGTTTTTATAGATACATTTGTTAAGCTTCATCAGTCGTAGATTCTCATTCCATAGAATATTATGTCTGCATTTGTTTTTTATAGGAACACAAATAAAACATGTGGTTTTCTAGTTGAAGCGAAACTATTTTAATTTCGAAAACACTAGCATTTTTAGTGTTTCTCACTCCGTGAAGTGTTGCTTAGAAAATTTAAAACGAACACCCTCCGTGTACTCAGCTATGGTAAAGTCTATATTTAGAGTTAAAAACTAATTTCTATCTAATAAATTGCATAATAGAATGATATTATTTGCATAGTTCATGTACACTGTTTCCCAACAGAATTAAGAGAGAAGATAGTAAGTTAAATTTGATAATGATTATGAAACTTAAAAAAACTTTCGCAAGCGTGACGACTTGCTTAGAATGCCAGCTAATGAAATGGTCAAGGAGAGATACATATTGCTTCTGGATACTACTAGCTTTACAGTGGCAAAGACTTCTCCACGAAGTGAGATTTTTATTGTCACCAAAAAGCTATGCTTAAACACAAACCCGTCTAATAGATCTGTGCGATTCACAACAGCACTTCATTGGAGGAACAAAATTCCCATATAGTGACATCTTCAAATATAGTTGGCAATCTCCGGACGTATAGTTCGTAATCAATTGATCTTTTCTTAATTAGTAATCAGTTTCTAGGTTGTCTAAAGGACGTAAGGACGGTTAGACGTAAGCAAAAGCCTTCTATCAAAAATCATGTAGAAGTACAAAACCCCACAACGGTCACAGCTTTCTTGAATGACATGTATAACTGATTGAATTGGATACAAATAGGTAATTGGACAGATATAGTATATAGCCAAAATTAATAAAAATCGAAGAAGTGAAAGATCTGAAAATAAGATTTCTGTCAGCTCAGAATATTGTGGAATTCCAACCTACTAGAAAAAATCACGACAATGTACGTTGAGGCAGCCCGAACAAATTTTTGGAAAAATTACATTTTCTAAAATGAGAATTGAGATAAAATTTGTATGGGGTTTATTAGCATACACTTTTCTTAGTTTAACTACATTTAATTTTTTTTTAATTATTTCGCAATTAAAGAAAACGGGTCCTCAAAGTACAAACATCAAATGAAAAAAAAATAATAAAATTAAATTTAGCTTTCATTCCAACAATTTGAAACTGTTATAAAATATGGTATGAACGTCATAAATTTTCTTATTATATTTTTATGTTTAGACATATAACGGGTCCGCCATCTAACGTTTTTTTTTCAACTACTGCTTATTTCGTGAATGGTAACACTTAGCTCATGTCTGATTTGACAGATAATTAGTTTTATCCTTCCGCTGAAAAAATATGGTTGTGTATACGCTTTTTTCGCTTCGCTAAGTGGGCTACTTTTTTTAAATTGCAGACTTACTTTATTAGAATTTTTGGTTTGTTTTATGCTAGCAAGTAACACGGTGCGACAAATAAACACCTGTAGCCCAATTCAGTTTTTTTTTCTTTTTATATAAAACCAGCACCCAGGGGATGGCCCCTACTCATGTAGTGCATTGTGTTGGTACTAGGAAAATAGGTTATTGGAAGGAGAACAGAGGGAGTAGTATTTATGGAGGTTAGATTTAAATTTACTCACATTGCTACGGTGATCCAATGAATCGATAGAGTTGACTACCCTACCGTCATTGATGAGCATATTCGCCCTCTCCTGTACGCGGTCGAGAAACTCCAAAATAGACTTTGAAGCACCGGCCCATACATGAGAGTTGTATTCCATTTTGGGTCGGGTATAGGTCTTGTCAATATTAAGGAGATCAGATGGAGTGAAGTATTTCTTGCACCGTCTCAAAAAACCAAGGCACTTGAATGCTTCTTTCGACACTTGAAATATGTGATCATTCCAACGAACGTCACCGAATTCTCATGCCCAGAACATCAAGAGCATCTGATTCCTCAATATCCACATTACCCATTGACAGAGATGACAGCACACCACCACGTCTGTATGTTAAAAAACTCAGAGACCTTCACAAGGTCACTTGTGAGTGTGTCGTTCATATTCATCCTTCTTGCCCCATCCTCCAAAAGGCTCGGTCTACGATCAAGAGAATATGAGTGACAAATGTTGCTGTCATCCGCAATAGAGTAGATAGGATTAGAAGTGAGAAGAAGAAAGTCGTTAAGAAATGTTGTTAGGAAAAAGAACAGAGCCTTGCGGTACCCCTGAGTTTACCCTGAACTCATCGGATGAGACCCCATCTATAACCACTCTTATAGAGCGATCTCTGAGAAAACTCGATATAAATCGAAAGAAGTGACTACCGACACTAAAAGCATTAAGTTTCGAAATGAGAGCCTCGTGCCAAACTCTATCAAACGCCTTTGAGATATCCAGAGCCACAACCTTACTTTCGCCAAAATCATGAATGGACTTGTTCCACTTCTCCGAGAGCAACGCCAGCAGATCACCAGTATAACGGCCCTTTCGGAAACCGTTCTGACGATCGCTAAGTACTGACGATCCAGATATCCCACAAGGTGGTGATTAATCATACTCTCCATAACCTTGGAAAGTGCGGAACAAACTGCTATTGGACGGTAGTTCTCAGGGTTACTAGCCTCGCCCTTTTTGAGGATTGGCGTTACATTAGCAACCTTCCAGCAAGATGGAAAAATACGGGCGCGATATGACGCACTGAAAAGCTGAGCTAATGGACACGCAAGCGTCGAAGAGCACTGCTTCAGGACCAGTGCTGGTATACCATCCGACCCAGAAGACTTGTTAACGTTGAGATTTGCAAGGACCCTTTTTACAGTACGAGCTCGAAAGAATATACTAGGCATAGTTACTGGTACTCTTTCAAGTTCGGGCAGTGGTTGAACGCTCTCCGGCAATTGAGAATTACTTGCAAACATTTCGGCCAAAAGGTTTGCCTTTTCAACCGGGTTCGTGAATGTGTGGTCATTCTTTATAAGATCAGGAACCGAACTAGCGTTGTTACTCAGCCTTTTAATGAATGACCAAAAGTTTTTATTGCCCCGCAGAAAAGTAAGAAATTTAGCACGAAGGCGTTGCTCGTATAAAGCTGTATAAAGCCTTTTCGCGTCTAAGTACTGCGGCACATGATGATCTCGACTGTTTGCGAAGCAAATCAGTATGGGCACCATACTGCGCCAATTCCTGAACGCTTCCTCTCTGTATCTGACTGCCAATTTACACGTCATATTAAACCAAGATTTGTTTCTAGGTTTAATTGAAAGTTTTTTGGATGGGATGAAAATATCCATCCCTAGCCTTATTATATTCACTACCATTTCTGCCCAATTCAGTAATATGTTTTTGCGATAATCGTATTGTTTTTAACAGTAAGCGTCAGAGTTGTCGATTTTGCTATTCAGTAACTTTTATATACGATATTCGAATAGGTTTGTCATAAGCTAACGACAAATATTTTGGTATTGTGTACTTAATCGAAAAATCGTAGAATTTTTCGTAAAGCTAATTTTGTTCTTCGGCTGTGGCGCTGCGATTTTATTTTTGTTTTTGAAGCATTGATAGCCGTAATGAACAAGAAATTGTAGACACAAATAAATTAATAAATAAAGATTTTATTCATTATTTTGTGCACAATTGCTAAGAAGCATGTTTTATACCCAAAATAGATTTGTTTTTTCAATTCTTCTTTGTGTTTTTTTTTTGCCCATTTGACAGAGTTGCCAGTCGTAAGAGAGTGTTGTCGATTATCGCTAAGCTATACGTAGTAAATCGCAAAATAGTTACTGCAAACGACAAAAAATTTCAACTTCCTTTACGATTGTCGCATCCTTAAAAGTTACTAAAAGTTACACACTATTGGGAGGTGCTGCTATAGGCAAAAAGCCGGTTTTTCGTACATTCATGAACTTATGTTATAAGCTTATAACTTTTTCGAATACTTTCCAATTTTAAGTTTCTCAGCGGATTTGGAAAAAAGAGAAACAGAACTTTTAATTGTCATATATTTCGTTCAAATAGCCTTAAGGAATATGCGAGTAGTTCTCAAGCAATTGGTAGAAGATAATTATAAAAGAGTTTAGCTTTTAGACTACATATAGATCAGCCAAAGGATGGTGGTGATAATTACAATGATGGATATACTTCCAGAGTATTTTTGAGGCAATACCAGATTTCACATAAAATATCCAGGATAAATTTCGACCTATAAAAAATATATACTTATGTATATGTAAGGTATACCATATGTAGAAACGTTCGTAAAAAATTATCGATGGTAGTAGATGTCGCCAACGCTACGCAAGTTATTGATTCACAGTTGGAAGCACAAGAATCTATTAACTAACAAGAATCTATTAACAAAATATTTTAAAAAGTTAGAGAGCATAACACAAGAAATATCAGTAGAATTTATAATTTAGAAGATATCTTTAACTTTCTTCTAATAATTTCAGAATCAGTGGTGACGACAACTCGCAGGAAGCAAAATGTCTGTTTCTTTCATAATCTGGTTAAGTTATAAAGATACTGATGAAACAGAAAGTGATAGCGAGTACATAATATGTATTTTTTATTTTATATAGGGTGTCCAAAATTGAGGTATAATTTTTCTTTTGTAGCCATTTTTTCTACTTGTAATTTCTCTAATAAATTTTTATTTTCAGATTCTAAATACATTCCGGTTAGTTAGTATGGAACTTTACACGAAAAAACAACGTGTTTTTATTATTAAAACATTTTCAAAATTTTTAGAGAAAAATCTCCAACAAAGCGAGTCATCAAGCTAATGGTTGAGATATTTTAAGAAACTGGATACGTTCATTCTAACAGAAGCAGAATTTATCAACGTAGAGTCCGTTCAACCGAGAATATAGCAGCTGTGAGCAGAAGTGTTAAAGTAGATCTAAAAATATACATTCGTCAACGTTCGAAGCAATTAAGCATCAAACGTTCAAACATTCAATATTTCGCATCGTAATCTTCATTTAAAGGCTTATGAAATCCAGCTAACCCAAGAATTCGTTTCTTGGGCCATTGAAAAACAAGAAGAAAATTAAAAATTTTTCAATTAAAATAATCTTTATCGACGAAGCCCATTTCCAGCTCAATGGCTACGTCAACAAGCAGAATTAACGCATTTGGGGTGAAGATAATCCAAGCGTTATCTTAAAGCAACCATTGCATCAACAAAAAGCTACGGTTTGGTGTATTTGTGATCCGAAGGAATCATCGGACCATACTTTTTGAAAATGGAAATGCGATTACGGTCATAGAAATTGCTAAAGAGAGATGATCTGAAGTCTTTTGTGGCGGAAAATTTATAATTTAGGCGTAGAGAATGTGTGGTTTCAACAGAATGGTACCACTTATCACAAAGCAAAAGAACAATGGATCTTTCGAAAGAAAAGTTCGAAAATCGTATTAGTTCCCATAGAGGAGGAGAAATTGGCCACTAAGATCGTCTGATTTGACACCTTTAGATTTTTTTGGGAGGTTGCTTGAAATCGAATGTGTACAGCAACCCTTCCCTTCGAACAGAGTATACTCTTGCTGTTTTCTTACAAAGCCATCCCAGTGTTTCAACAAGCAGATTATCTGCTCAAATGAGTGTCAGTAAGGAGACTTTGCATATAATAATACATAAGGATTTGGACTTATCCCCCTACAAAATTCAATTGCTAATAAACTTAATGCAGCAGTTTAGCCGATTCGCTTAGAATTTTGCCACACGATGCGTTAAAAGTGTAAAGAGGGCGAGAAATTGCTGTATTGTTTTTTTAAGTCTGATGAGGCTCATTTCGATAAATTTTTTGCAAGAACTACTGCATAAGAGGAAATTGCATCCAAGTCACTTTACAGTATTCTGTGCTGTATTTTCGTATCATACTTTTTTGAACAAAACAGGCACAGCGGTGAAGTTACTAGAGACCATTAGGTACTTGCCAATGCTAAGCGAACTTTTCTATTCGAAACTACGCCAAAAGAGAATCCATTTCGACCCTGTGTGGTTTCAACAAGATGGTGTAACTGTACACATAGCTCAGCAGGTTATAGCCGAATTACTCAAAATATTTTCTAACAGACTCATTTTAAGAAACTCAAACTTCCTTTGGGCCCTTCCTTTGGATGAACTAAAACAATCAATTCTAAAGGCAATAGCTGCAATTACAGCCTCAACTTTGAGGGCATTACTAAACAACTTTTTGCTAGAATGAGACCAGTATTAACGCTCAGGGCGGGAATTTAAATTTAATTATCTTTAAGACTAATTAAACTATTTTTTATATAATTTAGTAGGCTTTCAAATGAAAAAATGTTGAATAAATTCCATGCATAAAAGAGAAGTTATTTCGGTTTCTTAATATAGCGAAATTAATCAGCCCCCTTGTTAGGCTTGCTAGATGGCTTGGATTTCGCTTGATTTACAAGAATTTTTGCAGCTTGTCAAGGATCAGGAAAAACTATGGCTTGTTAAGATTTATTAAAACACATCTTTTTTATATATAATTGTTGACAGTCGAGATATGTTATTGGAGCTCATAATGAACAATTCCCTTCAAATCCCACCAGACACAAAGCATTA
Organism: Wohlfahrtia magnifica; assembly: GCA_023159175.1. Classification (NCBI taxonomy): domain Eukaryota; kingdom Metazoa; phylum Arthropoda; class Insecta; order Diptera; family Sarcophagidae; genus Wohlfahrtia; species Wohlfahrtia magnifica. The sequence continues at coordinate 1,355,032 of JAKWBJ010000192.1, forward strand.
ACTTTATTGGTGTCAATCCTGGCTTTGCCACCATCTATTGAGCTGAAATTATCCACAAATTAATTTTAAAACCTCATCATAACTAAACATAAGAGAGCACGATATTTTCTATTGTGCGAAGTTTGTTAATACATATTTAGTTAAAATGTTTAGAACAAATATGAGAATGTGCCTCATCAATTGTTGTACCAAGTGTTTTTTTGACCAGCCTATATTCAATCAATACTGCTATAAATTCCATATATAAAATAATATTTTACTGTTTTTTTGTATTAAAATTACAACTTAAAATTTTGGTTATTTTTTTTGGTTACTTTTTTAATAAAATTCGGTTACAAAAAATTCGAAGTTGTGGCAACGCTGACGTTACATATGGCCACTAATCTATGGTCTACGGAAAGCATCCCATCGATGTGAAAATAAGGTGTCATCGTTACAAATACAAAGAAAGAAGGAAACTGCAAGCCATAACGCTTCTAAATTCCATTCAGAAGAACTACTACCTACTATCCAACTATTCAATTCTGCCTACTTTGAGAACAAGCCGTTGTTAGACAGAATAAGTCAAAAATAAATGTGAAATTGAATTTCCCGCCGATACCGTTGATGATGCTTGCTCGAAGCATTTCATGCAATAAACAAGAATATTATCCGGCAATGCCTTAGCAATATGGGTGTTCTGGAAAAAATCATTACCATTTATCCAAAGGCTGTACAGTGATGCTCAATGTTAAGTTCGATTCAAAGGCATTAATGCAGCTAGTTCTTACAAAGATGCGTATTGTCAACTACGCTGTACCTATAAGTTTTTAATATGGACCATCAGTTAAGTTAAAAATTAGAATGCGCAAAAGGCGATGACTCTCATGGCATGATAAAGCCTCAAGACGACATCAGGCCAGGACTTAATGGAACGTGAAACAAGTTGAAGATTTTGGCAGCGGACAAGCTACAATGGAATTCAATCGTTAAGAGCCTTTCTCCTCATAGGAACCATAGGTTTTATATCTACACTAGCTTTAACCATCCGGCTTTGCCCGGAATTCTATGTATGTTCAGAAGTGGACAGTTAAGGACAACAATGGTTGGTATACTTTCTCAGAGTGATTAATTACCGATTTAAGGCCTCAATAAGAAACAATAACTTATTATTATGTATGAAAGATGCCCGCCCACTTATCTAATTCGTCCCACTTTGAATCTAATATTGACTGCCAAGTCATTTAGACCAAATTATAAAATAAAAAAATTCAATATTTATTTGTATGGCACGATACGTACATGCCAACATATACGATTATTATTCGATTGGCTGATGATTTGTATTAATTTTGATGTCATTTTTATCACATTCAGGAACTTCTACTTTTACCGTTCTCAAGAAATACAAAAATGAATATTTATTTTGTATTAGAGGCACCATGATCACTTATCCAACCCCGTTTATATTTGCTGCACTTCTAAAAGGGGTGATACATTGGCAACATTTGTTTGCAAACATCGCAAATAGCCAAGAAAAAGTAAGTTATCCATGTATGCGATTGGCTATTTGCGATGTTTGTTTGAATCGAGGTGCTTAATCTTATTTAAATACCTTTAACAGAAGCAGTGATAAAGGAATAACTACCGACAGCCAGTCATCTGTTGAAATCTTTCGACTTTTCTTTTTTCCTAAACCTTCGCGTAGCAATTATGAACAAAATCGCAGAAGTAAGTATCCAATTTGGTACAGTCGTTTTTAAGTTTTAAGCATCCGAACAAACCACAATCCATTTATATATATATACTTGTATATATGTAAAAATATATATTATAACTTTGGTGATAGTAAACTTTGGAAAGGGTGTAACTCCATAACAAAGTTAAACAATTTTGTTTTCACTCTCTTCTAAAACAAATTGCTGGCAAAAAAGGGAGATGGAGAGAAGAAGAGAAACTTTATTAATTAGAATGTTAAACTAGTTACCGAGAGCTAATTTATTTGAGCCTCGTATTGTTTACAAGCTTTTCATGGAATGTGAACGAATGAACGAACCTTAAAATAATTAGTTTTATGAATTAATGTTTGCTGTATGTATGTATGTAAAATGTAAATTCTTTTGTTGGATATTAATTACCATATAAAGCAAATATTTCACTGAATAATGTAGTTTTTGCAGAAACACATACATACATATGTATGTATATACATTGTACAATACATAGAATTTAATGGAAAACTTTTTGAATTTAACAAATATTCCATTTCCAAGTGAAAGCAGAGTATACAGTATAACCTGTTATATTGTCCACACTTTCACGTTTATTTGCCTCGATTTCTTAATCCCCGTTTTTCCTATGATTTTAAAAAAAAAACCCCACTGCTAATAACATTTCACTGAATAACCTAATTCGCTTAATTACCATAAACATTTTTTCCCGAAACATTTAGCTTGGCTACCAGGCTTCAGTTAAATGCAACTATATTTGAATGTGCAATTTCGATAAGAGCACATGTCCGAATATTTAAAGTTTGCAGGAAATGAAATAACGAATTATTTTTTTAAAGAAGTATAATAATTCAAAAAATTGTATACGGATTATATTCTGGGGCTAATTTGTAATCGAAAATTACAGAAATATTTTGATATTGACTTTATTATATAAGTATGTTTGTTTATATATATAAAATTAATGAAATTAGCTTCTTTCGAAATTTATGATATCGAGTATACAAAACTTAACGAAAAAAACAATATTGATTTTAAAATGTTAAATAATATACTTTTATCAAAAATCTTCTTCAGAAAGCTCTTTTTAATTTGTAGTTGGCCATTGCAGTATTTCATCATTAAATATAAAATAAAAAATTTTCAGAATCGTTGCGTTGCATTTTTCTACTCTTTGTTTAAACAATTATTTCGAAAAGTCCACATTTCTTAGAGTTGAGACCTTTTAGAAATTTTTTCTGTATCTGCCTTGACGTCTAAAGTAGAGCGAATGCTAAGGATGTTAGTTTTGCAAGCGTAGTAGGTGCAGGGAAGTATTTGGGACTCATTGATACGAAAAAACGCATTTGCCAAAATGTGCGAGATGTGACCTTTTCGAAATTGCATATTCAATTATATATAAGTGTTTATGTGTGACTCTTTTTTTCTTTATTGCAAATATTAAATTAAATGTTATGTTTATATACACAATTCAGCTGAATCTGAAGTCGAATATAAAATAGATTTCAATGCGTTATGATCTCGCGTGCAATTTCTCCAGTGGTGTAATATTGGGGTGTTGTTTAAACCTAGAGTCTGGGATATCCCTTTTTGTGTACTCCTTGAGAATAGAGATATCCTCTTTATTCGATGCGTCCTACACGTTCTAGCCATCGTAGTCGATATTTTTTAATTCGTTTTATAGAAGCGTTATCATGGTACAGCTCGTAAAGCTGATGAATGATACGACATCGTTACGCTCAGTTAACACAAACTAAAAGGTCCGCCAAATAAATTTTTTTTTGAAAATGCTATAAAAAAAAACTACTGAATATTTTCTCAAATTTTTTTTTTTTTTTGAAAGTACAATCCTTCCGGTTAATAATGGAAAATAATTTCATTCAAATGGCTGCCTCGGCTGGCCATGCAGTAGCCTACACGATCGGTCCAATTCTTGAGCACATTATCGATTGTGCGCAGCTGTATTTCACCAATGGCTTCACGAAAATTGTCCTTTAAAGCGTCAATTGTCTCTGGCTTGTTGGCGTAACACTTATCTTTGACGGCACCCCACAAATAATAGTCCAACGGTGTCAAATCGCAGCTCCGAGGTGGCCAAACGATATCAGCTCTGCGGCTGATAATGCGATCTTCAAAAACATGGCGCAAAACATCGAGTGTAGCTTCGGCTGTGTGGCACGTAGCGCCGTCCTGTTGAAACTAAATGTTGCTAATATTCTCCTCTTCAATTTTTGTGAACAAAAATTCGTTCCACATGGCCCGATAATGATCGCCATTGACTGTAACGGCCACTCCTTGCTCATTTTCGAAGAAAAATGGCCCAATTATGCCTCTGGACCAAAATTCGCACCAAACAGTGACTCGTCTTGGGTGTATCGGCTTTTCAATGTATGCGTGCGGGTTTTCTGTGCTCAAAATGCGACAATTTTGCTTGTTTACATACCTGCCAAGATCAAAATGAACTTCATCTGAAAAGATGATTTTTTTTGGCAAAATCGGCATCTTCTGTAAATCAATCGCAGGTCCACTTAGCGAAGCGAAAACGCATTAGATGGTCAGTTGGCTTCAACTCCTGAGCCAATTGGACTTTGTACGGCGTCATACCAAGGTCTTTATGTAAAATTCGTGTCAATGATGTCTCCTAAATGTTTAACTGTTGAGAACGACGGTGAATTGATGTTGATGGCGCTTCACGCACACTTTCTGCCACACCTGCAATATTCTCTGATGTACGCACTGTTTTTGGCTTTTCGCGCTTTGGTTTATCGATGAGGATGCCAGTTTCTTTCACTTTTTTCACAAGATAATGGACATACGGAGCTGACGGTGCATCTCTTCTTCCAAAACCCGTACGCAATTTGTGCACATATTTTGCAACATTACCATGATTTTCAAAGTAATGTCGCATTATTTCCCAGCGTTGTTAAACCGTATACACAATCATATTCGTTCAGCGGAAGGATAACACTAATTATCTGTCAAATCAGACATGAGGTAAGTGTTACCATTCACGAAATAAGCACTAGTTAAAAAAAAACATTAGATGGCGGACCCGATACTTCATAAATCTTACGAATATTTTTTCTGTTAAATACTCCAAAAATAGCTTCGTCTGTTTGTAAAAGCACCCATACTTCTGTACAATAGGGTAGGATTAGTGTTTAGTAGAGTATTAGTTTCGACTAGCTTTACCCATTCGGCTTCGTGCGGGAATCTACGTATATATTTACAGTAGTGGCGAGCTTATTTAGGGACAACAATTGCTTGCATACTGCCTCAGAGTGATTACTTATTGATTTAAAGCCTCAATAAAAAACAATGACTTCTTACTATGTATGAGAAATTTCACTCCCACTTATCTCATTCCACCCACTTTTAAGCTCTTGATTTGTATCGACTGCCAAGTCATCAAGACAAAATTCAGAAGTATACTCTTTTACCGTTCTAATTGGCTGATGATTTGACCGTTTTCAAGATATACAAAATACCATGCCCAGATGTTCAATCCCGTTTATATTTGCTGCAGAATTAAGAATATGGAATTACCAACTACGGCACTACCTGTTGAAAAATTTTTCGATTTTTCTAAGATCTCAGAAGGAAGTATCCAATTTGGTCTAGCCGCTTTCAACTTTTAAACAGCCGAACAAATCACAATTCAGTTTTATATAAGTATTGCTTATCGCCATGTATTGAATTTTGTTTTTAGTAAAATGTGTAATGATTTTTTATCAAATTTATTGCTTTTTGGTCATGAACTGATTTCTTTAATTTCACATCTGATAATCATACTTATAAGGCGCAATTTGAAACACCAATTTGGAAAACCTTTTGCAGCATATGCGGTGGTATTTCTCCAATAACTCTTCGAATGTTGATACACAGGTTTTCAATTTTCTCTGATTTATCGACGCCAATTGTTTAGACAATTATGGGAAATTACTCCTTCATCAAAAGTTTCTCTGCGTAAATCAATCGCAGCGCATGCTGTGTGGTATGTGTCTCCATCCTGATGGAACCACATGTCATCGAGTTTAATGCCAGATAATTGGGTTACAAAAAAGTTCTAATCATGTGCCTATACTGTTCGCATTCAATCTAACTATCATCGTCTTTGAAAACACATGGACAAATGACACCGCCAGCCGGTAAAGCGAACCAAACAGTTATTTTCTGTGGATGTAATGGTGTTTCGACAAAATTTTTTTGGATTATCTTCTCTCCAAATGCTACAACTTGACTTATTTACCAAAACTGGGCTTAATCGGTGAATAAAATGTTTGATTTTGACGAAGAGAATCATTAATTTGATCAAAAAATGTCAACAATTTGCCAGCGTTGCTCTGGCGTAAGTCTATCCATAAAGAAATGTCAAATCAAACTAAACAAAAATCAACTATCAGCTGTTAAGTCAGTTGTTTAATAAAGCGGTATTACTAATTCAAAGTTATGAACCTGTAAAAAAAATACTCTATATAATTGCATACGTTCCGATAACTTTTTTAAAGAGCTAATTAAGCTTAAAATCTTGGAGTCTTAATCGAGGTAACTATCCGGGTAACACTGCATAAAGTTTTTATTTTGAAATAAATTCTTGGTTAAGCGTTGGTGGACGTGTGCTACATTTAAACATTATTTTTACGCAAATTTTAAATTTAAAAATCTTTATTGTTTTCTTGTATCCTCGACCATCTCGAAGAATATTGTTAACAAATAAACCGTCGCCTTTTTAAATAAAACCGATTGTCTTATAATAATTTTCAGATTCGATAATAACTTAATCTATATAAAGGGTGGTCCAACCATGCACGATGTTAATTGTGAGTCACACCTTATCATCAATTTTTTTGCCCAACTTGATTTGACATTTCTTAGTTTCAGTGTTTGACATATTCAACCATAGCGAGGTATACAACTGAGCAGCGTGTTAAGATTGTTAAAGCCTTTTACTAAAATGGGTGTTCAATTGAAAATTTCGTGCACTTGTGTGAAAATTTCAGCAAACCGGGTCTGTAGAAAATGTGGAAACGCAGCAACGAGGCACACTTTAATCTCAGTGGATTCGTTAAAAAACAGAATTTTCGCTTTTAGGCAAACGTGAGTCCACAATTGGATGTTGAAAGGCTGATGCATCCACAAAGAGTGACTGTTTGGTGAGGTTTATGAGTTGCTGACATCATCGGGCCGTACTTCTTCGAAAATGAGGTCGGCCTAGCAGTCTGGTGTTCGCTATGGCGTGACGATAACAGACTGCTTGTGGCCAGAAATTGAGCATATGACAATATGTGGTTTCAACGGAATAGTGCCACTTGCCACACTGCCAACGAAACAATGGCTTTTTTGCGCAAGAATTCAAAGACCGTGCTTTCGCATGTCGTGGTGATATTAATTGACCGCCACGATCATGTGATCTGACACCGTTGTACTTTCTTTGGGGATATTTAAAAGAAAAAGCGTACATTAATAAGCCAAGAGCAATTTAAGAGCTAAAGAATGAGATAATTTGGCACATTAACGACATTAACCTCAATTATGTCTCAGAGTCATTGAAAATATGGACCGACGAATAGAGGTATGCCACCGAAGTCGTGACGAGTATTTAGTCGATATTTTATTTAATTGTCTGAAAACTTTTTGTTTTATTTACAAATAACCTCGTGCGTTTTGGTGGGACCACCTTTCTATAAAAAAAATGTTGCGCTATGTTCGTCATTTTATAACTCGAGAACCACCCAACCGATTTACAAACCAATACATGTGTTGAAAAGGTTTTATTTTACAGATTTTCTTTAGGTAACAGACATTTTCACGCCAATATAAATATTTAGTTGTCTATATCTTCAAAATATTAAAAATAAGAGTCCCTAAAATTGGTTTGAATAGCTTCGTAGTCAACACAAATCAAAAAGTGGGTGGAATCTGATAAGTGGCTATGATAGCTCTCATGCGAAATAAACATTCATTTTAATAAATTTGAGTACGGTAAAGGCATAATTTTCTGATTTTGGTCTTAATAACTTATTAGTCAATACAAATTATCAGTTTTAATGTGTGCGAAAATGGATAAGTGGACGTGGCATCTCCCATACATAGTAACTATTAATTTTTGTATATTTGAGCACAGTAATACTAAAAGATTCTAAATTTGATTTACGCAACTTCTTGGAGAGTACATGCCATCAGTCAATATCTTGGCGACATTGGTTAATGGGCGTGGCAGCTCCCATTTATACTAAATATGGAATTTTGCATGTGTTTAAATCGGTCACAAAAAGCGTGTATGTATAAAAGGAGCTGTGTTTTTTCTATATAAAATGTAAGTAAAATTAATTTATAAATTCAGATTTTGGTAAATAACTTGTTTGTTATGAAGATTTTTATTAAAATCGCATTGTTCTATGAAAAGAAGTGTAACTGACATATGTTACTTATCTGTTGAAAAAATTTGTAAAGTTTACGGTTTGCTTGTTTTGGATCTGATAATCTTGGTGTTAAAGATTTACTTCGCTCGTATCAGCCAATTAATAAAGAAATCGATGAAATCATGGTAAAAATATAAAAACCGTCACATAAGCAGCGTGATTGTTGCTAGAAAACTAGGCATTCCTCACCTAACAGTTGTCAACCATTTGAAGAAAGCTGTCTACAAAAAAAAAGATCGATGATGAGATGCATGTACCGAATTTTTATCTGCATTCGCTACTGGAGTGGACGAAAATCTGAAAATAGTATCAGCTGGCTTAAGTACGACAATAATGTAAGAAAGAGATTATTGACTAAGCGAGGTTAAGCTTTGTAGACGTTATCAATGCGAGGATTAACACCAAAAAGGATAATGGTGCGTCTAGTGGGATTGAAAGGTAATTGTTCATTAAGAACTTCTACTTCTACAACCTGGTCAAAGGATTGACTCCAGCGCCAGACAACACACGTTTTCTATGATCAGACAGAAACTAAATGAGCTTGGCTGGAAAGTTTTGATGCATCCAGCATATAGCCCGGACTGTGCACCTTTAAAGGGGGCCTGCAAAACGTAATTGGATCAGTTTTTCGCTTATAAATTCCAGATGGAATAAATGCTTTACCCTAAAAATGGCAAAAGGTTATTGATCATTTTTGATTTCATAAAGCTCGTTTAAAATATATAAAAAATTTTCATTTGTTTTGATATTGAGTTTTATGGTTATTGACTCCAGTTTAAGGTAAAAAGGTCTCCCATTATGAATAGATTTAATCTAAAACGCTCAAACAAAGATATCTCGAGAATTCCCTAGATGTCTTCGATAAAGACCCAACGGCTCCTGTTCGGATAGATTAGCATGAATCTTAAAAACTCAGTTTATATCCACAGTAACTCTTATAAACCTAACTCGCGAAGAGACTACTGAATTTTAATTATTGTTGCTAATTTTGGTGGTCGAATGGTTTTCAGTTTTCAACTAAGAAACTAACTACTTTTAAACTGTAATTTGTGGGGTAGGGTGTGTAGGCCACTATGGTCTCTGGGTTGGGTACTTCTGTACCGCCTTTCTTACCTACCTACTTACCTATTATCAAAAGATCAAATTAATTTGATAAAGAGATCAACATAAAAGCTATAGCAATGTAAAGCAAGCATATAATATATTATTACTTAAACAAAAACGACTCTAATAGAAAAACTTGTGAAAGTAAAACTCAATTCCTTATTGTAATACAACAGTTGACTTTTGTAATGATCGCAAAATATTTATTATTTACTACAGTAGTAAAATGTCTACTTACCACCGTTGTCCTTAGTTTTAATACCCTACACACTGCTCCAGGCATATATTCCTCTCAGTTACTTAATATTTTCGTAACATTTTAGCTGTGAGTTCCTTAGTTTTCCCTACATGAGTGGTTTGGATGATGTTCGGTTTGCAATCATATTTGAAATGCTGCAAAATAAAAATTTATAATACAAACACAATATTAGATCACAATTTTTAATATAACTGAATGAAATTATGCAAGAATAACTATTTTTTGCCCTGAACTAGGGTTATTTTATACGGTAATATGTAGGAGAGGCACAAATTTAAGAGATATAGACTAATCAGCCGTATACAACGCAAGCACAAACGGGGCTACATAGAATTAAACTAACACAGATTAAATGTATGTACAGTAGTTCCCTTTTAAATAAGCCCCGATTCAATGCGTTCCCTTCTTTAATGCACAAAAATTGCTGGCAACAAAAATAATTCTATATATTGTCCTTCAAAAATTTTGCTTAACCCTTTCATGCATTTGTTGTTTGTATACAACATCACTATTTGGAAGCACATGAAGTAAAAAATTTTTGTTTTTCTTATTGTAATTTTCGTTTAGTAAACTCTGCTGATTTTTCGATATTTAATTTGTGAAAAATAAGTGCCTAACTTTTTTACAAAATCTTACAAAAAAAATTACAAACTGAAAATTATAGTCTATAAACAAGTGAAATACAACAAACATTATAAACATTTTAATCAGATGTTTTTTTTTTTGGTTACACCATATAAGCGGTGTATTCCCTTTAATATTTTGTATTGCAATTTTTTAAACTTCCGTATTCCTCTCCACCCCTGTAGTATAATAGGTAAGACACCTGCCTAACAACCAGGAGGTCGTCGGTTCAATACTAGGCCAGACCATCTTAAAAAAAAAGAACAAAGTTTTTCGACAGCAGTATCACCTCATATCATTAGCTAAGTAACTGCTTATGAGTATTACTACTATTGGAAACTTCTCTAAATGCATTTGCCGTTCGGAGCCGGCGTTAAACTGTAGGCCCCTTTCAATGAGTTTAAAAATAGAATCGGGTGCAGCTCATTGACTGAGATAAGTCCCTTCCTATGTTCCTTCGTGGAATGTTCTGGGAATAAATATATTGTTACGAAAATAAGGTTGGGCACCACAGCGTTAATTACATCGCTAAAATAAATAAACAAAAGCTGCAAGAACAACTATACGTGGTGTTTACGAATAACTAAATCTACAATAACAACCACTAGCGGAGATAAAGTAAATAAAAATAACACGGCAACAACAATAATTAAGCAACAAAGAAAACAAGTAACAGACAATAAACAAGCAACAATAAATACTAAGAACTAAAAGAGGTAGATGCTCACGTACGCATGGCTACAAAAGAACTTAGAAGAAAGTAATGGAATCTACCTAAAATATCGAGAGGTTCGAGAGCTTTCGAGGTGTTGTTTACTTAGCCTTATAAAAAGCACATCGATGCGAACAGCAATCAGTTTATGTGTCGTAAACTCAGTAAGTACAGTTTAAGTAAAGTTAACTCAGCGAATGTGTTATTGATGTGAAGAGAGTTTAGAAGGAATAAACTCGTGAACCTAGTAGTGAAGTAAAAAAACCAGTTTAGATGGAGCTAGCTCAGTAAAGAGAGTTAAGTGTGAATAACCTCTCGAGCCTAAGTTATAACAATCGGTTTGGAAGATCTTTAGGAAGAAAGATCTGTCGAGTAATTGTTGTTGTTTACAAAGTTGTAAGCAGACAGAGTCATTACGAATTAAAATAGCTATTGCCTGTAAAGAGATTATTAGCAGTGGTGCACATAACTGTGTTGAATAAAGGATTTTTAATTAAAAAGTATACACAAAATTTATTTTATTTTAACTACAATATACGAACTCATAAATACACGTTTTTAAAAAGGTATAAACGTAACAATATATATTCCTCTTCACCACTTTAATTACTTTTTTGTACATTTCGTCAACTAGGAAACGTCAAAAGTGTTTACCAGCAAGTGAAATGGACGCTTTCTCACAGTAGATACAGAAGGCTATCAATAAGAAAGATCTCAAAGTACTAACGGGTTTTTTTACTGGCGCTGAGATACTATTAGTTTTTTGGGAAATGTTGAGAATGATCTGTTGTGTATGACCTGAGCTGAAACATCTGAACACTACTGTGTGAGTGTCCAGTTATCTCGGCTCAGAACATTAGATTCCTGGGGGATACTGCGCTGACCCTGTATGAGATATTTTTCTCTCACCAAATATGATCACTGGATTTATTCGTAGCGTCAATTTAATGTTTGGAACTTAAGTGGCTACACAAAAAATTTTGTGGGGCGCAGTGAATTTTAGCCCTAAACAACATTAGCATTAACAAGAGAAATGGAACAAGTTTTTGAGATTGATTCGCAAGGTTCTGTTGAGGCATAACCTGAAATACCATTGATAAAAACTCCTGCTAACGAAGCGAGCATTTCTGATATTTTTTAAGAGTGTTAAGGTTGCCAAAGAATTACAGAAATCAGAGCTTAGAGCTGAAGGAAATAGACATTACGTTTTCTGAGGATTCTAGAAATAAAGTGGAGTTTCATAGGTTTCTAAATTTTAAGAGTTTTAAGTCCTTTTTATCCACCATTAGGGTTTCAGATCTGTGTAGAACAAACTATAGGCTGGAAGGGGTACAATAGATCAATAGATCCCATGGCTTGCAGTGTCCTACAATAGTGCCTGGTCAGGAGGATAATAATAATAATGGAATAATCTTATGGAAGACGATGTGTATGTATAAACCCCTTGAAAAGCTTCAGCTTCTTCCGCTGGGATGGTATACTAATTTGTTTTGCCCTCATTTTGGTAAACATTAGTCTTGACAGTTCATATTTGCCAGTCGTGAAGTAGAGACGTGGCAAATTTATTATGGAAAAATATTCAGTAGAAAAACGTGGTTTAATCGTTAAAACAGCTCGCCCATGACAACCCCGATTTTCATGAAAAAATCATAATGAGTGACGAAGCACAAATTCATTTGAGTGGTTATGTGAATAAACAGAATAGTCGGTTCTGGGCAATGGAAAACCATCAAACTATTCATCAGTCACCTTTGCATCCATTACAAGTGACAGTTTGGTGTGCAATTTGGTTAGGAGGAATCATTGGACCTCACTTCTTTGAAACTGAAAACGGCCTAACGGTAACTGTCATTGGGAAGCGATATCGCGATACGCATGCTTTGTGCTTGACTAACATGTGGTTTCAACAAGACGGTGCCACATCGCATACAGCCAGGATTACAATGGAATTACTGCGAGACCTCTTTCCACAACAAATTACTTCAAAGAATGGTGATGTTGATTGGCCTCCACGGTCGATGCTTCGGACTTCTTTTTGTGAGGATATCTGAAAAGCAAGGTTTATGCATACAAATCAGAAACGCTGGAGCAACTCAAGCAAAATATTCGTGATGAAATTAATGAAATACCGCGTGAATTGTGTGAGAATATGATGAAAAATGTGCTCAAAAGAGCTCCCATGAGGCTAACAGAGGCAGGCACTTAGCTGATATTGTACTCCATACATAATTGCCGACATTAAATAAAACATTTATCAATAAAAGATCCATTCTCTTTCATATAATCAAAAATTATAAACAAGCAAAGTAGTATACCTTCCCGGCGGACACCTTGTATATAAATTTGTTTTTTTTTTTCTAATGAAAAAATTTTATCCTTTTACTTCATTTATATGCCATGTTGTATGTGTGCAATATTTTCTAACAACTACGCTTCGAATGTAAGTTAAACCTTTGTTAGTTTTTTATCTTATTTAAACCCAATGTAGTCCGAAACAAAGTTAAAAAAAAACTGCCCTAACAAATTTTGGTGCATGAGAAGGTTAAATGCACCTCGCTTAAATGAGTCATTTTTTGGGAACGAAATTGTATCTTCATAAGAAAATTATTTGCTTAAGTGCGTTAAAAAACAAACGTTTTAAAACAACAAATCTGGAAACAATAAAACAGAATATATAAAAATGTACTTACCCGGTGGCAAATTTGAACAACATTGTTACTATGATATTTTCATCGATGTATCATCGTCACAATATCAGTATCAAGTCGAAATTCGTATGAAATTATCATAAATAAAAATTCTCGCGACAATGTTTTGTGTCATTGGAGTTATGTATGAAAACGTCATTGAATGTCACCATACTAAGGAAAGCTGAGATTTAGCGACATTAACTGTTATGAGTTGAATTAGTGGTGAAATTTAGTGATATATTTAGTGATATTGTTTGTTATTTTTAAAAAGTCACGTATAACACGAAAGTAAATTCATCATTAGGCACTGATGTCCATTGTCAGATTTTATCACGATGATTCTCTACGATGCTGGGTAGATAAAGAAAATATTTTTTCGAATTTTAAGCTGATTTTTAGCAATGGTATGTGAAATTAGTGGAATGAATAAAAATTTTAAATTTTAAAATAATAAAATGCATCCTTTACTTTTAAATGCATCATTTGTGCATTTATCCTAGGTCGTTATAAATGCGTCAACTGCATATTTATCTGAGTACTCGTTTAAATAATTCCCTGCTTAAATGCGTAGGATTTGGCATTTTAACAAGCGCACTCAAGCGAGGTTAACTGTATATTTTTAATTTATTTATTTAATTTTATTATGAATAATTATTCATTACTTAAGTTTAACTTTAAGAAAATTGCATTTGCCACTGTAAAACTTTTTCGGTCGTAAAATATTATCAGTTCTAAATTTTCCGGAAATCTGTGTGTAATTTCATTCTTCTACCCTTGAAATTTCTAGTTTAGTTTTATAACGTTTTTTAAGGTTTTGTATATTTCCTTTTGAACTGCACATTATATGCACAATGCGTTTCTTTTTGCTTATCTATTACTTTAGCAGATCTTTAAACCCTACACCAAAATAAGTGGTATGTTTGTGTTGATTACTTCAATAATTAAAAAAAATGTTCAGAAAGTATATACTTTTTTATTACATTGATCGATTCAAAGAGGGATTGATAAATAACACGTGGTATTCGAAATAAATATAAAAAAATTGTGCTGTCTGTTGCTTTTCTAGAACTAAGGAAGGTCCTGATAAGAAAGCATTTGTTGTGATCAGTACAAAAGGTCTGCAAAACCTATTGCATTTTCCTTCTCCCGATGGGCTTATAATAGGCTCCAACAATATGCATAATGGTGTATTTAACCAAATATTCAGTACTTTCCCGTCTATTACCCTATTGCTTCCTTCCCAATCTGTAATAAAAAAGGCAAATGCTTTGCTTAAAGCAACAAAATGCGATAAATTTTCTAAGAAAAACTGTTTGAATTCCTTTATCCTCTCAACACTTATCCATTATTCGTTCTTTTTTTCTGTCTACCTATTATTCGTGCTTAACTGCAGTTAAATCATAAAATATTTAAAATGGCATTTTGCGAAGAAAGACAGCATTAAAAATTATATGCAGAAGAAAAAGATTTTGCAGAAATAAAAATTTCAAAAACTTAAGCAGAAAACAGAGCAAATAGCATTTAATCGTTTTAGAAGTGTAATTTTAATAAAAAGAAAACAGAAACTCATTAATTTGATAAGTTAGAAATTGAAATAAAACACTGTTGTTTAAGCAAATTGTTCTGAGAAAAAATTTTTAAAATTTTAGTAAAATATTTAACAAAAAACAAAAAGTACAAATATTATAAATTATTCTTTAATTAAATTAAATAATTTATTGAGTATACAAGCTAATAATGTTGATTTGGCATAACTATCACATATGGCGAAGATGGTCTGGACTCTGGCTGAAACCTTACGAGATAACTTCACAACCGCAGCTGAATTACTACGGCCTTGTATCACATCAGCATGGAAAGAAGTCAGACTGCCTTTAACTTAGAAGAAAGACATCATGCTGAAGCTACCAAAAAAACCGTCTTGAGAGATTGTAATAACTGGAGAGGAATCACTCTGCTTAATACCATATACTAGATACAAGCAGTCATAATACAGGGTAGGCATCAAAGTAACGTAAATACAATATTACGAGACGAACAGACAGTGTCTGGCCAAAAAGAAGCAAAGTAGGCCAAGCCAAAACTCTACACATCGTAATAGAATGGCGTACCCCATGTACCTACAGTTCGCCAACTTCAAGAAAGCCTTCGATACGGAAAGCTTTGAGAAGAATCGGAATAGCCCAGAAAATAATCCGAATAATAAGAGAAATTTATGATTATGCTGAAATCTCTGTGGAGCATCAGTGAACCAGGAGTAAAGCATCACTAATATTCACTATCGTATTAGATGATGGGCGCAGTCTGTTCACAGAGAAGACCTGGAAAGACTCTCTCGCAGTGTTGGACTTGAGAAAAATATCAAGAAAACTAAAGCTATGAGAGTTGGCAACAATAGCACAGAAAACATTATACTACAAATAGCTTCTGCTATCTGGGAAGCACTGACGACACAAACGGCGCTGCAGAAACCGACGTTAACCACAAAGCAAAGTGGCATTAAGACGACTGCAATCAATATAGCTCATATATCCAGGCAAACCAAGCTCAAAATATTCAACTCATATGTTAAGTAAATTCTCTTGTACGGCAGTGAAACCTGACTTGTGTCTAAGCTCATCAAGCAAAAGTATTCACCAGCAAGTGCCTAATAATTATGTGCAGGATACTTTGGCAACATAGAACTATGGAATCTAACAAATGAAAAGCCCACACTGAAGCAGATAAAGCAAAGTAAGTGGAGATGATCGGTCATACCTTAAGAAAATATCCTCACATTAGTACAAGGATGGCACTTGCGTGGAATAATCAAAGATCATATTTATCGAAGAACTAAGGCAAAAAAAAAAAAAATATCTTACATGGAAAGTGGCAAAAACAACGGCAGCAAATTTTGTAAGATGAAGATGCTTTATGGAAAGCCTATATTAGCTGCCGAACTAAGTTCTCAATCTACGTATTGTCGTTTCTTAAAGCTTGTTCACGTATCCGTTCAACGAGAAATGAGCTCAGCCGCTAAATACATATTTACAATACAATTTTCTAATAAAAAAAGGGATCTTCAGGCGACTGAGCTTTGATGATAAAATATAATAACCTACAAGTGTTGTTTGTAAGTCGATTCATGGTTAAGTTATAGACCAAACTGAACATGTTTGACAGTAACATGTTACAAGAAAGTTGCTAAAAATTCACTCGATACATACGAGTACATGACTGCTCCGCGAGGAACAAGGGAGACTTCTCTCAAGCAATGAGATGCAAAGCGTTCTATTTTTAAACTCATTGAGGCTTCAAACTGTTTAATAATTTGGTGGAGAAGTTTTTCATACCATAAATACTCATAACCAGTCGCTAGTAATGTTATGAGGAGATGCAGCTATTGAAAATTATCGGATGATCTAGCCTAAACTTGAAACGAAAACGTTTTGGTTGGTTGGTTTGGTTTGGTGTCTTACCCACAATACCACAATGCAATGCATTATTAACCGCTATTAAAAGCGTAATACTATTTAGTTTATTTAATTTCCCTATTATCGGGTTTCGGTTTCCCTCATCACTTCTATACAGGCGTCTCAACTTCGCGCGTCAACGCCAGTTAAACACTCCAATCGATGACAGGGCTTCTTCAACTTGGTTCTTTCAACGCGAACAAGATTGTCCTCTACGCCGAAGGCGTAGTGTTTGCCCAAGGAATCATATGGTCCCACTCTCCACGATCATGAATAGCAACTTCGAAGTTGCGATCGAAGTTTAAGCCAGCATTGCACACGTCACTTCGTCCCAATAGTAGCTCAAAGTCGGAGAGACGCCACTGAGTTAAGAGTCAACAACCCCAGGGCTTCCAGTGCAGCAGATTTTACAATTAAGACATGCAGTGTGTTCAGACCAATAAAAGCCTCAGTGGAACAAGTACCATTGTACAGGCTTGCCTCTGAAACCATATGCATCTATTTATGCAAGGCCTCTGCTCTGCCTTGGGCTACTATACAATCGATGCAGAAGAAACTATTGGTCAATGATTATAGGGTTAAGACCTCGAGTCTTGCCGACCACGACAAGCACACATTGCCATTGTAGCCTTATCTAGTACGCCATCTAAATGCCCGTTCCAATTAAGTCTCACGCCAAAGGTATAACACCTTTGAGAGTCCAATTTCGGTTTTCTTCATTTAAATAGGCCATAGGCTCAATTATAACAATTGTAGTTTTTTATGGATTGACCGACAACTCCTCTTTATCACACCACGCAGATATCAGGTTTTGAGATATAATTGTATTAAGTTCGACAACACAACATCGTACCTGATAAGGACGATGACAACTAGGTCATCCGTATATCGAATATACAGTCTGTAGATCGTCTACGACTATGGACTAAATCAACGTAGACAGAACTCCCCCTTGCGGGCAGCCCCTGTCGACACAAATCTAAACCGACTTCGTACCCAGCGTGGATTTGATTTCGTGGCTAATCAGATAACTCCAAACGCAGGAGATAGTACACTGTTTACTCCCCTCTCGATTGAGTAATTTTCGGTGTTATCAAAGCCACCTCAATGGCACACAATGCAATTTCCCCAGCAGAAAAGGCTGTCACGATCCTAGAAATAAGCGTGTGTCCTGAAATCCACCCTTGCAACAAGAAAATTGGGTTGGTTGAGGAGGGAGGGAGAGTTTATTCATCTCCCTGATATGTAAGTCCAGAAGTTTTTCCATAGTCTTCAGTAGAAAAGACGTAACACTTTGGTCTTTTACCAATCTTGGGTATAAAAACCACCCTCACCTTGCGCCAGTCCTGTGGTATATATCATCAAATGTAGCTTTAATTGAAGATCAGAACATGCACGTCCAAGAGTTGTAGTTTTAAAGGGCTCAAGAGATTGTATTGGCAACAGTAATTTTATGCTTAATTTCCAGGCTAAAGACGAAGTATACAAATTCCTTGCAACCTTAAAAGTATAGTTGTCAGCCGTAACATGGGAACTATTCCTTGCCTTCGTTTACATCCAGACCCATCTAGGCAGACTTTCGATTTCATCTCAATACTTACTATGTATGGTAGGCGCACACCCACTTACCTATTTCACTTATTTACTAGCTGATAATATGTATTGTTCACGACTTTGTTTGAACCTAATTTAGAAACTTCTACTAAATACTATCGTTGTCAAGATATACAAAAATGAATACTTACTTGTCTAATTCCGCCTACTTTTTGACTGAAGCTATTTATGCCAAATACTGAAACTGTATCCTTAGCCCTTCTCAAGATATAATAGACTCAATTCCGCTTAGTTTTTGACTAATGATTCGTATTGACCGTAAAGTCAATAAAACCAAATTCTAAAACTTTAGCTTTAACTATTCTCAAGATATGCTAAAAACAGTATTTACTTTACCTCCCACGCCCACCTGTCTAATTCCATCCACTTTTTGATTGCTAATTTGTATTGAATATGAATCTCTTTGGGCCAAATTTAGATATTGTTACTGTTACATCAGCGCCTTTAAAATTGTATTGCTGAATTTTGGTATATTTGGTATTAACGTGTCACAGTGTCAATGACCATCTCAATGTGTTACATTTGTATTAATGGATATAAAATAGAGTATATGAGAGCGTTTGAGAAATTTCCGGAACTTTCTAAGCTGTAGGCAATTAGGTATATAAAGAGACTGCTTTACCTACGTCTCAGATAGTTATCGTTTTGCTGTTAAAAAATCAAGTGTTGTATAAACGAATATTAAGTTGTTGTATTAAGACAAGCTAAAAAACGATAAAGTGAGAAAGCAAAAACTGTAAAGTAACAACAAAGTGGTGAGCATTTTGATTTGACGCAATTTAAAAGAACTCAAACGCCTTAAAGATGTTAAAACGTTACAATACTTTTTCTGTTTTACTTGGTATGCTACGCCCATACCAAAATGCCTCCCAATTGAAATTTTTTAAGGCTACATAGCCTACAATTCCTTCCAGATATAAACTGTAACACATTTAGCTGTCTATAGACTCCAATTTTTATATACTTTTGTACTTTTGCTCCCTATGTACTTTCATCGTCTTGCAAAAGCTTGGAGAAGTTCTGCCTTCATATCTTCAGTATCCCTAACACATTTGTAATCAGGTTACCGCTTTCATCTCTGTAGAAGATTACTAAAGCTTTAAACCCTTTGATTCTTAAATTTTATATAATATTTTAGAGCGTATAAAAGTACATCTCAACTTTCTCATATTCACTTCCATCGTGCTATCTCTTCTTTCGTCTGAAAAGATGTCTCCATATCTTTAAAGGTTTATAGAGGTTTTATAGTCACATTTACATATCAAAAATTAAGTTTTAAGTTTTTCTAGAAAAAATTCTACATTACAGGAATGTAAACGTCAGCGGCAATTGATGTAAACAGAAAGGACCGGGAAACCAAATTAAAAGTGGTTACGAAACTGCTAAGTTTTAAAAGGAATAAAACTGTCATGATAATAAGTTTAAAATGAAATTAATTAATAAGTCAAACGTTAAATTAAAAAAATATTTTAGTTTTATATGCATAAGCGCTATAACAAGAGTGAAAGCAAAAAATTATACTTTTATATCTAGACAATGATATAAATGTCTAAGTATCATTTATCCTTGTCCATTTATTGCAACTATTTAGTTGGCAATTATGAATTCAGTTAACCAATTACAAACTTCCTATATTATTAACATTATCATCTAAGTAATAAGGGCCATAACCATTGAGCAGACATAAAAAATATTTTTTTTAACAACTTTCTAGACTAGCATGTCAGACGAGATTAAAGTCACCGCTAAAAGCAAAATTACTTTTTATTGAACGAATAAGTGAAAATTGTAATAAAAAGTTCAATAAATAAAAGTTTTCGTAGTCAATTAAAAAAGTTTTATGCAGTTCTTGCATTAAGTGGATTACAATTGCAGACATTTTTATTACCAAAGCTGTTTAAGAAAATCTAAAAGGAAAATCCATTTTCTAGTTGTCATGTTATAAATCTTATTTGGAATGAGTTACACTAACTTTTTTATTTCGAATCAGTCTAATAAAAATGGATAAAAAAAATACAGCTTTATGGATTGCATTTTTATGTCAATGAGCATATGGCTTCCACAAAGCATCTCCATCTAACACGGTTTACTTCTGTTGACTTTGCCACTTCCCATGCTAGGTTGTTCCGTCGCAGACCATATATGCGTGAGCAGAAGATGGAGATGTCAGAAATACGAGAGGAGCTGACATTGGCAGTGACCACGAGCTTATCACTGGTGAAAGAAAGACTAAATTGATATCTCAAAGAAGCACCATCAGGCACACAAGGCGAAGACGACTCTACCTACAAAAACTCCAGAATAATGCAACCAGCCACGCATTCAACTTGCAATTCGTGAACGGCTGGTTACCAACAAACCAACATCACTCATGAGAAGTTATCGGAGCAATATATGATCAAGTCACGGAGGAAACATTTGGTGTAGTGCAACCAGATTGCAATTGGAACCTGGTTTCTCAAAGAAGGGAACTGAAACTGCAGCTAAATAGCAACAATACCTTGAGGCAGTAATACCATCAACTAGCGAAACAAGTAAAGAAAGCTGCAAGAAGAGACAGAAGAAAGTTCCTGAAACAACTGGCAACGGCAGCAGAAGAAGCAGCTGGCCAGAATAATATGAGAAAACTACATTAGACGATTAACTATCTCACTAATCAAGCTGTTGCTGATCGAAATGGTACACTAATAACGAACAATGATGCTCAAACACAGTGATAGAGAGAACACTTCAATGAAATTAGTAACGTTACAAACACTACTGAGGACAGCCAAGCGGTTGAGAACAGAGATGAGGAAAACCACAGCTGAACTTCTACTGCCTCACACCACATCAGTATGGGAGGAGGAGAGGCTGCCACCTACGGAAGAAGGGCAAAAAGACTGTAATAATTGGAGAGGAATTACTCTACTTAACGTCATAAATAAGATATTTGCACTCATAATACAGGGGATGCTTCAGAGCAGAATAGACAACATACTGCGAGATGAGCAAGCTAGCTTCAGACCGAATGGAAGTAGTCCATAGAATGGCGTACCTCCCTGTATCTACTATTTGTCGATTTCAAGAAAGCGTTTGATACCATCAGGCGAACTACTATATGGAGAGCACTAAAAACCAAAGGAGTACTCCAGAAGATAATTCGAATAATTAGAGCGATGCATGAGGATGCAGAACTTTCAGTTTGCCACAACGGAAACATCAGCCAACCATTCCACACCAATGCTGGAGTTAAACAAGGATGCTCACTATCACCTCAGCTATTCAACATCGTGCTGGATGACATAATGAGCAAAGTCTGTTCGAAAAGAAGAGGGATCACATGGAGTCTCATACGCCAACTCGAAGACTTAGACTATGCGGGTGACATTTGTCTACTCTCGCATAAGATTCCCAATATGCAGTCGAAACTTGGAGGAACTAGAAAGATTGGCTCGTAGTGTTGAGCTTGAGATAAACATCAAGAAAACCCAGGCCATGAGAATAAACAATACGAATACTGTTGCCACAAAACCTGCACATTAACCACAAGATCGGCATATAATATTAAACAAAATTCCACCAAGTGCTGTTAGGGTTGTCCATATACAATAAAAGTTTTAAAGTTCAAAATATTTAGATGCTTAGCTAAACCATATTGTGTGATAATAACGCATAAAAGTGGAGCAGCTGAAATCAGGGCTGGCAACCCACTGGGTTTTATTGGGGATTATATTTAAAAAAAATCCTGGTTGGTTTTTTAATTTAAATGTTTTCTTAGTTTATTTACAAACATAAGTATAATTTACTTATTGCGACTACGAATTCATTTGATCTGTTTTTCTTTAGCTCAAAAAAGAACCCGAATTAGTAAATTTTTTAAAATAATAGTTTATCAAAACACTTCTTACATCTTTTCTACGCCTCTGAGCCAATTTCCAAATCCAGTTTTAGAAAAACTTTTCGTCTTTTGAGGCTCTCTAACTTTGAAACCGATATTATTTTCCTTTAAATGAAGCGAATTAGTGACATGCTTGCAGATAAACTTATATCTTTTTATACGGCCTAGATAGATTCTGTATATGTACTCCGTAAAACGAGAGGAATATGTGTTGAGCTTGCTTCCCTTACACTTTTTGCTAAAAACGGCGTATCCACTGTTGTTTAGAACGAGGTTATTTGAGTCGTAAAGCAAATGTGTTCCATTATTTAAACACGCCGTTATAGCGCAATGCCTTATAGATATGAGTATATTAAATTCGGCACAATAACCAACAGTGAGATGGAGCAATGCTTGGGAAATACGGCGGAAGTGGCATTTGATTGTTCTAATAATTTTTTTGAAAGTGTTGCGACGTGAAGCAAATGCAAAAGAATAGTCAATAATCATGTCTGTCTGTATATTCCGGCCGTTTTTCTCATTATGCATGTTTCAAACGAAGTAATTGCAGTCTGATCTAGTTAGCAAAATATGCAACCTTGTTTCAATCCAAATGCATACAACTCTGATATGCTATTCCAAATGTAATGTTTTTTATTCCTATTTCTGAAGTCATTGTATCAACACATACATACACGAAAGTAATAAATGAACTTCGTATGAATTTTAAACTTTAAAAACGTGTTTCAATATTACTTGCCGGATTAATAATTGACTCTAATAATTAAACGAAGGCACTTGTACCCAAAAGATCTGATCACCGAGTTTTTCTAAACAAGAGCATTATAAGAGTAAAACAACGTAATTGTATTAACAAACAAAAAAAAAAAAAAATTGTTGTCTTAAACGAAATTTGGAAGCAGTCATAAAACCAAATAAAATACAAAAAACCCATCAAAAAACTCAAAAAAACTCGGTGGGTTGGGTTTCTTAAAAAAACTCAGGTTTTCGCCAACCCTGGCTGAAATAAAATCTCCAATAAAAATTCGCTTAAAATAGTACAATGTAGTATTTAAGAAACACCACAATTACATGTTCATCAATGAGCATATTCAGTACGTTCAGTTCATTGACTACTGCAATATTCGCACGATACCGCTTTTTCGTCATTCGATCTCTCATTCGGAATACAACCCCCGATTATGAGCTAAATTGCATAAATTTCCATAGAAAATCTTGAGGGGTAATCACCCAAATTGTAAGTAATTCTATTTC
Source organism: Wohlfahrtia magnifica (assembly GCA_023159175.1). Classification (NCBI taxonomy): domain Eukaryota; kingdom Metazoa; phylum Arthropoda; class Insecta; order Diptera; family Sarcophagidae; genus Wohlfahrtia; species Wohlfahrtia magnifica. The sequence continues at coordinate 1,378,752 of JAKWBJ010000192.1, forward strand.
TATTGCACTGTGTATTACTTCAAAATCAGTGTCATCTCTAGTTTTTACAAATCTTAGATCAAAAGAGTTTGGCTTTATGCATTATTCATACCATGAGTGAGAATGAAAGACTATATAAAAAGAAACATAAAAGTAAATTAACAAGTTTAGAAGAAAAGCATGATTGTATATTAATTTCTTTGGCTATAAATGGTTGGCTATTAAGGGCAAATAGCAAAATATTCTTGTTTTGTGCTAAATTAAAGAATAAATGAAAAATGATTAGTTTTGGCTACTGGGGATTTTGAATAAAAAATTTTTATATTTTATTAATAACAATAACGAGGATAATTCGACTTTCTTGAGCGAAATTATCGTAAGTTACAAAAACCACATTTTACACGAGAGTGCTTTTCAAAAATTTCTTAGCTTTGGCTGGTTATAACAATACTAAATTCAGAATGTGATACAATAACCGATATATTAAAATAAAATATACAAATTTTTTCTAGCAAAAGTTCCAATATTCAGAAATAAAAGCTCTTTTTGGCACATACGATGTTTTTGCTTACAAAGTTTTGTAAGTGCGTTTGTTAAGCAAGGTTGGCAAAAAGTCGGGTTTTTCTTAACCCCAACCCACTGGCTTTCATTAAGTTTGTTGATGGATTTTATAGGGTTTTATAAGTGCTTCCATATTTCGTTCGTCGACAATATTTTTTGTTTGTTAATGCATTTAAGTTGATTTACTATTTACAATGGAATTTTGCACTCTTTGTGAGAGCTTTGAGCTGCTAAAACTCGGATATAAGAGCAGACTGCAATTACTTCGTTTGAACCATGCATTATGAGAAATACGGCAGGAATATAAGGACAGACATGATTAACCTATTATTTTGCATGACAACAACAATTATTAGTAAGGATTAAATACTGTTTTCGCCGTATTTTCCGAACATTGCTGCGTCTGACTATTGGCTATTGCGACGGATACAATATACTTATTTCGCTTTATACGACATTGCTCTATAACGGTCTGTTTGAATTACTGAACACACTCTCTTTACGGTGTAAATTACCTCGTTCTAAGTGGAATCACACTTTTTGAAAAAAAGTGTAAAGGCCTACGTTTTCAGCCTACCGTATAAAGCGGTATGAGTTTATCTGCAAGCATGTCACTAATTCACTTCCATTGAAAAAATATAAAATCGGCTTCAAAGTTGGAGCTTGATTCTGAGACGGGATTTGGAAATTGCGGGGAAAAGATGTAAACAGTGACTTCATAAATTATTATTTTGACAAATTTTCTAATTCATTTCCTTTTTTGAGCTAAAAAAAACTGATCGATTAATTAGTCGCAATACGTAGATTTAAACTATTTTCGTTGTAAATAAACTACGAAAACCTTTAAATTAAAAAACCCACTCGGGTTTTTTTTTAAATATAACACATTAATTGGGTTACCCAGTCGGTTGCCAACCCTGTTGTTAAGTAAAGTACTTACGACAATTTAATAAGCCTATTGGATTATTTGTGTGTCGCTGTGGTGTGGTAGGTAAGACATCCGCCTAACAGCCAGGAGTCTTCGCTTCAATCCCTGGGCAGACCATCTGACAATTTGCAACGGCGGTATTACTATATAATATTGCTAACAACTGGTTATGAATATTTACGCTATGAAAAACTTCTCTAACTAATGCCTCTACCGTTCATAATCGACATTAAACTGAAAGTTCTGCTCAATAAGTATAAAAAAATGAAAATTCGTGTAGCTCATTAATTAAGGGAAGACCACTTGTTCCAATTGCAACGTAGCGTCAATTATCTCTGGCTTGTTGGCGTAACACTTATCTTTGACAGCACCCCACAAATAATAGTCTAAGGGTGTCAAATCGCAACACCGAGGTGGCCAAACGACATCAACTCTGCGGCTGATAATGCGATCTTCAAAAACAGGGCGCAAAACATCGAGTGTAGCTTCGGCTGTGTGTCCTGTGGCCGTCCTGTTGAAACCAAATGTTGCTAATATCCTCCTCTTCAATTTTTGTGAAAAAAAATTAGTTCAACATGGCCCGATAACGATCGCCATTGACTGTAACGGCCACACCTCAATGTATGCGTGCGGGTTTTCTGTGCCCCAAATGCGACAATTTTGCTTCTTTACATACCCGGCAAAATCCGTTCGCAATTTTCGCACACATTCTGCAACATTACCATGATTTTCAAAGTAATGTCGCAATATTTCCTAGCGCTGTTCAAGCGTCGTTCAGCGGAAGGATATAACTTATTATCTGTCAAATCAGACCATTTTTTTTATACCCAACAATGTGAAAAAATACCTAGTGTTGAAAATATATATTTTTGTTGTAATTGTATGTAATGGGTGTCATATAAGAGATATTTTTTTTCAAAATTCATAAATATTACTCATACGCTCGGTTACGTTCTCAGAAATTACAGCAAAATAATTTTTTTTCAATTCAAGGTACTTCACTTTATTGGAATTAAAATATGTATTTACCTAGTGATATTCATGAATTATGGTTAATTTTATTTCTATTATATGCAGCTTTATGAATACATAGTGAAACTGATAGATATTTACTGTTTCTTATTTTTTGCAAATTTTTAGAAATCAAAAATATCATAATTTAAAAAAAAGTAATGATTTGTTTCTCAACAACTCCAAAAATACGGATTATATTAAAAAATTATATTAGAATAACTTAAAGCTTTTTTGACATTTAACTTAAAGAAATCGATGTATGAAGCAGCTTTTTCAAAAATGTATATTTTAGAAAAAAAAAAAATAAAAATTCTAAAAAAAGCTGTCCGAGGAATCTGTAATACTAATGATTTTTGAAGTTATGCTGTCATAAGGCATTAAATAAATACATTAAATATCAAAGGTATGTTTGCTTTTTGCATAGTGTAATCAGCAATCTCTGAAAGATAGTCTCTTAACAATTTTATTATTCTTAAAATGAAAGACAAATACTCTTGTAGTTCGTGAGATTTAGATATAAGGGAGAGCTACGAGGGCGGATTGACATTGAAGCTACCTAGCGCTAGATGGCATCACAAACACAAAAACTTTTTCTTTCATACAAATCACGATCTGTCAAACGTCAGCTGTTAAAATTTCAGTCAAATTCATCGCTTGGTTTATTTGTTGTAGTCGTTTGAAGTAAGCAACTTTTGTGTTTCTTGAAAAATGGAAAGAAGTGAATATGGTGCAGTTATTAAACACTATTATTTGAAAGGCAAAAGGGCTAAAGAGACAAAAGTAAGGCTTGATAAACATTACGGCGAATCTGCTCCGTCAGATTATATGGCAAAATATTGGATTGCTGAATTTAAACGGGGCCGAACAAGCACTGCAACATTACCATCAACAGGAAGGCCAAAAGAGATGGTCACTGAAGAAAACATCAAGAAAATCCTCGATATCGTTATGAATGATCGCAGGGTCAAAATATGTGAGATTGCTGAAATGGTAAACATATCATATGAACGTGTGTGTTCAATATTTTGCATGAACATTTGCATATGAAAAAGCCATCGGCAAGATGGGTGCCGCGTTTGCTCAGCGTTGAACAAAAACGAGTTCGACAGACCACTTCACAGCGGTGTTTGGACATGATAAAGCATAAGCCTTCTGATTTTTGGCGTAGATAATTAACTGTTGATGAAACGTGGGCCCACCACTACACACCTGAAACCAAAAATCAATCGAAGCAATGGATGAAAGCTGGTGGAAGTGCTCCAAAGAAAGTGAAGACAGCGAAATCGGCTGGCAAGTTTACCACTGTATTTTGGGATGCACACGGAATATTGTTCATCGATTATCTTGAAAAGGGATCCACAATCACAGGAGAGTATTATCGTGCATTATTGGATCAATTGGTTGATACAATCAAAGAGAAACGGGAAAAACAAGAAAAAAGTGCTCTTTCTTCAAGACAACGCACCGGTTCACACAGCGTTAGATACGATGCTAAAACTACGATAAATCCACTTCGAATTGGTTGATCATCCACTTTATAGTCCAGATTTAGCCCCTAGTGACATTAAAGCAAGAAAAAAGTGCTCTTTCTTCAAGACAACGCACCGGTTCACACAGTATTAGATACGATGCTAAACTTTTTCCTGTTTCCAAACTTGAAAAAATGGCTCGCAGGAAAAAATTTATCTCAAACGAAGAAGTGATTACCGAAACTAATGTGTATTTTAAGGAGTTCCCAAAATCGTATTATTCAGATGGTATAAAAAGTTGGAAAATCCTCTTACTAAGTGTATTGAGCTAAGAGGAGACTATGTTGAGAAATGAATGGTTTTTGAAAAAAAAATAAATGTTTTTATCCTACTTCGGTAGCTTCAATATCAACTTGTGAATCTGTTGAACATAACTTGAAGTCGCCAAACAAAATCTCTTTTCAAAGCAATACCTCGAATAGAGCAATAATCAAGAAGTAACCACTGATACCAAAAGCAACAAGTGTAGATGTATCACTCGGCAATACCTTACATCACGTTATATGCGTTGGAAATACCTAAAGCCAATTTCCCATACAATCAAATATTGATAGCGCAGTGAAAATCACTAAAAAGTTAAGCTAATGGAAAAGCCATCTGGTTATAACACTACCATCCTTTTATTTGTCTATCCAATATTATACCTTCACACTTACTTCGACTATGAATACCAAATATTGTTTAGAAAATTCTATTCTATTTCATTTTTGTTGTTATTTTTGTTTATTCATTAGAGACTACAAACGAATGAAAACTAATCAACCTGCCTGTTACTGGTACTGACTATTGTATTATTTATGATTTGTGGGCCATTAATCAAAGTCTTTAAACAAGAGCTTTTATGTGAAAAAAGCAACAAATATTAAATGGATAGAAGTTTTCTCGTTTGTATTTCAAATATTTATTCAAATCATTTTTTTGCAAAATTTTTTCCAATCATTTTAATCTTAAACGAAAAAACAATTGTGGCCTTGAATGAAAGTAAAACGATATAAAGATGAAAATTATGTAAATCTTAACTTGGATATGTTTTGAGTTTCTCCATTTTGAAATCATAAATACAGTGACAAACTAAATTATATGCACACAAAGCTCTTTCAAATTCAGGGATGATTTAATGTTTTCATTAATAAACAAAAATCAATATAAAAGAATATATTTACTAGATAGAATCATGAATTTTCGCACAAAAATCATACTCTTTACGTTTCAAAAAAAAAAGAAAAAAAATACAAAATTTCGTTGAACAAAATTATTGGAACATTTCCCTACATTCTTAAAATTTCATGGATTTGGCATATTTTTCATATATAACAGTAAGAAACTCACTCCGGCTTAAATTAAAACAAAATTTATCGTTTTGATCAAAAATAAGTAACGAACAGAAGAAAACAATAGAATATCAGCAACAAATTACTCTACCACCTTGATCAAAAAGTTTCCGGAGTAACCACCGTGTGGCGGTCCCATAGTTCGATTTGGGTTTTTTTTGCGTACCGCACTATAAACCCACGTTTCGTCTTTAGTTATGATTCTTTTGATGAATGTGGGATCGGATTCAGCCTCTCAAATCATGTCTTTTGCGACCTCAACACGATCAAAATTGTAAAAAATCGCCAAAACACTTGAGATAGATGTACTCTTGGCTACGTAGTTTTTTTCAAGCTATGACGCTAAGACTTAGCGGGAATATCAACAATAGTTATACCAATCTAACACAAAAAAAAAAAAACAAATCAGAACGATGGGACCGCCACACGGGGTTTATTCCGGGAACTTTTTGATCAAGCTAGTATGCACGTACATAACATACTCTATTCTAAGTCACAATTACCTAAGAACATAGAATTTTCTTCATTTCCTGTTTAAATTCTAATTTAGTTAAACTCGACTGTTCCTAACAGCTTTTACATTTATAATGTCGATTGATACAGACATTTATACACATCCTCTCATATATTAAAAGATTTTTAAATTTTTTTTTATCGAAATAATATAACACGCGAATGTAGCAATATGGGTGAATATAGAACAAACAAATTCTGTCTTAAAATAGAAACAAAAACTTGGTGGCATTTTAATACTGACAGCATAGCACAAAAACTTGTCACAAACACTAGTGCCAGTATAAAGACGTATTATTGCTGTTGTTATTGCTTGCAATAGAAGCAGCTAATAGTAGATGGTATAGAAAGATTGTAAGAGAATATGCTTTGAAATATTTCGCTGATATCTTGCTGTTGTTAGTTGATATGTCAATTACTTTAAAGCAACCATGTCAGGATCACACATACAGTTTGTCAAGAAAATCTTTTTTTTTTCATAGTGAAAAGAGAATTAGGTTTGACTTTTATAATTAAAAAGAATAGGTTTTTGGTTTTACTTTTTAATTTTTTTTTTGCTAACAAATAACAGCAAAAAAGAAAAAAAAATAATTATAATTCAAAAATAAGATAACAAACAGAAGAAACGCTAGCATTTTGTTGTCAAGAAAAAAACAATATTAAGCGGATTGAAAATATTGAGTTGCAAGTTAATCTATATTTGGTATCAATTATAGCTTAGAGACGCCTTTTTAGGGAAGAAATAAATTACTGCACACATTCAGTTAGAGTTGTATCCCATTGCTTCACAATTACGGCCTCTAATTCACCTTGGTTTTTGAGGCGCCTCTTAGCGCCTTAAGATAAGTCCATAAATTTTCAATTGGTTTTAAATCTGGACTCTGAGCATAAGTCTCCAATACTTTGCGACAGTTATAAAGAAGACCAGTTCTTGAAAAAAGAGCATATTTCTTTAGGTTATTATCCTGAAGGAACTTGAACTTCGGCCTTTTATTAGTATAGAACCAAATTTGTTTAAGCATAGATAATATGGCACTTTAATATGTCCAGGTATTAATACGTATCAATATTGTTCTCAATGACACAAATTTCTCCTACTCCCTTTCTAGATGTGCACCCCAAATCATTACCGAAAATTTTTAACATCTTACAGCTTGAACTGTGTTTCGACTTTTCAACGCTTTTAAGGGATACTTCCATACTTCATTAGGATCGTCATTATAAAGAAAAACTTTTATGGTCTCGTCACAAATTATAATTTGATTCCAGTAGTAGTCAAGCTTGAAAATAAGCGATAAAGCAAGACACTCGGCCTTCTTATTATTGAATTGTAAGCAATGGTTTTTTAGCGCTACTCTACATAAAACAATCGTTTCTTTTCAAGACTTGCTTTACCGTTTCGTGAGAAACTGTCACAAAATATTCTTCTCTGAACTCATCAAAAATTGTTGTTGTGGATACCAAGGGGTTTTTGTCCACTTTTCTTCGTAATACACATTCTGTTTTCTTCTAATTATTACCATGGAGTTATGTTTAATGTATGAATGTTAGCCTATTATCGTTATAAGCGCGTTTTAAACTTTCGACAAAATATTTGGACAGCAAAGTCTACCAGATTAAAAATAAATAAGTAAATTGTAAAAATATTTCCTTAACAAAAAATTTGTACTTTCTTTTATTTTTTATCTTATTTCCTTTTCCCGATTTGTTATTTTTGTTCTTATTTGCTGTTATTTGTTAGTTAATAATAAGAAATTTTTGAATTAATAAAAAAAAATAAATTAAAAAACTAAATCAGATAATCCGTTTTTTAATGATAAAATTTAAAAGGAAAACTTTTTTACGATTTTCTTGACAAACTGTATACAAATACACAAACACACACCAACAAGCTAATACACATAGCTTTTACAAGTCCTATAGATAATGATTTTAAATACAGTCACAGTCAGATATAAAGGGCTCGCCATCTAACGTTTTTTTTTCAACTAGTGCTTATTTCATGAATGGTAACACTTAGCTCATGTCTGATTTGACAGATAATTAGTTTTATCCTTCCGCTGAACGAATATGGTTGTGTATACGCTCGAACAACGCTGGGAAATATTGCGACATTACTTTGAAAATCATTGTAATGTTACAGAATGGAAAAAGAATGAAGCTCATTTTGATCTTGGCGGGTATGTAAACAAGCAAAATTGTCGCATTTGGGGTACGGAAAACCCGCACGCATACATTGAAAAGCCGATACACCCAAGATGAGTCACTGTTTGGTGCGGATTTTGGTCCAGAGGCATAATTGGGCCATTTTTCTTCGAAAATGAGCAAGGAGTGGCCGTTACAGTCAATGGCGATCGTTATCGGGCCTTGTTGAACGAATTTTTGTTCACAAAAATTGAAGAGGAAGATATTAGCAACATTTGGTTTCAACAGGATGGCGCTACGTGCCACACAGCCGAAGCTACACTTGATGTTTTGCGCCCTGTTTTTGAAGATCGCATTATCAGCAGCAGAGCTGATGTCGTTTGGCCACCTCGAAGCTGCGATTTGACACCGTTGGACTATTATTTGTGGGGTGCCGTCAAAGATAAGTGTTACACCAACAAGCCAGAGACAATTGAAAATTTAAATTGCTTTAAAGGACAATATTCGTGAAGCCACTGGTGAAATACAGCTGCACACAATCGGTAATGTGCTTAAAAATTGGACCGATCGTGTAGGCTACTGCATGGCCAGCCGAGACAGCCATTTGAATGAAATTATTTTCCATTATTAACCGGAAGGATTGTACTTTCAAATAAAAAATGAAATTTGAGAAAATATTCAGTAGGTTTTTATGGCATTTACAAAAAAAAAAAAAAATTATTTGGCGGACCCTTTAGATGTTAACCATAAACTATAAACAACTAATTTTTAACAATAATATTCAGTTTTTTTCTTTGATTAAATATAAGAAAAATAATTTGCACATAATTTGCGTTATATAAACTAATACTGTGTTTTAGTAAATCGTTTATTTCTTAATACCTAAATAATTTTTGTTATAAATTTCATTGTTAATTTCTTTCTTTATTCTTTTGGAAAAACCAAATTTTAATTAAAATGGAATGCAATTGAGGGAACGAATGGTGTGAATGTTTGTGAATTAATGTAAGTGATTTCAAAACCGCACATCCTTTATATAAACCAAAAACATGCAACAGCTATATAATTAGAGCTGCAAGACTTATTTGGTACTTTTCTTTTTCTTGGCATTACCGATTGGTGTTCTTCATTTGTATTTCTGCAGTTGACTCTGGCTTGTTTTGACAGCAAAACAGCTGCAGTCATTATACAGTTTTCTATCCATCCGGCGGCAGCTTGTTGGCATCCAACCCAATAATAACGCTGTTTTCATTTTTCTACTGTGTTTGGTACGTTAAGATGTCCTCCGCTATGTTCCTTATGATACTTTCATCCATTTTGAAGAAGGAACCACAATAAGACTGGAAGTTGTATTGCCGTCTGCAATTTCCTAAGCTTCGGTATAAGCACCCATCAATCAGGTTTAAACTATCCCATTGAGCCCAATAAGCCTTTATTGATATTCGCTTACTAGTAGGCCGTTTGTCTTTTTCCTTAGCCGCTATTATCCTTGCCAATACACGGTCTTTTCTCTGAACCCTTGACCAGTCCTCGTTAGTCTCCAGACTTAATTGTCTGATGTTGATAATGGTCTCTTTGGCCTTATCATCTGTTTTATCAGCGGCTATTTTACATTCGCTTTAGCACTTTCCACTCAGAAGAAGCTTGATTGCGCGAAAAAGCTGCTCGAATTTTACAAAGTGATACAGTAGAATTTTCACCATTTTGATAATAAATTTTCACACTTAAAATTCTTTGTTTAAGTGTGTAGTTAAAATTTCCCAATTTTTTATTAAATAAGTGTCATAAGTTGATAGCTCAGTTCTCGTCATTTCATGATTTGACAGCCATTTTACTTCCTAACCTCAAACTTGCCCAACCTGTAGTTCTGGTTAAATTTCTAAACGGATATTTGTTGTGCAAAACTCGAATATGTTAGATCGTACAGAAAGGAAAATAAATCTCCTTTACATAAATGACATTATACTTTATTATTAAAAAAAGTGTTTAAATCATTATTATTTTTATTTAATTACTAATTAGTTTCTTATTATCTTTGCTTTTGATTTATTAAGACCACTTTAACATTTACCTGAAATAGTCTTCTTCTTAAAAAGCTTTGTCAATTTAGGCATGAAAATTCTTTCATTTAATAAATTTTGTTTGCATTTCGTTTCATATTATAATTGCATAAGAAATTCTCATTTGTTTTGCTTTTAATTTTAAATTCAATTAAACTTTTCTATTTCGAATACGTATGTATGTATGTTTACCCCTTCAGAACGAAAGTGTGTCAGTCAGATGGTAACAAAAGTATTATAATATAAATTCCATGCACTATACAAACCGAATTGTGAACAATATGTACAGTTTCGTGAAGTGGTTGTTGCACATTAAAAGCATATTTATAGGTACAGTCACTTCAAAATGTTAAAGAATTAATACAGACAAATAGCTGCTCCACGCCTACAATTTTGATTATTGGCAAGAACATCAACGCTTCTACCATTTTTATTTATTTATACCTATAATATCTCATCCAACTACGATGGCCTGACGAACTGCAAGATAACAGTTGGTGTCGGTAGTGGCAGCTTCTTATACTCTATTTGACAGGCGCCTAGGTGCCTCGCCGTTATAAGTAAGCATAAATGTCGCACAGTTAAGTGTTCACTTGATTCAGTTTCTTCCATACAGAATCAACACATTGGATCTGAAACTCTTCCATTCTATTTAAATGCTTATTGCGTGTGAATATATATCTTTTTCTATCGTAGTTGGCAAAGAAAAAGTTTTGACTGTGCATGCCTTTCGTTCTCCACACTTTTGCCAAGTAGGCCCCTACAGATCCCTCTTCCCACTCCTCAGAAAGGTTCTGTACATATTAGTGGCCAGCTCAACAGCCTATTCATTCTCCCGAATTCCTAAATGACTGAGATTTAGCAGTCCTATACTAATTTTGAGTCAATTTCATAGAATCTAAGTGCTTTAATAGCGGCTTGACTATCAGATAGTATGGGTATATCGTGCCTTTTGTGCTTTTTATCGAGGATAAATCGTGCACATCTTTTATTGGTGTGAAGTTTCGCTTGAAATATGCTTTCAATGGGTTCTGAATTTTGTATCACGCTTCTGTACCATCTTCGGTCTTTAACCCATTCGTGACATATATATTGATCCACTATCTGAAAGAGTATGTAGTCTCCAAGTAACCACATTCCCGCATTTTACTTAGTTTCAGCTCTAAATGTTTTTCAAAGTCATGTTTAAACTCTCGACTAATCAAGTTGTGAAACTACCTGAAAGTTCCTCTGCTTGACTTATATTCCATTACCCTGACCATATATATATGGTCTGCCAAATATTTTTTTTTTTTTTTTTTTGAAAATGTTATAAAAAAAAAATACTGAATATTTTCTTAAATTTCTTTTTTTATTTGAAAGTACAGTCCTTCCGATTGATAATGGAAAATAATTTCATTCAAATGGCTACCTCGGCTGGCCATGCAGTAGCCTACACGATCGGTCCAATTTTTAAGCACATTATCGATTGTGTGCAGCTGTATCTCACCAATGGCTTCAATGGCTTGTCCCTTAAAGCGTCAATTGTCTTTGGCTTGCTGCCGTAACATTTATCTTTAACGGCACCCCACAAATAATAGTCCAACGGTGTCAAATCGCAGCTCTGAGGTGGCCAAACGACATCAGCTCTGCGGCTGATAACGCGATCTTCAACAACATGGCGCAAAACATCGAGTTTAGCTTCGGCTGTGTGGCACTTAGCGCCGTCCTGTTGAAACCAAATGTTGCTAATATCCTCCTCTTCAATTTTTGTCAACAAAAATTCGTTCAACATGGCCCGATAACGATCGCCATTGTCTGCAACGGCCACTCCTTGCTCATTTGCGAAGAAAAATGGCCCAATTATGCATCTGGACCAAAACCCGCACCAAACAGTGACTCGTCTTTGGTGTATCGGCTTGTATCGGCTTTTCAATGTTTGCGTGCGGGTTTTCTGTGCCCCAAATGCAACAATTTTGCTTGTTTACATACCCGCCAAGATCAAAATGAGCTTCATCTGAAAAGATGATTTTTATGGCAAAATCGGCATCTTTTGTAAGTCGATCGCAGGCCCACTTAGCGAAGCGTATACACAACCATATTCGTTCAGCGGAAGGATAAAACCAATTATCTGTCAAATCAGACATGAGCTAAGTGTTACCATTCGCGAAATAAGCACTAGTTGAAAAACAAACGTTAGATGGCGAACCTTATATAATATCTATAGCTTTGTTTTTCGCTGTTCATTCACTGTCACCTGGTGGGGCAGTTCTTATTGCACCAGTTATGACAACGCACGATAGTCTCTGTATTATGCCTAAATATGCCTAAGTGGTCGTTAAATTTGCCCTCCTTGCCCACAGAAGGAAACCTTAGGTGCTAAAACAGGCCTGAGCACATGACCACCACAAGTTAGCTTAGTATGTAGGAATATCCTTAGATATTTTACCTTCATTTTATTTGGAATATCCTCACCCAGCGGAAGAGTTTGCCTTCATTTAGGAAGTGTTAGGGAAGAAAGAAGTTTCTTCGATTTCATATGCCTGTGTCATCCTCTGGCTCAACGTAGATATTCTTATCTTGGCTCACACTTTCTCCATAGTTTTACTGAGCTTTCTTTCCATAATGTTGTTAAATTTTTTTAGTTTTCACGCTGATTTTTAGTATAACTATGGAGAGGTATGCTATTCAACGAATTCATTGAGCTATTTGGCAAAACCGCTAAATCCGGCTAGCTAGCCAGATCATGGGCATTGCCTCAGTTGGCAAAGCTACCACTCCCTCTTATGCTATCCTATCCTACCCTGAAGAGTTTCCTCTTCTTGATAAATAGTACTATTGTAGTACCAATAATGTTCAACCCATTTGAATGATCAACAAGGATATCTTCGATTTTGTCTTTTGCTAGCGGAACAATATCTATCTATGACTGCCATAGACAATTGTCAGAAGTTGTCGTCGACAACCAGACTCTACATTAATGTTGAAACCACTCCCCCTTGTGGGCTACTATTGGCTGTGACGACACTTATTTTTTCGTCATATGCATTAGTTGCTGGAAATCTGTGCAAGCTTTAATCTTTTTAACGAATTCGGTCATCCTCTAAATAATATTTGTTTCCATATAAATAATCTACTCTGTAGTGTAGGACTTAACATTGTTAGACTGAACGAACAATTACATATTTTTTTATTCATTTTTGTTTCAGTTTTTTGTTTTTGTTTTTATGTTGGAAAACATAATAAAGTTTTCAAAACAAAATCTTTTTATCATATAGGCAATAAACTACATAAATAATATTAAGGATTAAGTTTCTTAGCCACACACATACACTCTCCCAACTCACATTCATATTTAGGTCGAAGCCATATTTCTCCACAAATTATTTTACGCATTAGCAAGGATTTTATTTTTTGTGGCAAATGTTTGTTGAAAAGTGTATGCAAATTTAAAAAAAAAAAATATTTTCAAGCTAATTGAAACCCGGCACCCTTCGCTACACTATATTAATTACTGCCTTAACCACTATCTTAGTTATAATTGTTTACCTATTTTTTCCATTTAATTTATTGCCCCCTCCAATCCAAACATTTACGATATGCTATAACTTCTTCCTGAAAGACACTGCAGTACACCGTCTTCAAATAAGCACATATTAATTTTTATGTAGTATATGCAAGTCTATGTACATATATATATATAGCTTTTACCCGGTGTGCGTTGGTTAAGACCTGCTTACAAATTTTCCAGCTTTTTGGCTGATGTGGATAGACAGCTTTATTTGTTGTTCTCCACGTATAAAAAGTGCATATTGAGTAAAAATGGAAGTTCCCACACCCACTTCTTCAATCTCGACCCTTTTTTGACTGGCGATTTATACTGAAAACCATTCAAAACAATTTAGATTCTTTGGTTTTAAAACGCTCAAAGTGTGCAAAAATCTATATTTAATTTGTATGGAAGGCATGACATGGACATGGGTCCATTTTTCAAATTCCGCCAACTTATTGACTACTTACACTGGTCTACAAACAACAAAAAATTTTCTCACCTTTAAAATTTTTTTATCGTAGTATAATGATTTTGACGCCCTAAATTTAAATCCGTTTTCAGTTTTTTTCCATCGGGTTAAAATTTTTTTTTATGGGCGTGGCAAATTTTTCGCCTAAAATATGGTAGTTATGTCAATTTATTTCATCATAACTTGAAAACGATTTTGATTGCATAATTCGATTTTGATGCAAGCACAATCAAATGTTAGGAATCGATTTACTATTATGTCATGATGCGGACTGTTACAAAAGCCTGGAATGTGTATATGTATGTATATGACACGATAATGAATGTCTGCTATTTGCTTTTTAGAAATTATTGTTACATTTTAACCTTTTTAAAACGTTTGAGTTCATTTAAATTGCGTTGAAATAAAAGAAACGCCGCTTTATTTTATTTTACTACACAATAACTTTTATACTGTTTGTCTTCATACAACACTTAATATTCGTTTATACAACACTTTTATTTCCGCTTTAACACGCTTTTATCTTACGACAGCCAAACGATATAGGTAAAGCAGCCTCTTTATATACTTAACTGCCTACATTTTGGAAGGTTCCGGAAATATCGGCCATCTTCTATTTTCATATCCGTTAATTTAAATGTAACGTAAAGATGGTGAATGTGGCAGTGCTGCCAAATTGACAGGGTGACAAATATCTACCAAATTTACCAAAATTTTGAATTTTCTTTAATTTCGTAACATTATTTGATGTAAATATTGCCCGCTGCTATACTGTAGATAGTCTATCACTAATGGCAGGCCTTAAATTGTGACTGGCTTCATATATTCTCACATAAAATAATCTAGTGTGGTCAAATCGCATGATTTTAACGTCCATTTAACTGCTCCGATACGTGAAATCAATTTAATTCATTAATTCTTTCATTTTGGGCTATAAAATCCTATTGTATTGTATCTTTGCGGTTTTTATCGTTCATGAAAAAGTTCGGTTCAATGATGCAACCGGCCCACAAACTGCATCAAGCAGTGCATATTTCAATGTGCATTAGCAGTTTTTCACACCAAATTCGGCACTTCTCTTAATGTAAGCATTAGGCAAAAAATTAGCTTCGTTCCTGAAGATAATTCCTCAATAAAAAATGGATTATCATCCAATTTACCTATGGCCACCTCCCCAAACAAACGACATTGTAGTACTTAACTTTGCTTCAGTACTTTTAGTAGCTGTATTTTATATGGTTTAATACCGAGGCTCTTCCCTAAATTCTTTCAGATTGTCAAATAATACAACTCCAATTATGCAATTTTTTTATTCTTATGAAGATTTTTTCTTAGCTTTCGGCGATTTTATGCTTTATTTATCTGCCAGCACTGGCGCCTTCCAGTCATACAGAGAGATACTGTAAAAATTTTAAGCAAATCGATTCAGTCGTTTAGCTGTCTATAGACTTCAAACAAACTAATATACATATCAGCCTGGACGGAGGTTGACTCTGGCTTTATTGCTAGACTCACCTGGCCTAGGTTGTATATGAAGCGTATCAATTAACTGTATAAACTGGAGTGTCCTCTATTGTATCCATTCTCACGGGCCATTGCGTGATGGGTAGACACCCACAAAGGCTGCGCTTATCTGCAAATGACTTTTGTCGTGGCTGTGGGAGGAGAAGACCGTCGTCCACTTAATCTTCTCACACTGGGCTCACCCTCTCTCGATGGTTTATCGGAGCTATCGATCTCTAATATCAGGTCAATAGCCAGTTTCATTAGACAGTCGGGCTGGTTTATGTTCTAATCTAGGGAAAAGCTTCTGTGCGGTGCTTACGTATGATCACTAGGGAACAACGCGCTATGTGGTATCACAACGTGCCACAATGCGTGCTCAAGTGTGTCTGTTTAGCGAAGCTGCCACTTCCTCCTATACCATCCTTCAATAAATACAAACCAGGGTGACAAAAACCCGGATTTTTATAAACCCTGCCCAAC
Source organism: Wohlfahrtia magnifica (assembly GCA_023159175.1). Taxonomy (NCBI): domain Eukaryota; kingdom Metazoa; phylum Arthropoda; class Insecta; order Diptera; family Sarcophagidae; genus Wohlfahrtia; species Wohlfahrtia magnifica. The sequence goes on from JAKWBJ010000192.1 coordinate 1,394,799, forward strand.
GGTTTTTATTGTGTTTTTTTATAGTTTTTTTTGAGTTTTATTGCGTTTTATAACTGCTTCTTAATATCGTTCAATTCGACAATATTTTTAATTTGTTAATCAAACGACGTTGTTTATGTATTTATAATGCATTGTTACACTCTTGGTCGGGTCAAGGAGGTGTTAGGTACTATGGGCTGCTAAAGCTGACTGCAAGTACTTTATTTAAATTTGGCATTATGAGAAAAACGGCCGGAATACAAAGACGTGATTAAGTTATTCTTTTGCATGACAACGCTCGGTTTCATACCGCAAAAATTGCCAAACGATTGTCAGAAAGGCGCAAATGCCGCTCCTATTGTATCCTTCGCACATTGATTCCTCTAACTATTGGCAATATATTTTACTATTTCACCGAATCAATTCTTTCCAAGAAATGTAAAATCGTCTTCAAAGTTAGATCGCCTCAAAAGATGATAAGTTCTTCCGAAATGAAATTCGTAAATTGGCTCGGAGGTGGGGAAAGGATGTAAACCGTAGTTTGACAAATTTTCATTTTGATTAATTTGTTACTTCATTATCACTTTTGAGCTAAAAATAACGGACCAAATTAATTTCTACTCCCAATACGTAAATTAAACATATTTCTGCTGTAAATAAACTACGAGAACATTTAAATAAAAAACCAATCCAGGTTTTTTTAAATTTAATACACAATTAATACCCAATTTAACCTTTAAAGTGAAAAAAATTAGTAGATATCCTGTGCCAACATCTGCCAATTACTAATAATTTCTTAAAATTTATATTTTTATTTTAAATTCGATAATCTAAACTCTAGTTAAACTGTCATATATATATAGCATTTAAAAGGTTAAAAGCTCTATTCCTCCCTTCACTTCTATAAACTTAATATCGAACCTAATGGTATCTTTAAAATCACAAAAGGATTTAAAAAAAAAAAAAATTTTCAAATTATTTTAAAATTGTTTCTTCAAAACGTTTGTTTTAAGCAAACAATTTCCAACTCAAGTACTATAGTATCTTGCAGTTTAGTTTGTTTGGGTTTGCAAGAAGTATTTTAATTGAATTTCAACAGCATAAAATGGCAATGGACTTAAAATTGTTTATTAGTATCTGAAAATAAATTTTATTATGCCAAGAAAATAGTCTTCATATAGAATTTATTTATTGTTGAAAAGAAAATATAGTATGTACAGTGGCTAGAAGCCAAACTCGGATATCAAACTAATAAGTAATAGTTAAGGAAACTTTTGTTTGATTTTTTATTATATATATGTAAGCTATTAAAACAAAATAAAAATTCAGTACTAAATTAAACTAAAAAGACTTCAATTCGTTAAAAAAAAGTTACACAAGCGAAACTCGGACGGCTGTATAAATGTCTAAGAATGTTAAGAATGTCTTATTGTTATAAAACTAATATTTTGTGTGCAGATCCTTGTTTTTTATGACCATTTGCAGTCTCTAAGGAATAAATTCGACCAATTTTTGGCAGTTACCAGCTGATATTTTTTTCCATTCTTCTAATAAAACCATTCTTAGCTCAGATTTGTTGGAAATCAATTAATGCTGAACTTTCTTACTGAAGTAATCAACAGAATTTAGGTCGGGGCTCTGGGGTGGTGCCAAGATCTTACTTTGTGGGCCTTGTATTTAGTGTCGTTAACTTGGTAAAAGTACCAACCGTTATCCAGACCAAGCTTAACTAGACTTTTTGGCAAGTGTTTTTTTAAATGTTTAAAAATAGTGTCAATAAAATGTAAAGATCCTGAACCTAATGAAAAAAATAAGCCCTAGACAAGCACTTAACCACCCCCATGCTTTACTGTCGGTCTCAAGTTATTTAAACGTAGTTGCCGAGTTTGTCCCCTCCATACTATTGGTTTAGCAACCGTCGCTGAACATAACGTCTCTCAAAGAAAAAACCCTTATTTTGGTACTTTTTTGCAAATTAATTAAAATAAGAAATAATGCATATGAACACTGGAAAAGGGTGAGAACGCCTGAACTGAGACGATATTTTGTGAATTGTAGAAGAGCGGTAAATTACAAGATAGGAGCGGCTAAACGCAGATTCTATGAGATCAGATTAAAATCTGCTCTCTCTTCGAGACGAAAGTGGCTGAAAATTTGGAATATAGGGGTCTTATGCAAAGATACTAAGATTGATAACGATGTGAATGTTGATCGATTAAATACCGAATTTTCCAACATGCCAGTGCCTAGTTCTAACCTTGACTATTATGAATCCACAAATACATTGATTGGCTCTAATTATGACTACACTGGTTTTGAGTTTGCTAACGTCACTATTGAGGAAGTACGGAGATAGTTTCTTAGTATTAAATTTGACGCAATTGGTTGTGATGGACTTAACTCAAAATATATGAGGATTATATCGGACTACATTATTGGATATATGCTACATCTTACAATTTCGGAATATCCTTCAATGTGGAAGTATGCGATGATAATACCAATATCTGAACCTGACAAAAGCTACAGACCTATTGCAATATTACCATATTTATCTAAGGCATTTGAACGCATAGTACGGTGGCAGATAAGAAAACATTTACATGACAACTCTCTAATGACCAACAGAAAATTTGGCTTTAGGCTTTGACACAGCTGTATTACTGCCTTAGTGGATGTTGCTGAGCAGTTAAGGGCTAAATTGCACCAAAATATGGTATCATTTCTCGTACTGCCTGATCACTCGAAGGTCTTCGATACTGTTCATCATAGTATCCAGTGTTATAAAGTGAGTAGCAAATTTAACTTTTCATCAACTCTTATTATACTCACTCTACTCTAATGACCTACCTCACTGCAATATACAAATTTATGCAGGCGACGTCATAAGCTGACATAAGAGTGATGTTAAAAATTGCGTTATTAAATTGAACGACGATCTCGACAAATGGCCTACAGCAAACGGTTTTTGTTTTAATGAGAAGAAACCTAAGGCGATTGTATTGGAAAAATGGATCGTTTGGCGGATTAGGTACAATCAAATTGCGTTGGTAGTGCGTCAATACAATTGGTTCAGACTGCTAACAATCTTGGTATAGTTTTTAATACTCAGCTTAACGGGTCTGGCCATGTGAATGTTATTTGCGGAGATCTCAATACTTTACACCTTTGAATATACTCGTACATCTGTTATTGACGAAAACATATTTAATTTTCAATCTCTTATGCGGCTGCGAACTTTTCGTGAATTTGGATTCTGTCAGCAAACGTAAACTTAATGTGACTTATAATAACATCGGCAGATATATTTTTGGACTGGGCAGATATAGCAATATCTCAATTTTTCTAGGCCAATATATGATATAACGTTGGAAAAACTCTTAACATATCGTTCTTTCATTTTCCTTCATAAGATTATTTATACTGGACAACCTACTTATCTATATAATAGGCTGGAATTCTCAAGGTCAAACAGGGGATTCAGGCTAAATGCAATGGAAAGCAATGTCTGAGAGGCATTTTTATATTACTGCTATTCGATCATGGAACCAGCTTCCATCGAATATTCAGTTGATAAGCAATGCAATGCAGTTTAGGTCAGCAATTAAAACACACTTTTCACAGTTCTAACACTATATAATTTGTTGGATAATTTTGTATGTATCGATTATTATCTTTTTTGTTTTTTGTTTTGATATCTTTATAACGTTCAATTTATGGGCATGTTTTGGTCTATTTTGCACCGTTTTATTGACTTTGAAACCTTTTATTATGTCGAGCACAGTTGAATGACTTCTGCTAACAACTTTTGAAATTTCGAGAACACTTTTTCCTTTCCTTGCAGCGTCAATAATAAGCTTTCTTATTTCGATACTAGTTTGTCCCCGTTGTCTTCTTGATTTTAGCTCTGCTTATTCTATATAATTTTCGAAAACTGAACTAAAGGGTTTTCCCCTAAATATGTAAATTATATCAGCGAAGTTGGCCGCATTGTATTTACAGAGTTGCAGTTATTAATCCATAGAAATTACTGTTCGAGTTTTGCTTATGCAAGTCATTTTGACTTTCAAAGTGCTTTCAACTTGAATTTTACATACAATTATTATATTTCTGAGTGGGTTTTTCTTTTTGTAAGTGGAAGATATACACAAATAAGAAAATAACTACATTTTTTATAATAATTAATGTGTATGATTTTTAAGCGATCAAAAATATTTTGGTATAGAGTTCGAGTTTGTGTTGGAGCCACTGTATGTCTGTTGATAAGAAAACTTAAGCTCGTAATTAAATTTGCATTTATTTGCTTTTGAAAAAAGAAATGGTTGATTATTTTCAATTTATTTTTATACCAAAACTAGCTATTTGCAAATAAAATATTTCAATTTAGTTGTAAGTAGAATTTAAAGTATTTTAAGGCAAAAACAAAATTTCCTATGGATTTTTAAACCACAAATTAAGAGTCGAATGTAAAAAACCGTAATTACTAAATAAACAGCAGTTTAAATGATTTTAAATGTTTATTAAGACTCTTAAAGTGGCTTAGCCACTCAGATAGTATAATTTTTGAGCATATAAAGGAATTAAAATTTTCCGGTAATAAACTAACTCAATAAAAAAATAAGTAGGCATTTCAGTGCCCACAAATCTGCCTAGATAGTTGTATTTTCTGCATAACATAGATCTAAATTTAAAAAGATTGAAAAGCCAATTGCTGACCTAAGCTAAAAAGCCATTTATAGTCTTTTGAGTATTTCATTTGTTCAATCTTCCTAAAGGCATGCTCAACCTCTACCTCAACGAGAGTTAACTAGTGCGCTAAGAACAAATATTTTAGTGCCAGTCGAAATTAATTTCTTGGTTTCCAGACTAATAGTAGAGCTATACATCTCACTTACTTACCAGATTGCTTGGATGATGCCACCAAAGCAGAATACTGAGTGCAAGAAGTATCACAATATATGTGGAACTTGTATAAGATAATAAATATATTTGAAAATTGTGCAACTCTAGTAGGGAATCGCAAACAGCTTCTACATACTATTCCGCAGCGGCTGGTAAATTTTCCAAGTGGTCAGTACCTATTCCACAACTCGAAATTTACTAATTCTTGAAAATTTAATAAGAGTATTGATCTTTAGAAGAAGCAAGCAGACCTTCCATTTCATTTGCATTCAGCTTATCTCAGAAATACAGCCATATAAGAAACACAGCCACTATTGGACAAAATTAAATGCAAAATAACTTTTTTTATATATAAATGTTGCTAATATCCTCCTCTTCAATTTTTGTGAACAAAAATTCGTTCAACATGGCCCGATAACGATCGCCATTGACTGTAACGGCCACTCCTTGCTAATTTCGAATTATGCCTCTGGGCCAAAATCCGCACCAAACAGTGACTCGTCTTGGGTGTATCGGCTTTTCAATGTATGCGTGCGGGTTTACATACCCTCCAAGATAAAAATGAGCTTCATCTGAAAAGATGATTTATTTTGGCAAAATCGGCATCGATCGCAGGCCCACTCAGCGAAGCGAGAAAGCGTATACACAACCATATTCGTTCAACGGAAGGATAAAACTAATTATCTGTCAAATCTGACATGAGCTAAGTGTTACCATTCACGAAATAAGCACTAGTAAAAAAAAACGTTAGATGGCGGACCCGTTTCATCATCGGAGAAGAGTCAAACACAATATTATTGGTTAAAATTAATTTAATTTATTAATTTCGTTTACATTTCAATATAAAAAAATAAAAACTTGTATATTTTAATACAACTTTTTCAGTAAAACAACGTAAATTGAAATTCTCCTTGCTGCACTTTGACAATATAAAGTGCAACTGCAAAATATTTGATAATGACTGCAAAAATATGGAGGGATATTAATATACTCAGAATTAATTAGCTCCCCACATATCAACTCTGACCTCATAAAGTCTCTTAGGTATACTTAGTCATGTTATTCAAAATTTTTGTAGAATCTCCTTCCATTTGGCTTGCATTTTTTTCCAAAATGTTTAGTGTTAGTCGGATATTCTATTGGAATTTTGTCACCTAATATGATCCACAAGTCCGAGTTTGGATCGGTGTTGTTAGCCGGTCATATCCGTGTTTTGGTGTAGTTTTCTTGTAAATAATTCTTTGCAAACTTGCTCCATGCTTGGGGTCATTATCATTAGAAGGATCTATGGCAATTAACAAAATATCGCCCGTATGTTGGTATACCTTTATCCGTTGGTCTATATTTTTAATGAATCTGAGACATAATTGGGGTTTAATGTCGTTAATGTTCCAAATGATGAAAAGGATGAGATAATTTTTTAGCTCTGGAATTGTTCTTGGCTTATTGACATAAACTTTTTCTTTTAAATATCCCCAAAGAAAGAAGTTCAACTGTATCAAATCACATGATCGTGGCGGTCAATTAACATCGTCCCAACAACGTTGGCTTTGTGGCACCATCCGGTTGAAGCCACATATCGTTCAGGTCCATATTCTTAATTTATGGTCAGAAGAACACAAAAATTTTGTTATTATCTCGTCGTAGCGAACACCAATCACCGTAACTGCTTGGCCGACCTCATTTTCGGAGGAGTATGATCCAGTTGTTTCGAAGTACTGTTCATAAATGTATAGAATTAATATGTTTTTTTTCCTTTTTCATGTTTAGAACTAATGTATTTTTCTTCTGAATTTTTTCTGTGTATAGACCTAATATGTATTTTTTTTTAATTTTTTCAGTGTATTTGGCTTAAAAAGCACGGTGTCAGCGGTTCTCAGTCTCCACAAGACACACAACAAATCGCACAATTTTCTCACATAGCCAATTCTCTTTCGCTGGTCGTGAGTTATCATGCAAAAGAACAACTTAATCATGCCTGTCTTCATATTTCGGCCGTTTTTCTCATAATGCATGATTTAAACGAAGTAATTGTAGTCTGCTTCGATCACTGAGTTTTAACAGCTTATAGTACACAATGCTGCCATGACCCCAAAAAGAGTGCAAAATTGCACCATAAATACTAAAACAACGTAATTGTATAAACAAACAAAAAATATTGTCAACTTGAACGAAATTTGGAAGCAATTATAAAACCCAAAAAATACAAATAAAATCCTGTGGGTTGGGGTTTTAAAAAAAACCCGGGTTTTCATTAACCCAACAATCCTAACCATGTTACCCCTCCAGGGTTGAATTTGTCAAGCACTTAAGCAAACATATTTTGTGCACTCTGGTACAGTAGGTAAGACACCCGCCTACCAACCAGAAGGTCGAAACCAGGCCAGACTATCTGAAAAAAGATAAAGTTATTCAACTGCGGCAACACCTCATAACATGATATAGTTAGTAATTGGTAATGAGTACTGTTATGTTAAATTTCTCTAATGAATTTGCTGTTCAGTGCTGGCATTAAACTGTAGAATCCTTTCAATGAGTCAAAAAATAGAATCGGGTGCAGCTTATTGACAGAAAAGAGTCCCCGTGTTCCTTCATGGAATGTTATGTATTGTTATTGTCAGTTTGGCAGCACTGCCACGTCGACCATCTTTAATTTACAATTGAATGAACGGATATGGAAATAGAAGAACTGTAGGCAATTTAGTATATAAGCGGATGTTTTACCTACACGTCAGTTAGTTATCGTTTGGCTGTCGTAAGATAAAGACATGTTAAAGCGGAAATAAAAGTGTTGTATAAGTGAATATTAAGTTGTTATAAGCTGTATAAAAGTTATTGTGTAGTAAATAAAAATATAACTGTAAAACATCGAAATAAAGCGGTGTTTATTTTATTTTAGCGCAATTTAAACGATCTCAAGCGTTTTAGAAACGTTAAAACGAAACAGTATATAAACACAGTAATGTCAAATTAGGTTTGGCATAAAACTTGACGTTAAGGAGTGACTCGCAATTAACATCGTGCAGTATAGTTGGGAAGCATCCTTTATATGCAATTTGCTCAGAACTCAGTGTTTGTGAAGGATCCCATTATACTTTTTTAACTCTTTTAATTTATGTTTCGACCCATCTGACCAAATCACTTGATTCCAAAATTATTCTGTCACAGTTGCATACACTTGGCAAATGCGAAAGGCTGTTTTATATTCGCGCCTCGTAGTAATGATTTTTGCTTTATGTAAAAGATAGTTATTTTTTTTTTTTTTTTTTTGGTTAGGATTATTGTGCGATCAGCTTTGCGCTTTGTTGTCTTGAGCTTTCGCCATTTGTTAAACTTGATTTTCGAGTTCTGAAGACCTATAAAACTGTTTGTACATATTCCTAATATAGATAAGTTCTATTTTTTATATATAAAACTGTTGATTTCATTTAATTTTCCGAATCTTTTACTAATAATTTTCTAATAGTTTTCGACAACGGATTCATTTTGATATGTGCGGAAATATCTGAGGAAATGTTAATTTTTGGACAATTTTGCTGACATATTTTATAAAAGGGGAGCTACTAAGTATTGACTACTACATATATCTTTATATTTCTACAGTTATCATCCAATATTTTACAGTTGCACTTTTACTGAGAAACTTTAATTCAAATATAAAAGTTTTTTAACTCGATTGTTCTCATTTTGTACTGAATTTAGTGCTGCTTAATTACTGTCTTTAGTAAAAAACTGAGAACAATCGAGCCAAAGGCTTGGACTAAACAAAAAAAGATCTGGCACGACGTTACATTTTTCCTGAAGATACTCACATATTGAAGGTAGGATGAAGTGGTCTCCTCACGAGCCAGCCAGGGAACCCAAAGCAGAGTAGCACGCTTATTTTTGAGTCATCGAGAATAAGTGAAGACATAGTCCATATTGCAGGTTGAATAACAATAAAAATCTTGATTTTCTTTTCATTTTTTCGTTCAGCTTTATTACCTCCTCTATTACCATCATACCGCATAAACTTCTGCCTGAAGAGAAGTCGCTTGTGCTGACATAACCCACAACCTTTTCATCTATTTTTGAGCCATACGTATAAAAATGTATTTCAGAACCGTTGTTCCGGCTATCATTATTCCTTTTCCTGGAGTGTATTTGGAAATTGCAAACCGTTTCGAAATCCTTGCTCTTGGGAAGCTTCCAGCTAGCTCTTAAAGAATGTTATAGTGGCCAAAAAAAACTTTGGCGTTACTTACCGATTTAACATTATGTACAGATCTATCAGTGTTGTTCCGTGGCAAGTCTTAAATGCGCCGTTACCCTTACATCGACGGTGTATCGCTTTCCAGTGGCTGAAGCAATACAGCTGTAGATAAAAATATATCTTCATACTGTTGTTAAAACACAAAGCGTCAGATCTGGCCAACCACCTCCTTTAGCGTATTCAGGAACTGCAAACCGTATCGAAATCCAGTGTCGCTAGCTTGTAGACTATATGGAAGCTTCCAGACAGTTCTTACAGAATGTAACAGTGGCCTGAAGACCTTCAGCGCCACTTACCGTTATAATATTTTCTACCAGCTAAACGTCCACTGTTGTTTCGTGGCAAGTTTTGATGAGCTGTTAACCCTTACACACACTCCTATATACTCTTGTTAGCGCACCGACGATTTATTGTTTCCCAGTAGCTGAAGTAATACAGCTGCAGGTCAAAATATATCTTCTTATTATTGTAAAAACACAAAGCGTCTGATCTGGCCGCGACCCACATGTTGCACAAATAAAAGGCCAACGAGACTTTTCTGATGTGTTCCTCAACGACTGTCTTCCAGTTGAGTTAAGTTTACACTCATATAAATAATCTCAGTCTCTACACCCAGAGAAAAATCAAGAGGAATTTAACAAAAACAACCTTAAATAAACAAGAAACAATTTTGTAAGCTAGCCAATGTGGAAAATCGTAACTTCAACAACGGACAACGTAAAAAGAACTTAGATTCAAAATCAATATGGAAACAATTTTGATTTTAAATTGCTATTATTTGTTTTTACATTGGCCAATCCAAAATCAAAAATTACAATTTTGAATTCAAAAACGACCAACTTTTGTTTCAAAATAGAAACATTTTTAAATCGTAGTTGGGAACATTCAAATCAACACAGTGCAAATTTACTTTAAAGGTATAGCTTCTTCAAATCGAGCACTTTCTACGTAAGCCATTTTGCTTATATTTTCTTATACGTTTTGAGTTCATTATACAATTTATTTTTTATATGGGTTATTCAAAGCAAAATATATACAAGAGCATTTTTAAAAGGATATGAAATACATAAATTTCATAATTTTCTGCAATTATTTCGGATGCATGCGACAGAAGACTTCGTATGTATATAGTGCAGTGTCGCTCAAAAAGAGAGCCACTCTTAAAATGAGAGAACCACACTGAAAGAAAAATTAAGTTTTTCGATTTATTCTTTCCTAAAAGACTTTTTTTGCATTATAAATAAAAAAAATTAAATAGTTAATATATATAAATATAATTAAAAAATTGGATAAATCTTGGTATTGAATTTGACTTTTCAAAATGAAAAGTTTTCTTGAAAACTCTTTTATTGTATGCATAAGTTCTGTCATATTTTTAACTTTGCCTTGTTATACAAGGTTTAAACTATTAATGTGATAGGTTATGTCAGAAAGGAAGGCTAAGTCTTAGAGAAAATTAGGGCATGATAAAACATTTCAAATGTTTGCATCTATGCTACAATCCTGTGTTTGGAAAAAGAGTTCTAATTCCGATCTAAGACTGAAAAGACGCTCTAAGCATTTTCCTCGACTTAGCCATCTAACCTCTGTAAACATTAACACGTCACCAGAATCTACATCTATTTCTTTTAGAAACGCTATTAGCTTTCTGTGAGAAAGTGCGTTGTGGGTTCCTCTTAGGCTTTTGGAGATTTTCCCTCTTAAGCACATAATCTTTGACTAGTATCGGATCTATATTTTCTATATCTATATTTTCATCAAAACACACGGACAAGTATTTCGATTTTTTACACATTCTGTCGTTTCCCATTGCATAAATAGCCCTATGTCATCCGTCTGACGTGTCACTGTTTCACTAGATAAAGGCATTTTTATTTATTATATTCCACATTTAGATCCTTACTTCCCCAAATAAATGCGTTATGGATAAGCATAGTTCTTAAAAAAAAAATTCCATCTTCAAAAGGGCGACATTTTTTTGCTAAGACTAAACTAATAATATATGTAGCTTTCATTTGATTATCAGTGGTGCAATATAAAGGACTACTAGCATGCCTACTTTAAACATAAATATTTTTAAGTCGAAAAGTTTCTTCAAGTTTATTTAGTAATTGGTTTCTATCATTTCCAGAAATACAATGCAATTCAGGATGTTTTCTATCATAATGTCGCTTAAGATAAGATGCAAACGTATTTTTATTACTTGATTACAATGCAATTCAGGATGTATTCTATTATAATGTCGCTTAAGACCAGATGCAAACATATTTTTTTTTACTTGATATACAAGGCATTCAATTTCATTAAATGTATTGATAGAAAATAAAAAAGTGTTTCCACTCTACAATCCCATATATATATTAAACAATTTTTTTCAAAGACCTATAAAGAAATATATATTCATAAAAAGTATAAATAAACATAAACAAAAAAATGCGCTACACCCCTTCTTCGTTGAAGAATAACAAGCAACTGAATAAAGTTTGCTTCTCACTGTCATCCCTAACGCAGCGTCAAATATTTGCAATTGGAAAATCCAATTTTGACAGAGCGTTAAATAGTGAAGTTGGCTGCAAAAGACAACAAATGTAAACAAAGAAAAAAAGAGTGAAAAAGTAAACATTTCCAAAAAGGTTATTTGTTATTGGCTACTGTGAAAAGCTTTATTCTATTACTAAATTAATAATTATTTTTCTGTTTTTATTTATATCTTCATCTGTTTATTATTTTATTGATTATGCAAATACTTTCTCTAAAAATACAATAGTAAAACATTAAATCACCCACCTTCTTTTAAAAATAAATTTGTAAATTTTACACAATTTTTATTTCTTTTATTACTTTCACAAACTGTAAGTCACACAAAGAAGATATAATGTACTTGTCAAAATAAACAGGGTTGTAAAAATTTTTAAAAACCCTTTTTTTAACGTTTTGACGTAAGTTTGCCACTTTTATTTAGGTATGGCCGCAGAGCGCAAAAGCTAAGCGGCAAAAAGCATTCCGCTTGTCGCTCTTATTTAGGGATGGCAGTCACACACATATTTTTTGTTGTAATTATGGTTGCCGTTTGCAATAATGAAAACAAGGAGTATGAATTTTTTTTTTGATGCAAGATTTTTAGCGCAGTTAATTTATTCCAATTTCTTAAGTTTTTTAAAGAAAAATAAAACAAAAACAACTTTCCATGAATTATAAAAGCATTATCAATAGATTCGGTACGATATATAAATTGAAAAGCTATGTATTAAAGGATAGCGATACAGTTGATTTAGCACATTTCAGGAATATTTTTGGAAGTATTTTTTTCTTTTAGCAACCATGGTTGTAATATTCACGAAGAGAATAAGAAAACAGCCAAAAAAAAACTTCGTAATCTGAACAAAATGGGTGAGCGACGCTGATATAGTGTAGGCTTGGTGAACCAGGTCTAGTGCTATCAGAATATGAAGGAGTAACGGAGTGGTATACAGGTGTATAGGATCAGTTAGGCTGTTTGATGGTTGAGTAAGAATGAGTTCTAGATTTATAGGGTCCGCCAAATAATTTTTTTTTTTTAAATTTTATAAAAAAAAAACTATTGAATATTTTCCCAAATTTCTTTTTTTTATTTGGAAGTACAATCCTTCCGGTTAATAATGGCAAATAATTTCATTCAAATAGCTGCCTTGGCTGACCATGTGGTAGCCTACACGATCGGTCCAATTTTTAAGCACATTATCGATTGTATGCAGCTGCATTTCACCAATGGCTTCACGAATATTGTCCTTTAAAGCGTCAGTTATTTCTGGCTTGTTGGCGTAACACTTATCTTTGATGGCACCCCACAAATAATACTTCAACGGTGCCAAATCGCAGCTCCGAGGTGGCCAAACGACATCAGCTTTGCGGCTGATAATACGATCTTAAAAAGCAGGGCGCGAAACATCAGGTATAGCTTCGGCTGTGTGGCACGTAGCGCCGTCCTGTTGAAATCAAATGTTGCTAATATGCTCCTCTTCAATTTTTGTGAACAAAAATTCGTTCAACATGGCCCGATAACGATCATCCTTGACTGTAACGGCCACTCCTTGCTCATTTTCGAAGAAAAATGGCCTTGGGTGTATCGGCTTTTCAATGTATGCGTGCGGGTTTTCTGTGCCCCAAATGCGACAATTTTGCTTGTTTACATACCCGCCAAGATCAAAATGAGCTTTATCTGAGAAGATGATTTTTTTGGCAAAATCGGCATCTTCTGTAAGTCGATCGCAGGCCCACTTATTTCAAAAGTATTTCTACATTGAATCGAAAATGAATTTTTTTAATTTAACAACGCACGCCTTTAAATTTATGGTTGGCATTTTGAAATCGACGTTGAAACAAATTCAACTTGCGGTTGTTGTCTTTGATATTAAACTAATTAAGAAATTTAAAATTTTCACGCTTAATTCAATGTCGAACATTTTTAAATTAAAGCAAGCATTTTTATTTTAAAGATGAATACGTTGATTTTATATGGTTTTACATAATTTTTAAATTGTTCTCTGCTGAATTACTGTTGAGCAAATTAAAGTTGTAAAATTTTAATATTAACTTGTTCGTTGTTGATATTAAATATGAATTTTCTCTCTATGTAGTTCCACTTTCCGTCCAATAAGTGTAGGTAGTGTAAATGTTGGAACCTTGGTTCTTCGTACATATCTTATGTTTTTTTGGATGATTAATACTGAGAGCACAAGTGGTGGATGATATCTCAGATCGTCGAAAAGAATTTATGTGACAGTAGAGTAACACATTGTCCGCGTACACTACAACTTTATTGCTTCTCGCCTTATTAAAGGTTCAACCAAGAGAATTCACAATGTATTCAGATTGTGAATCGTTTGTTAAAAGAAACTAGAGTTAGCCAATAAACAACATTCTTCAGATTAATTTAGGGTCCGCCTGGCTAAATTCTAGGCTGTCTTTTTGTTATTAAGTCAACAGATAACCAGTTTAATGTCACAAGTATTATCTTGGTCATCCATGGTCATCAATGCAGGTTATATTTTACAGTCGTCGTAAGAGAGCGTTAATAAAGGAAAGGAATGAATTATAATATAAAAGGCCCACAGAGTCCCCTATACGTATTAAACAGCAAAAGTTGCTTTATTGGCTAATTTTGAGTGCAAAATTGGATGGGTTGTACAAAAGTTTGGTTTAAGTATGAGCGTTGACTATAAATTTAATTGAATTTTTTACATTTATCCAAGTCTATGCGATATGGTCTTATGAAACATGAAAATGCTTCATAGTATCCCAAAACTAACGACGCTTAATAAAAAATAAAAATTTCATAAAAGTATATTAAACTTTATAACAATTGCTTAACTTGTCCTTCCATTGTTATTCCACATTGACTACAATTTAAAAAAAAAATAAGAAAAAATTGAAATTAAAGTCTCAACTAAAGAACTGTTTAAAAAAAGAATAAAAACAAAAAAGAGAATAAAATAAATTCGGGTTAAAAAACGAACAAATAAAACACACAAAAAAATGATTACGAAGGCTATAAATGTCATGTCATTAAGAGTGACAACCAGTGTCACTACTGTTATATGCTTTTTTTTGTTAAATTATGTATGTATTTGTTTATAACAGAAAATCAATTTGCAAACAGAGCTGCCAGATTTTGCGATTAATCGTCTTTGACGATTTTTTAACAAAATTTTGGCAAAATGACGATTGACGTTTTTCGCCTTTATACTGACGATTTTTGATATATGGACAATTGACAGCTCTAAAAGTATAAATAACTGTTTGTAGGTGAGACAACTGGCTTACTTATCTGATTGTTGCTTGAGCTCAATGTTATTAAAGAATAAGGCCTGGAACAGAATAAAGTAGTTGTAGTGTAGCTGAAGCTGACGAAGGCAGTACAAAAGTTATTACAATTGAATCACATCCGATTGTATACTATTATGCCAATAGAAAAAATTGAAATGAAATTTTTAAGCAAATACAACTAGCATCCGATTTGGATGATTCTCATTCCCAACACATTGTAAAATTAAATGTACATTTGAAGTAAAAAGTCATCGCACTAGCATCCGATTTAGATGGGCTTGATATGCATTACATTGTTCTTATAGTTTTTAATATAAATTTAGTTTGTTTTTTATTGTTTTTAATTTTTCCGAATTAAAATGGAAAGAAAAGTGTCTTTAAAAGTGCAAGTGAACTAACCGTGTATGAGGTGTATGGAGCAGTCTATATGGAAGCGATTATGGTCTATTAACTGGATTTTTATTATTGAATTTGCGATAAATAAATAAAATGAAAAAAAATATCTGACAATTAAAACCCTTCCAACTGTCAATTACAATGTCTGTAGTATTAGACCCATCCAACCTTGCAATATCTGTTCCATTGGTCCCATCTGATGGCCTAGGTCATCGCTGTTTAAATGTAAATAAGAATTGTATACAGGCTTTGGATGGGTCCTACTTACATTGTATGTAGTCTTGGATCGAATATGTATGTAGTAAAAATTTTGCTGGGGAGTACTGTAGCAAGAAAAAATGCGAACAGAATATTCAAGCTTTATATGGTTGCCAAATAACCTCAACAAAAACTCAGAGAATTATCCAAGAATAATATACGAATATTTTAACAAAATAATCTCCAAATTGTGTAAGAAATGCATGTTAAACTACATATAGTATATCACAATACTATCTAATAAAATTTTAAAAGTGGATTTTATCGCTTTGATAAATGAGGTATTCTTTTGTACATAGCTTCAAGCACGCATTAAAAATTTGTAATTTAAAGGGTCCGCCAAATAATATTTTTTTTTTTTTTAAATGCTATAAAAAAAAAACAACTGAATATTTTCTGAAATTTATTTTTTTATTTGAAAGTACAATCCTTCCGGTTAATAATGGAAAATAATTTCATTCAAATGGCTGCCTCGGCTGGCCATGCAGTAGCCTACACGACCGGTACAATTTTTAAGCACTGTGTGCAGCTTTATTTCACCAATGGGTTCACGAATGTTGTCCTTTAAAGCGTCAATTGTCTCTGGCTTGTTGGTGTAATACTTATCTTTGTCGGCACCCCACAAATAATAGTCCAACGGTGTCAAATCGCAGCTCCGAGGTGGCCAAACGACATCAGCTCTGCGGCTGATAATGCGATCTTCAAAAACAGAGCGAAAAACATCGAGTGTAGCCTCGGTTGTGTGGCACGTAGCGCCACCCTGTTGAAACCAAATGTTGCTAATATCCTCCTCCTTAATTTTTGTGAACAAAAATTCGTTCAACATGGCTCGATAACAATTGCCATCAACTGTAACTGCCATTCTTTGCTCATTTTCGAAGAAAAATAGCCCAATTATGCCTCTGGACCAAAATCAGCACCAAACACTGACTCGTCTTGGGTATATCGGCTTTTCAATGTATGCGTGCGGGTTTTCTGTGCCCCAAATGCGACAATTTTGCTTGTTTACATACCCGCCAAGCTCAAAATGAGCTTCATCTGAAAAGATGATTTTTTTTTGGCAAAATCGGCATCTTCTGTAAGTCGATCGCAGGCCCACTTAGCGAAGCGAAAAAAGCGTATACACAACTATATTCGTTCAGCGGAAGGATAAAACAATTTATCTGTCAAATCAGACATGAGCTAAGTATTACCATTCACGAAGTAAGAACTAGTTGAAAAAAAAACGTTAGATGGCGTACCTTTTATAAAGCCTAAGCCAAATAAAAAATAAGCATCATATCAGCCACAGCATAATTACCTAGTATATGGCATATTACGTGTGGGGTAATATTTGCAACACATCTAGCATAGTCCTGATTTTATCTCTAACTTCTAACTACACCAAGTACCTAACTTCTTTTCGTAAGCAGTAAGTAAAGCTGCAAAACAATCGATAGTTTTGTTTTTGGCTGACCATCGATAGTTTTTTTTTTCACTATCGATACTATCGTTAAATTCTAAGAGTAAATACGGAGGCCGCTAAATGTTGTCAAAGTCACATTTGCAAAAATTTATTCGACGCAGGTTGTTAGCCGTCTGTAAGCTTGTATAGTTACATAAGGATACAGCTTAACAGTTTCATAAATTTCTATTTATTAAACTCAAATAAAATATGGATTATAACTAAAATATGTTCGTACATCCGATTTTGCATTTGACCCAAATAAATTAAATTGCGTTTCGTCAGACCATATGATGTTGTTCTAATTGTTACGGTGCAGATGTTGCTTCCGTTTGCTGAGAAATGATACATTTCGAGGTCTCTTACCATAAATCTAGCTTCCAAAAGTTTTTTTTTCTTATTGCTCGACCTGAAACAGGAGAATAAGTTCATTTTTGAGGCTTTGAAGTACGAATTAAAAGTTGACAGTTGTTCTACGCTTTCTTCCCATAGTACCTGCAGTTTTCTCGCACTGGATCTTATTAATTTATTTAGTTTTGGAGCGCTTCATCGTCTGAGCAATTTTCGCTATATATACGGATAAATTTTCCATCACAAATTTCAATACATAAAATTTTTTTACATCCTGAAAAAATAGTGCCCTATTTTTTGTTTCAACACTGTATATTTATTATTATCTTTTCACTTTCACTTAAATTCTAATATTGTTCCCGCTATTAGTACTTAAAAGAATCCGATAGTATCGACAGTTTTTCTGCAAACTATCGAGTGGGCCGACTATCGATAGTTTTGCAGAAGAAGAAACTTTCCCTATAATGAGTTGTGCGATTAACTGGATTATCTACTGAACTATAAACTGAGAAAAGTATAGGGCCGAAAAAAAAAAAAAATTAATACGTTCGATGTGATACACAGTGTTTAATATTATTCCAACGCAGGTGTAAGTGGGATAGTTAGGTTGCAATTTAACGTCTTTAAGTATATGATGGTTTTTCTACACATCGACCGCTCTGCTGGTTCCAGCCTATAGTCTGTTTAGCTATATCGCTGGATAGCTTTACGTACGAACTAGGGAGATCGATTATACGAATTTTTTCATAAACCGGTTTTCGAATAATTTGAAAAGTACCACTTTTAAAAAAACCGGTTTTCGGTTAATAATAATTCAAATAATCCTTTAACCGGTTCTATTACTTAAATAAAATTGTTCCTAATTCTTGAAGCGCAGAGCTGGACCACGTCGTTTTAAAAATAAACAGAAGTTGATGGAGAGCTTAAAAACAAAGTGCCAATCACACAATAATTCTAACAAATCTTACAAAAACTATGCCAAAACAGTGTGTGGAGGTCATAAAAAACAAAGTTTATTACACAAAGTACTGAAAAATGCTTAAGTTTCGAATAGCTACTCAAAGAGCTGATTTCGTTTTTGTTATGACTTGGTAGAGAATGGAACTAAAGGTTTGTTATTATGGTTATAATTTAGGTGCCTAAAATAACAAAAATTAAATGTTTTACTTTGAATAAATCTATTAGTAATATACGACTCCTTGATTGCCTTGACAAGAAAATTTGCTTAGATTTCGAGCAGCACCGTATGTAAATTTATGCACCACGTATTTAATAGTGTGTGTGTCACTGGGGTATGTTAGATAAGAGCCCACCTTCCAACCAAGAAGCCGTCGGTTCAATCCCAGTCCACACCATCTGACAATTTTCAACAGCGATATCACCTCACACAACATCACTAGCGATTGGTGGCTGTTAAAAACTTCACTAACTAATATATCAGCCGTTAATAACCGGCGTTTGTAGGTTTAACGGCTTTCAATGAGTCTAGTTGTCATTTTCCATATATAAAAATCAATACTTATTTACAGAAGATGAGAAAAGGTGCATATCTTTTTCGATCTACCCTGGTTTTCACGTTCTTTGTGAAACCTTCAAGGTTGTCGTATATACAAGAATAATTAAATTTATACAAATAGTTAAACGATGAGCATATATTCAATAAAAAATATACAAACGTATCAAAATTATACTTATTTAAATTAACCGGTTATTCGTGTTAAATTAACTGGCTTATTAGGTATTCGAAAAATAAAGATTTTGTTATTTTCAAAACAATGGATCAAAAACAATTTCGTATTTTAATTCTACACTGCATCCTGATGAAAAAAAATATCGTTCAAGCAAAGTAATGATTTGAAAAGTGTAATGGGGACTCCGCTCGATAAGAAACAACAATAAAACGTAGGTTTATCACTTCAAACATGGTTGTAGAGACACCGATAATGCAGAACGCGGTAACACCAGAAACATCAAAAAAATCCACAAGATCGTTTTGAATTTTCGAAAAGTGACGTTGCGTGAGTTAGCTGACAATGTAAGGATATCGAAAGAACCGCTGACCAAAAATAAAAACGTGTTGATGATTCTGAAACAATGGCAGGACTACAATTGAACTTCAAATTGCTGCCACATCCACCGTATTCGCCAGATTTGGCTCCCAGCGGAAAATGTGGCAATCTCAATATACATATGACATCGTTGTGAGATGTTAATGTCAAATTGAAAGTTCACATGGTTGTGAGACATTTTCTGTAAATTTTTCTGACAGTATTGGTTTATCTGACAATCGTTTAAAAAGAGGAATAAGTTCCTTTTCATCATCAGAACACATTTCCCTATAGTATCGATAGTGTACATCCCATACAGGCGTTTCCTCGCCGCTATCCCCGTCCATGATTGCCTTTTCATAAAATCTCAGATTATTCGAAGGTAACTCTCATATGTGTTCTGAGATATCGTCAGAAATTTCGTTGCTGATAAACTGGCTAGAGCAAATATTGAGGACGTAATTATAGAACAAAAACTAAACATAGGGGTTGCGATTACCTCGGCTAGTATAGATTTTCTCCCGTCGATGCATGAGGAGAACAGGCTGTAGAGCTACGCTCTGCTGGACCGACCTGGATAAAATGATAGCTAAATGTCTTCTTTCTTTGAATCGCAGGTGCATCCATTTCACTATTCCCATGGGTAATTTTGCTTCTTGGAAGTCTTTCCGCTAGACTCGGCATTTCTTATCAACCCTTTTGCAGGTTCTGAGGATGAGGACGAGGAGAACTGCCTTTCGAATCATGTATTAGAGCTCAGACATTTCCATTTGATGACCTCTTTATGATCCTTGACCTCTTATTTCTTGCCAGCTTTGATTGATTTCTCCAAACTGAAGATTTCTTAAATAACGAGATTATTTTGGAGCAAAATAATTTGCTATGGATACTGTTTGATAACTAGTTAGCTCCTATACTTACGCCAACACAATGGGCCTAACTTTAGGTCTAAGCGGGATCTTGGCCTTTCAGGAGAGTCCGCTAAACTATCGATAGGAAAACTATTGAAACTATTACCACATTGACGACGTCAAATATCATAATCGAAAAGCCACGAAATAAATTTTCAAACACCGGCCTTTACGTAAAAGTTATAGTTAGGTCAGATATAGGTCTAATAAACCTAAAGAAGGTTTGATGGTGTGAAGCATTTCTTGCACCTTTTGTAAAAAAAACATGCTTCTTTCAACATTGGAAAAATGCGATCGTTCAACTAAAATTCAAATTGAATTCTAATCAGGGTTGGCAGGTTGGTCTAAAAAACCCAGCCCTCCGGGTTTTATTGGGTTTAATGTAGGGTTTTCTGAGCTTTATTGGGTCTTATAACTGCTTTTAGATTTCGTTTAGTTCGATTATATTTTTTGTTTGTTACTATAATTACGTTGTTTTAATATTTATAATGCAATTTTGCATTTTAAGTGGGATCAAGTCGGCGTTGTGTTCTATGAGCTGCCAAAACCCGGTATTCGGAGAATGTTGCAATTACTTCGGTTGAACCGTGCATTATGACAAAAACGGCCAGAATATAAAGACAGACAGATACACAAAATTTTCCTTTTGCATGACAAGGTTCGGTCTCTCTTGGCAAAATTTGCCAAACAATTTTTAGAAACGATCAAATTCTCTCAACATGCCTCCTTCTGACTATTGACTTTCGATGGATGCAATATCTATTACAATAGCATGTCACCGAATCACTTTTTTTGAAGAATTAAATCAAAATGGATCGTCTCAAGAAACGAGAAGTTTTTCTAAGATAGGGTTCGGACATTAGCTCAGAACTGGGGAAAAGATTTAATCCAGTGATTTGATAATTTTTTATTTTGATAAAATTGTTAATTTATTATTATTTTTGTGCTAGAAAAAGGGGCCGAATTAATTTGTACTCCCAAAAAAATTCGGGGGGGGGGGGGTTTAATGGGGTTACATAATGGGTGCCAACCCTGATTCTAATGCTCACAACATTTGACTCCGTAATATTAACATTTACCATATACACAGATGACTCTACATACTTATGTGCTTAAAAAACAGCATCGGGTTTTTGGAGGTTTCTACCAGGTACTTTGAAGCGCCTTGCCTCGGCCTACGATCACGATTGGCAAAAAAGTAGATAGGATTGATAGTGGGAAGTTGTAGGAAGTAGGATTGAAAGAAATTGGAATATATAAATATAAAGTGGTAAAAAGAACTGAACCTTGAACGTAGAACGCGTTTCAGCAGTCGAGAGGAAATATTGGAAAAATCAGAGGAAGCACTAATGGGTACACCGAACACCGAAAATAAAATATGCACATGTCAAGCTATGACGCTAAGATTTAGCGGGAATATGAACAACAGACGTACAAACTCAACAAAAAATAACTCAAATCGAAACGATGAGACCGCCACACGGGGCTTAGTATGTATGTTAATCGAGAAAAATGGTTGTTTTCACTAAAAACAATAAGATATTTCATTACTTATTTTAAAGCCTCATTAAGTATAAACATAAGTTAAAAAACATAAGTTAAAAAAATCTTCCAAAATCATTTGAACAATTTGACCTCAACAAAGCATCATTATTCACAACAATATGATGCAAATACAAGTGATAACAATCGTTATTTTTATTTTCTTGTTTTTTGAATTTATTTCATGCTAAATTACATTCACGGTGATTATGTTTCTTGAAGAGAAATATCTTCAACTGCTGGCTATTGCAATTATCTGGAAATGTACTGAAATTCAAATACAAAAAAAAGAAATCGAAAAATAAAATATTTTTGTTTGAGTCAAATTATTATTGATTATTTTTGCTGCTACAGTTTTAACAAGAACGTGACTTACAAAATAATAAGGATTGTCTAACGGAAAAAATTAGAAGAAAAACATATTTCTTTTCATCCAACGCTGACAGTTGCAAGTTGCATTCTAATGCCAACACTTGAAAAAAGCAGGAATCAATTGGTTGGGCTAAACGATTGGAATAATTCAGTTTTTAATTTTATTTCTCTTTTGGTTCATTTATTTAAGAATAATTTTATTTCCTTTTAAAATTGCATACCATTTGCATTATCAACGTCAATTTAAAAAAATAATTTTTTTATAAATCTTTTAAAAGTTATTTATTTTAGCTTACCGCGTAATAAAAACTGAACTCACTACTACTATTCAAAAAAAGTATTTATTCCCAAAAAAATAACTCTTTTGTCCTAAAAGCTTTTATATTAAAAAATGTTCAAAAGTGATAATAGTGCTATACTTTTTACGAGATCTAACTTTCGTGGATATTAATTCTGAAGACTATTTCGATATAAGCATAGAACGAGTCTTAAAAGAACTTAATGATTCTAGCTATGTATCAATTTTGATACATACATGCAGTATGTGAAAAAAGTAGATTTTTAGTTCTTTAAAATTGCACCAAATAAAATATAGTCTTTATTCGCAAATTAACTTTATACACAATGTCCAAATTCGTCCATATAATACACAAATTTTTTCAACACTCATTTGACTCAACTCTTAGCACGACTTCACTTTTTGGCTGTTGAATTATGACTGACTGACTGAGGAGAATGCCGCGGCTTACATAGTTTACTGTCATTAATTTCGACTACTCTAGCGCACTTTACAACCTACTACTCAAATATGCATATTTAATACTCATAGTTGAATTGGTAACACTAATAGATACAACCATGACGGGCTGATCGTAACATTAACACCAATCAATAGCATAAATTCTATAATAAAGTTTATAGCTTTAAATGTTGGTGTATTATTTTAAGTGTTTTCATTTTCGTATCAATATTGTTACGAAAATGAAAACGCTAAAGAGGATTTCATCACATCAGGGATTTATTGTGGGAATAAAATTTATTGGCTTGTGTCAAGGCTTAGTAACTGCAAAAAGAAAAATTACCTGTACTAATTAAGAGTGCAACCATCCGCGTGGAGTTGCCAGTTCGATTACTTTTGTGTTTATAAAATTATTTTAGAATATTTAAATTTAACGTACATAAATCGAAATTTTTAGCAACTACAAGATCATTCGAAATTGATAATGAAATGCTATAAACGGTGGCGAATTGCGGTTATCATTTAGCTGTCAATAAGAAGAGTCTGTTTAGGAGCAAATAAAAAGAGTTGTAAAAGTGAATTTGCTGTATTAAGACAAAGTGCAGAAAAGTCACAGTGGAATTTACACATTCCAAGTAAAAAAGGAGACAAAGTGTAAAACAACAAAACAAAGTAGTGTTTTATTTTATTATATCACAATATAAACGAATTCAAACGTTTTAAAAAGGTTAACACGTAATAATATATGACATTCATATTGGATTTTTTTTATAAAAACCTTTTTTATGTGCTCTTCATGAATGCATCACAGCCTTGCTTAAAACCATTCAAAACAATTTCACTGTACTACAGTAAAACTTCGATATAACGAGTCTGAAGGGATCAAAAAACCATTATTCGTTATGTCTATGCATCAGTGAAAACTTTTTGTAGCCAAATTTACGAAATACAAACAAATTCGTTATAACAAGGGATACCAGAAACATGTTCTTAAAAAAATTGCATAATATATGCACTAAAATTCCAAAATATGACCCAACATTTTTTTAAAGTATGCTCTAAAAAAGCACAATATTCTTCTTTGCTAATAGAAATAAAGTTTTAATCTACAATTCAATACCGTTTGTAAACATATCATACATATCGTCATATAAAATCCTAAATGCCCTGAGTTACAAAAAATTCAAAATCGAAAATCGATCGACTAAACATGATTTTTTTTCTTGCAATTTTAAAAAGATTTTTGCTTCTTCTGAAAAATATTTGCAATGTTACTAAGGGCTATTAGGATTTTATATGTAGGTATATAAAGGATCCGCCAAATAATTATTTTTTTTTTTTTTTGAAAATGCTATAAAAAAACTATTGAATATTTTCTTAAATTTCTTTCTTTTATTTGAAAGTACAATCCTTCCGTTTAATAATGAAAAATAATTGCATTCGAATGGCTGCCTCGGCTGGCCATGCAGTAGCCTACACCATCGGTCCAATTTTTAAGCACATTATCGATATTGTGCAGCTTTATTGCACCAATGGCTTCACGAGTGTTGTCCTTTAAAGCGTCAATTGTCTCTGGCTTGTTGGCGTAACACTTATCTTTGACGGCACCCCACAAATAATAGTCCAACGGTGTCAAATTGCAGCTCCGAGGTGGCCAAACGACATCAGCTCTGCGGCTGATAATGTGATCTTCAAAAACAGGGCGCAAAACATCGAGTGTAGCTTCGTAGCGCCGTCCTGTTGAAACCAATTGTTGCTAATATCCTCCTATACAATTTTTGTGAACAAAATTCGTTCAACATGACCCGATAACGATCGCCATTGACTGTAAAGGCCACTCCTTGCTCATTTCGCCTCTGGACCAAAATCCGCACCAAACAGTGACTCATCTTGGGTGTATCGGCTTTTCAATGTTTGAGTGCGGGTTTTCTGTGCCCCAAATGCGACAATTTTGCTTGCTTACATACCCGCCAAGATCAAAATGAGTTTCATCTGAATGAAGATGATTTTTTTTTTGGCAAAATCGGCATCTTCTGTAAGTCGATCGCAGACCCAGATTCCCAGCATTGTTCAAGCGTATACACAACCATATTCGCTCAGCAGAAGGATAAAACTATTTATCTGTCGAATCAGACATGAGCTAAGTGTTACCATTCACGAAATAAGCACTAGTTGAAAGAAAAAAACGTTAAATGGCGGACCCCTTATAATAAACAGCTTACGAGGACGACACCATATTAGAATAAAAACGAACTTTGCTTTAATCTTATTGTCTAAATCATATGTCATTATTGAATTCATATCACCTTTTTAAACACATTCATGGAATTGATAGCAATGATATCTTTCATTTAAAATTACTAGTCTTCCGTAGTGGCAGATGTTTTTTTGTTATTATACAAATACTTCAGGCAAAAAACCGGTGGGAAGACCTCAAAATTAAAGCTTACAAGCTTACAGACAAAAAAATAAAATAAATCTTATAATTCAATAAATGACATCCGCTTTAATAAAGTTGGACATAAGCCTGATGTTTTCAGCCCGAGTGGTAAAAGAATGTGCAAAATGCAGAGGGGTGTAAGTCGGAATCACAAATATTTTGCACGAAGCTTAAACTAAGTTTCTGCTTATCATATAATAAAAAATGTTTCCAAAGTTACCACACAAAATAAGTAAAATGTTTAAATGAAACGTATTCAAAATCCTTCTTTGGTAAAATTATTTCTTTGACTTAACAGGCAAGTCCGCCTTTTGGCGAGCAACATATTTTCTTATCTGGAAGGTTAGGTTTTAGCTTTCGACTTTAAAGTGTTGTTTTTCCCCCCAACTACCAGCCAAGTATAATTTTGTTAGCTCAAAATAAAATTGGCCGGTAAGAGGGTTAAAATAAGTAAGAAATTATGTAGCATCTAACATTTTTTAAAATAAAGTTATGTTGATTCAAACACAGGAATGTATTATAATTGATACAAAGATCGATGTGCGGTTAAATTCGGTCATGTGACAAACAATTTGTTACGATTCTATTATTGCTTTTGTTTACCATCGTAACGAAATTGTTTAAATGGTGTTAACGGAGTGAAACTAGACATAACATGGTATAAAAAATGCATTGACAATTGCTTAAGTTCACTTTTGTCCTCTCTTTTTACTTTGTTGGTATTCTTCTGATAAAGGAAATTTAAAAACTATCCCATTAAATCTATTTTATGCACATTATTTTACTTTAAAAACTTTCGCTTATTTCTGAAACTTTTTCCATACATTTACCTTTTAACACATTGTTCACACAATGGCTCCATATGCTCTTTTTACGCTGTATCATAATTAAATTCCACTTTAACATTTCTGTTGAGTTTTTTCAGTTTTAAAATTGTAAATGCAAGCAATAATTCAAAAACAAATCCTTCCTTGAAAAAAGTATGAAACTCTATTATAAGCAATTTAATTATGAAACACGCAGGCAACAAAGATTGTAAAGTTGCACATCATTCACGCATCACATATGTATTCACGCGCCACACGTCTCAACTCAGTTCGCATTCATGCAGTCTTGGCGGCTTTCTTTTAGTCACGTATGTGTGTGAAAGGGCGGAGAAAAGAGAAATGAGCAACACTCTCCTTAAAGTGAATATGAAGCGTGTTAAAACAAATACATGTATGTACTATGTACAGCACACTCCAGGGAAATATTTGTAGAGTTGATGAAAAGTTAAAGCTGTTGCAAGAGTAGTGCGTGAGAGAAACAGCGATGTAAATGTAGTGTCGAAAAAACGCTATAAGCTATATAGGTTATAGAAAATAATTACGATAAAAATAATAATAATTAATATTATAATTAACAGGGCAATGAAACCATATGCTAGGCGTGGTGACCAGATTCCCTGGTAAGAATTGAACCCACGACCTGCTAGCTGACAAAGTTTTCATTTTCATTGTATTTACGAAAAAATTACCGCCTATTTCTGAAATAAAGTACAGGGAATTTTAATCATTATATGGCCTTCAAAAAAAGCTTTTCTTAAATTTGTTATAAATTATGATTACGGACTCAAAAACATTTTTTATATCTTAATGAAAATTTTTCATACCTCCTTTCGAAGTGTAGCGTATTATAACTAGTAGACCATAACTTACTATATATCTTCGATCGATTCGAAATAATTAGAATTTAAAACAGCCAAATAGTTTTTATTTGATTGAGCAAAATTAATACGTACATTGTATTGAACCTACCGAAAGCAAGGCTTTGAGCTTTCAATCCTAACTAAGGATTACATATCATCTAACATTATAATGCCAGGTACTTAGTTCTGGAACAGGCACCCAGAGTGATTAGAAATAATGTTCCGAACGGTGATTGATCTTCCTGTTATGACAGATGGTGGCTATGATGGGTTGGAATCGCATTAAAGTAGTGTGCACACCAGGTTAGGTTAGAAAGGATGGCGCTACAATTTTCTCTTCACTCGACTCTCTTCAGAAAGGGGAGATAGATAAGGAAGATACAAAAAGAAAAGACAAGTAACTAAATGAAAATAAATAAGGACCAGTGGGAGACTGAAATCACAATTGCTTGCTCTTAAGCCAGTGAATTCTTATTACGAACCTCAACGTGTGGCACTCACACCACCTCAAATTTCTGCGCTCAAGCTCTGGATGATGATTCTTAGCATTACCTTAGCCCAACAGAAACATCATAAGATGGAGGACGTCCAGATAAGCAGCCGGAAAATAGTTGAGAAGTTGCCAAATATTGGAGGACCGAAACCACTAAAATGGAGGCTGAACATTGTCAGCAACATTTTAATATGACCAAATTCTTGTCTGGTTATGGCTGCTTTACGATGTATTTACATAAATTTGTAATTATTTACACAAAATGGATATCTCGCATGCCCAAACCACATCATTGAGGATGAGGATACGGGGCATGTGAAATTCAGGTGCCCTAGATTCAGAAAATCCTGGGAAATGGATGCCAGTCTACACCATCTGCTCAGTGAGATGATTGTTTCTAAAATCAGATGGAGTGATTGCAATAGGCAGATAGCTGTAGTTATGCAGGAACTCCTTAGGTTGGGAGACAAAGGAATGGGTTCAGTAATTGACTTTGATGTAGAGCAGCACTATTTTTAATCAGTTCTTCGTGCTGTAATACTTAGCGGCAATTCCGCGAAGAGAGAGTGGTTGAAGAAAGTAGAGATTAATACGTAAACGCCAGCGATGTCAAATCGTGCATGCTTATGACATAAGCATCTTTTAAATATTACCACCTCCTGTCAATGACAAAAGAAAAAAAAAAAAAAAACAAGCAGAGCATTGAATCAGCCAGTTTTATAGTCTACAGTCTAATCAGTTCTTTCAGGCACGATTGAGCTATACAGATTCCATTAATGGCCGTAAAGTAAACAAAGTTCATTGTAAGGGAAGTCATATTGCTACCAAAGTACAGCCTAGATAACTATCAACTTAGAGCAAGGCTGGCTGGCTGGTTGATGTTTCTTTTAGACTAAGCATCGTGGGCGGTAGTTGCTGAACTACATTAATAATTGAAATAAGATACACAATGCTTTTAAGCCTATCAGTAACACGTGTCATATAATATTATAGCAACAAGTCTGGTAACGTATATTCCGACATAGTTTGTTCAATGATCATCCTTTAACTGAGTTGTCTCTGTTCTATTTAAATCTGTTCTTTAAACCAGATTATTATTAGCGGAATGAAAATTTAGCGTTTATTTTTAACTTTTCGAGTATGCTGGACCTTTCACACAAAACAATTTCGGTTGAATTTTAAAATCGCAATCTTTCTGGGTTTCTGTTCGTGTTGCACCAAGGTGCTTCTAAGCATTTAAAAATGACTGCTTGATCTACTGCAAATTATTGCCTAAACATACTTAAGCTACGGTCACATTTGTTAAATATATGGCGAAAAAACGTCACTTTTTTTCTTCAGTCATTTGACAAAAACCAAAGCTATGGTCACGCTTTAGACTTTTAAATTTTCCAGCTTTATGGCTACGTAAGCTATACGAAGCTGCGTTACAAGAACATGCAGACCTAATTGAGAATGTTAGTTTGTTTGCTGCGACCCCAGCTCTACTAAGAAAAGAATGATGCAACTTCAAAATTAGAGGAGCCTAACTCAAAAAGAGCTAAGATATTATCATGGTTAAAAATTTTAGGGTCAATATTGTTCTATTTATTTAGTTCTTATTTTGATACTTCAGAAACCGTGTTCAGGTTTCAAAAGGAGAAATTCTTCCAAAGCTTTACATGGACTGAATAGCTATCATTTAAGAATTCATCTAAAAATCGCAAAATTAGCATCACTTCCTACTTTTTTCTTTTATTTCTCACATGTGCTCTATTTTTTTACACTCATTAGTGTTACAATTCAATTTTATAGTTTTTTATTCACGTTTCTGTTTCCGTTGCCTTTTTTCTGCTTTTTCTTCTTCATTCATTCAAAAGTATTTGCACACAATTCTGACGGTGTTTTGCTTAGTTTTGTTACAGCATTTTATTTAACTTTTAATGTGCTTCTTGCCGTAGTCACAAATGCAAGTGCATTAAAGCACATTGTGCAGATAATGGAGGGCTTACAGCTATGCTAAGGGTAGGTAGAATAAGCCTGTAGAATATATGAATATGGTTGTAGCAGACAGCGACAAAGAGCCAATTTCGTTATTCATATAGTCTAGTGAAATGCGTTAGGATAATATCGGTATTCATTGAATTACGCCTATGGAATTTGCAATATAAACAAGAATCTTAGTAATGATTATGAGAAGAATATTTGAACGATGTTTTTAGAAGCCTAAAAGAAAATGGCATAAGAAATGAGATTAATGATAATTATCATTATCATCATACCGACCAGGCTCTATCGCAGGACACTGCGACCGATGGGATCCTTTGTGCCCTGCGACCGATGGGATCCTGCTGCCCTCGTAATGAACACCAATATGTCTGAAACCATAATGGTGCACATGTCACTCAGTGAAACTCAAATTATTTGATTTATTTATTAGATAACTATATAAGTATCTTATAAAATGGAGTGCTAATAAGAACGTATGTTATAACATATTATTCTTTAACAAATATAGTGTCCGCCATCTAACGTTTTTTTTCAACTAGTGCTTATTTCGTGAATGGTAACACTTAGCTCATGTCTGATTTGATAGATAATTAGTTTTATCCTTCCCCTGAACAAATATGGTTGTGTATACGCTTTTTTCGCTTCGCTAAGTGGGCCTGCGATCGACTTACAGAAGATGCCGATTTTTCCAAAAAAAAAATCATCTTTTCACATGAAGCTCATTTGGATCTTGGCGGGTATGTAAACAAGCAAAATTGTCGCACTTGGGGCACAGAAAACCCGCAGCCATACATTGAAAAGCCGATACACCCAAGACGAGTCACTGTTCGGTGCGGATTTTGGTCCAGAGGCATAATTGGGCCATTTTTCTTCGAAAATGTGGGAGGAGGGGCCGTTACAGTCAATGACGATAGTTATCGGGCCAAGTTGAACGAATTTTTGTTCACAAAAATTGAACAGGAGGATATTAGCAATTTTGGTTTCAACAGGACGGCGCTACGTGCCACACAGCCGAAGCTACACACAATGTTTTGCGCCCTGCTTTTAAAGATCGCATTATCAGCCGCTGAGCTGATGTTGTTTGGCCACCTCGGAGCTGCGATTTGACACCGTTGGACTATTATTTGTGGGGTGCCGTCAGAGATAAGTGTTACGCCAACAAGCCAGAGATAATTGACGCTTTAAAGGACAATATTCGTGAAGCCATTGGTGAAATACAGCTGCACACAATCGATAATGTGCTTAAAAATTGCATCGATCGTGTAGGCTACTGTATGGCCAGCCGAGGCAGCCATTTGAATGAAATTATTTTCCATTATTAACCGGAAGGATTGTACTTTCAAATAAAAAAAGAAATTTGAGAAAATATTCAGTAGTTATTTATAGCATTTTCAAAAAAAAATATATATTTGGCGGACCCTATATAAGGTATATGTGTAGGTAGATAGCTTTTACCCAGTGTGATTTTGCAATACCCGCTTTTTGCTAATGTGAATAGATCACGAAGCGTAAAAAGTTGTTGTTCTCCATATATACAATATTTAATATTAAGTATGAATATAAGGTGCCACGCCCACTTATCTAATTTTGCTCGCAACAACGACTGAAAATATTCAGCTCAACATTCCAATTAGAAAGAATATAATAAATTCATAATATGGAAAATGGATGTCATTCTGTTGATTTTTGTATGGGAATATACGTATAGGAAAATCTAAATGCCATATCTCCGAAACCACTGAGCTGATTTCGTGCAAACTTCACATAAACCATCTGCAGACCCTGAAATATTGGTTAAAATCGGTCGACCCGTTTCCGCAGTTAGTGGTGACATCAAAGTGTACACTTCTTTTTATTTATATAGATTTTTTATTTATTTATTTTTTTAATTCGCCGTGACGTTTCAGTCATGTGGTTTGAGGGTCTACACCAGCAAAAGAAATTAATTTGTTGTTGCCTGTTGTTTTTGTGTGTTGTAGGATTGCCCACACATTATAGTAAATTCGCCTTAGGCAATATTTTTCATTTTCATTGAACTTTATATTGAAAAAAATAATTGTTGAATGTAAATTAGTCATTAACGCCCCTACGGTCAAAGTTGATTACACTTAAGTTAAAAAGCTTCAGAGTAAAACAAAAAAGAAAAACTTAAAGCAATTAAAGTTGTATGGAAAGAAGATAGAAAGGCTTTAGTTGTAAAGTTTTTATTAAAAAAAACTTCAACTTAATTAGCTATTCATGACAAGGAATTAGAATTGATAGAGTTAGGGTATGTGCAGTACTTGCATACTTCCTTAAGGTAGTACAAAACAAAAATTGAAATCGTTTGAGCATAAACAATTGAGGATTTTTGAATTACGTGTAGATATAATAACATATTATTACATGAGAATATTTAAACATACGATACATAACATAGAAGGGAATTAAGTTAAAGTCATTGATTTATAACTTCATTAATTTAAATTTGTTTTGTGTACTCAATATAACCAGATTAGATTTATTTATACACACAAATTTATAGAGTAAATTTCGTTTTTGATATAAAACTTTAGTTGTTGTAAGAATTTTGTTGTTCTTGTTTATGGATTTTGTAATGTCTTAAACATACTCTTAAGAAAAACAGAAAATGTTTAAATTCATTGTATTTTAAAAGCCGATTAAGGCTGTACACTTAATTTTGACGCTCACAACAATTTCACAACCACATAATTTTTGATTGTCATAATATGAATGATTATTGCTTTCTTCTAAATCAATTTATTAAATCTATTGTATTTCTCATTTAAATATTAAAGAATTAACAATTTTTTCTTAATCCACTAAATGTTTAAATTACCTATATCACATTAAATGTCAGTTTTTAATCCCTAATGAAATTTTTTGTACGTTTTTTTAAATAGTTTTTCATTTAATATTTCTGAAATTTAAAATTTTATTAAAATACATGTGTATTAGGTGGCCAATTTACGGTTTAAATATGAACCAGTGGTTATTTCGAATTCGCAATACTTATGTCATTCTCTTCTGGCACAAAATTCTGTATATTAACTCCACTGAAAGTTCGGATTTATTGGAAATTTATTTTCAAAACAAAGAAAATTGGTCAGAAATTGCAAAAAATCAAAACAAAAAAAATTGCAAAAATCATCTTTTGGGATAAAGCTCATTCATTTCATCTTAGTGGGTATGTTAATAATTCGTATTTATGGCTCTTACAGAAGCCAATGCACCGATTACGAGTGACTGTTTGGTGCTGCTTGTGGAGCGGAGGCATCATTGGCACATATTTCATATTTTGCAACCATTATGGTCAAGGAAGACACCTGTTGCACCATGATAACTGATTTTTTTGTGCCCGCTCCTTACGGTATTGATGTGAACGATGATAGGTTTGATCAGGATGGTGAAACTTGCCACACATCTTATGCCACAAGCGACTAATTTATGTGGGGCGCCGTTAAAGACAAGTGTTTTGCCGACAAACCAGAGACAAATGAGCATTTTAAGGCCAACATTCGAAAAAGTTCTCGAAAATTGGTGCCATCGAATAATAATTCATTTCTAACAGGAATAATTGTACTTGACTGCAAAAAAATAAATTTGGTAAAATTTCAAACCGTTTTTATTTTATTGCATTTTTATATTTAAACTTTTAAATTGCCCACCCTATATATGTACACAAATATTGTTTAAATAAGTAGTTTAACAAAAAAATATTAAAATTGGCTACAGAAGTCGACTAAAAAAGTCCTAAAGTCGACGCTTGAAATTTATAAAAAAGTGTTTGTTTCCATAATTCTATTTAAGATAACTTTTGAATCTTATAAAGTACACTTCTTACATAATAATTACAGATTTTTATAGAGTTGGCATTAACAAAATTCTTAGTTATTTAAAAAACCTAACAATGCTGACTGTACGGAACCAGCTTTTGCGTTTTGTATATTTCGCTAAAGTTTTTCACTGTTTTTTATACGGTTTTTGCCACAATATGTAGCAAAAAGTTTTATTATCATAATTAATTTTTTTCACAAAATATCTATTATAATATGTATTTATATTTTAAAATACTATGCAAAAAACTTATTTGCCACATGGGTTTTTTAGAGCATTAAAAATCATAAAAAAACTATAAAAAAATTAATATTAATTATCGAGTTTTAACAACATAAAACACTTTTTAAGCTGTGGTTTACTTTAATTAGTTAATGGGAATAAAATTCATCGAAAAAAATACCTGCATATGGGTAAATTATGAAAGCAGATTTATACGTATCAGCTTTTGAACAACGCCACACAGTCCACCATATGAACAGTCTGTTTCCCAAGTAAAAATCGGCTTTTATTTTGTGAAAAAACATTTAGGCGTTTCTCTAGATGTCCAAAAATCAGCATTCACTCAGTTATTTTATTTTAAACATATTTTAGCGTTTGCAATAGCTTTAAACATTCTGTACATAAACTTTGTTCTCCCTGATCTTAGCATCTTCTAAAAAAAAAACAACTTAGGAGTTCCGCCCCTTCAGCATACCTTTAAGATCACAAAAGATAATAATATTGGTATGCAACTGGTGTTAAAATATGTTCACCATTGCTTCGGGAACTCGTCTTACAAAACCAAAGCGATGTAGAAAACATCAAAGTGAATATCCAGCACTCATCTTTACTTCAACACCAGATTAGAGATAATAGAATACACTCTGCAGATGTGGAGCAGTTATTAGTTGAAAAAAAAAGAATACGACGA
This sequence comes from Wohlfahrtia magnifica, assembly GCA_023159175.1. Classification (NCBI taxonomy): domain Eukaryota; kingdom Metazoa; phylum Arthropoda; class Insecta; order Diptera; family Sarcophagidae; genus Wohlfahrtia; species Wohlfahrtia magnifica. The sequence continues at coordinate 1,429,157 of JAKWBJ010000192.1, forward strand.
TAATGGCAACAATTTAGATCTCCCCTACTAAACACCAAGTTAAAGAAGTGTACCAAGAAGCTCAAAAATCTACTTGAATCGAGACAGATTCATTATTAAGCAAATACCTTGAAAATCTGGATACGAAAATCTTAAGTACAACGTCTTAATACAGCCTAACCGTTGAGATTTGGGCTGCGTGACGTTGAAATCGAAATTGAGTTGTAGGAAACATTCATTTATTAATTTTCAGTCTAAGATAATATTTTAAACGCAGTTGAAAAATCATAAATCATATTTATGCCATAAGTAGAGTATTCAAAAATAATAAACCGTTTGCTTTCGAATATTTTATACTTTCGTATTACCTGAGTGTTGTTTTTATTTCAGCCGTTAAAAACGCGATTTATTTAAACATTTATGCCCAAATTCACAATCTTTGGTTAATTATTAGTAAACTAGAAAAATAATTGTTAAACTTATACAATCAAACTTCTATTACTTGAATTTTCTATAAGTTAAAGCACATCTCGTGGCAACAGCATCAAGGAGAGATATTCTATCAGGTTTTGCTTCTTTAACTTGAACTTCCATAATATGAAACCCTCCATAACTTGAAGAAAAACTGTAGTACAACGTTTCTATAATTTGTACTTCTTCGAAAAAATTGCCTTTTTTGCTGGCAAAAATAACCGAATAAGCCGCTAATAATGAATATACGTTCTTTTCAACTTAATTTGCTATAAAAATCGCAACATTTTATGCAAAATTACAGATATTATTTATATTTTAAATTATGACAAAAAAGAAAATAACAATTGTGATACCTACTGATTAGATTAATTGCTTATTAATCACTGACCTTATCATTTTGACGCATTGAATTTTGCACTTATTTACATAAATTTAAATAAACATAATGTAATGGTACATCTCTAAAAGCAAAACCGGCTTATTATTCACTTATTTGAACGTAGAATTTTTTTTAATAAGCTGTATGGTCAGCATGGTAACATTTTATAGTTTGGATGCATTAAACAAATATTAAGTTGACATTATCATTTTGCAGCATAACTTATATTTAAACATTAATGCCATAATATTTTCTATTCACGGTTTACATGCGTCTTTAGCTGCTTTCCTTTTCAAAATATTCGAAAACCGGGTTTTTTAAAACCCCGGATTTTTTATACTCTAACCACAGTTATTTTAAAATATTTAAAAAAGTTTTGTTATTTTATTAAAATGCCATAAAAATTTGTAAATCATTTTCAAATCTCTATAAAACTATTAGCAATTAAACGTAATTTAATTGTTTAAAATGGAGAAAAATATTTACATAGTTTTTGTTGTTGTTGCCGGATAAAATATTGACAAAATAAATATTTTTTATTGAAATTTTATTGTTACAACAAATAGAAAATACATTTAAATATTTGTACAAAATATTTGCAATGATAAATAAGGCTGTAAAATGTGTATGCAGAAATAGTGGCTGGTTGTCATAGCCACAATTTAGAAATTGCAATTAAATTTCCAAAAAAGATCTCAAAATGAAATATGAAATATAAATAAGTAAGTACATATGTAAAAGAAACATACAAATGAATATATAAACACATAATAGGTCTGTTTCATTATTTTACATTGGGCGCCTAGGAATTCCAATTTTACCGAAGAGCGTTCTCGTACACGAAAATTTGATAAATGAGAGACATTTTCGGAGAGTAATATTCTTCTTCTTTATGCACAAAATAACCAGTATTTTTTTTTTTTTTTTTTGATATATTTGCTGTTTGAATAATAAAAATTAAATAATAATTTAGAAATAAAATATTTAAAAAAAAAACTAAAAAAATGTTAAAATTTTATAATTTTTTTACATATATACTATTTACTTAATCTTTTTACATAACCGAGCCTTGAAGCGCTTTATATGATCTAGATATAACATATGCAATAAAAGTGTAACTACTGGCCCATAATCATATTAAAGTGCTTACAAACAGAATTAAGTTAAATATTAACCCCAAACTCTTCAGTGAACTTATATTCCAGTCCAAACAACAACCAACACCAACAATTACTCGCCTTACTATAATTGAATGTGTAATTTCGAAAAGGGCACATGTCCGAATATTTAAAGTTTACAGGAAATGAAAAAGACTAATTTTTTTTTTAAATTTTTTTTAGTTCGACAAATTTTATATGAATTATATTTTAGAACTAATTTTTAACCGAAAATTACAGAAATATATGGATATTGATTGACTTTATTATAAAGGGTCCACCAAATAAATATTTTTTTTTTTTTTTAATGCTATAAAAACAAACTACTGAATATTTTCTCAAATTTCTTTTTTATTTGAAAGTACAATCATTCCGGTTAATAATGGAAAATAATTTCATTCAAATGGCTGCCTCAGCTGGCCATGCAGTAGCCTACGCGATCGGTCGAATTTTGAAGCACATTATCGATTGTGTGCAGCTGTATTTCACCAATGGCTTCACGAATATTGTCCTTTAAAGCGTCAATTGTCCCTGGCTTGTTGGCGTAACACTTATCTTTGACGGCACCCCACAAATAATAGTCCAACGGTGTCAAATCGCAGCTCCGAGGTGGCCAAACGACATCAGCTCTGCGGCTGATAATGCGATCTTCAAAAACAGGGCACAAAACATCGAGGCACGTAGTGCCGTCCTCTTGAAACCAAATTTTGCTAATATTCTCCTCTTCAATTTTTGTGAACAAAAATTCGTTCAACATGGCTCGAAACGATCGCCATTGACTAAAACGGCCACTCCTTGCTCATTTTCGAAGAAAAGTGGCCCAATTATGCCTCTGGACCAAAATCCGCTCCAAACAGTGACTCGTCTTGGGTGTATCGGCTTTTCAATGTATGCGTGCGGGTTTTCTGTGCCCCAAATGCGACAATTTTGCTTGTTTACATACCCGCCAAGATCAAAATGAGCTTCATCTGAAAAGGTGATTTTTTGGCAAAATCGGCATCTTCTGTAAGCCAATCGCAGGCCCAGCGTTGTTCAAGCGTATACACAACCATATTCGTTCAGCGGAAGGATAAAACTAATTATCTGTCAAATCAGACATGAGCTAAGTGTTACCATTCACGAAATAAGCACTAGTTGAAAAAAAAACATTAGATGGCGGACCCTTTATATGTTTGTTTATATATTTAAAATTAATGAGATATGCCATTTTCGAAATTTATGATATCGAGTATATAAAACTTAACGAAAAAACCAAATTAATTTGCAGAAAATTGTATTTTAGGTATCAAAAAGTTAAAGGCAATACTGCTACCAAAATTAAATAATATACTTCTATCAAAAATCTTCTTTAGGAGCTCTTTTTCATTTGAAGTTGGCCATTGCAGTATTTCATCTAAAAATTCTGGAAACTCTGCTGGTATATATTGCTTGAGTTTTACAATATCTAAAATTTTCAGATAATTAGTAGGTACTTTGTCTCTATAAGCTCGATAAAGGAGAAGAAGAAAAAATAACGGCTTTGCGCGGTAAACAAAAAAAAGCAGCTTTTTAGTTAAAACCAAATAAAACAATTATGTTTAAACAATTTTTTTAAAACTTTTACAAGCAAGTTTGTTATTGAATTTTTCTTAAATTGCTATTTTATAAAATTAAATGTCACCAAAAACATTATTTAAATAAAATCAATAAAATTAAATTAAATTAAATTTAGCTTCTAAATCGACATATTAAACTCTTTAATATTAAAAAATTATCTTGTTAATATAAAAAAAAATTCTATAAATTTTTGTTGTGTTTTTCCCTAAAAAATTTATTTAATCTATTCCGTTTTTTAGCATTCTTGTTGAAGGACTTTATTCACTCAACAGCAGCAACAACAATAAATGAAAATTCGATTTTCTACTCGGTCTAATAATTTCATTTTAAACAAACTCTGTTTTCTTTTTAAAATACACTTTACAAGTCATCCGTATAAGATAAGAAAGTAAAGAAAAAAAAATAAAATTAAAAATAAATGCAAGAGATGAAGCAAAAGGTAGAAAAATGTAATATGATTTGATTAGAAGTTAAATAATGTTCATGCTTGGAATGAATATGATAAGATAATACAATACCAAATAATTTTTTCTTGTGAGGAAAATTTAATGCCTTAAGAAATCATGACGAAAAAGGATAAACTCTATAAAAAAAATATATCTAAAAAAAAGAACGAGTGGATGTCGACTCTTTTGTGCAAAATTATCGTATGTTACAAATTATTAAATATTTCAGGAGAGCGTTTTTTCTAAATTTCTTTGCTTTGGCTGGTTACATCAATACCAAATTTTAAATGTGGTTCAATAACCGATATATTAACATAAAGGGGAAACTTCTTTTATGGAGAAGCTTGTATAGTCAGGAATATTCAGATTTTTGGGCACTTACGATATTTTTGCCCGCAAAGTTTGAATCGTGTTTTTGTTAAATGAAGTACTTACGATAATTTAAAACAAACTGAAATATCACTTTAAATTGAAATCGAGCTATTCACGGAATCTCCTGTTCTCGTAGTATAACCTTAATTCTACTGACAAAGTTAGAAATGCTAAAAAAGTATGCAAACATGGTTATTACAGCCTTCATAATGACTTACAACAGCTTTATAACAGGCTTATAAGACAAAATCCAAATTTTGTATTCATAAACGACAAACAGTGACATAAAACTTTTATAAACCATTTATAAATTTTAAATTTTTATTGTAGGTATGTGATTACTTTAAAGCTTTCATAAGTTCAAATTTAAATTTTTGTTTTTAAATTTTTTATAAATAAAATATATTTTATTTAATTCGCAACCATAAATAAATTAGAAATGGAATAGAAAATAGAAACGCATTCATCTACCGTTTGACTGTACCCAAATTAGACGCTAAAGCGCAGGATAGTGGCACACCAATTGTACCACTGTTTTTCTCTGCTCTAAGTTTTCGCCCAATCTACAAAATTCTGGCGAGCGGTTGTCTTATCTATTTATTATCCCCTTATGAAGAAGTGACCATAAATTATGCCCACCTTGACCCCTAGCAAGTTAGGCCACAATATCCTAGAAAGACCACAATCCAATATATTCTTCCACTCGTGATTCGTCCCTCATGGCCGTAAGTTAAATTCTAACGCAAGGCTTTTATGTTGTATGTCTAAATTTTTATACAATTTTAATATGCTATGTTCAGCAGAATGACTAAGGAAAATGAACTCAAACAAAAACCTCTGGAAGAATTACTAAAATGCAGCAACAAGGAATCACTTAGAGAAATTAGAAATTTCTTTTAATCTGCTCATATTCTACATGAGTAGAATTTCTAAAATTGGCGGATCGAGTGAGGATATTAACAGCTACGTACAGAGAGTAGCAGACTTTTGATTGTTTAAAACCAATTAAGAATTCCTCTTCAACGCATAAAGCTGGCAATTTTAACAGAAAGGTAAATAATCTACTCTGCAATATGGTAGATAGACGTAGAACGCTGCCTTACGAGACATGTAGAAAAGCCAAGATTGTGTGATTCAATATCTTTACAAGATGTTATGAGTATTCTGGTCCATGGTGGTGTGGAGTAGCCGACTTTGGAAACAATACAGTCATCAATCCATAACGATGAAAATAAAAAGAAGTAAATGGCTGTGGATTGGCCCCACTTTAATAATGTCATGGAGCGACGTCGTCATAAATGCCATTGGCTGAAACGCTCGGCCCGTATATGGTACTGGCCGAAACTATATCTCTTAGATGTCCTGCATAATCCAACTACCATGAGCGGTTAAGATTGGCTAAATAACTCTGCAAAAGGTATTCGACTGTCCCTTGATCAGGGAAAAATTCCCCTCCGTCTGACCACTAATCTGATTACCTCATTTCTACTGTGGCCTATGAGCGATCTTGTGCCCTGGCCCAAATACTATGCCATGTCAGCCTTAAGATCCTACAGAATTTAATAACTGTCAACCTGGATTATGGTCTTTCAAGGTAGTAGTCTACATATTTTAAAAGCGCCCATAGAAGCTGCTATTAAGCAGAATGAAGTTCATCCGAAACAGACCCCTTACCAGCCAATTTGTCCGCCCGTTAATTTCTAACGAAGTTTCGATAATCTGTGATCCAAGAAGGGCTTAGGGCGTTCAATGGACACTTGAATTCTTTCACTAATCGAGGGGTAATAGTGTATGATGCAAGGACAAGAAGGGCTTCCTGGCTGTCCACTCGAATGCAGATGCGCCTTCGTAGGCCGTAAGAAGGATAGCGTAGATCTCCGCCTGGAAAACGCTAGTATTTTAGGGGAAGCTATAGTAGTGATGCAAGTCATGTTCTAAACTAGTATTAATTTAGGAATCATTTTGGAAAAAAAATTGTGCATCTATTGAACACTTTCAAGTGCAAATAATGAAAAATTAAATAATATTAAGTACTTACCTTAGAAGCTTTGATTGCCAAAAGCCTAGACAATCATATTCTATCGAGTACCACAGCATTCCTTTGATATCTCATCTTTTATAAGGAGAAATGTATATATCATAAGTAATTTTAAAAATTACAAAAGAAGAAATAAAAAGACAAACAAATATTGCTCTAGTAACCCCTAAAAAGCCCATAAATTTCAAAATTTATTAAAGCGTTGAAATAATTAATTCAAATAATTGACTCTCCTTTTTTTATATACAGCAAAGTACTTTACAACTAATTTAAACAAATTTTGTGTAGACCAAGAGTATAAAATTTCTCTTCGAAGTCAATTTACTAATATAATAAAATTTTAATTAAGCCTATAAATTGCTTCTTAATTGCTTTTTATAACCAATTTTGTATGAAAAGGTAAATTTACCAGTAAATCACCTTTAAATTTAATGGCTCTGTAGAGAATAATTTTTGTTAAATAACTTTAACGCAAAATTAAATGTGATTAAAATTAAAAATTAAATTCTATAATAAGGAGTGTGTTAAAAAGGCATAAGAAATTAATAAACAAAATATCATATAAATAGGCCATAATTGGAGAGAATATTTATAGGAGAGACTGTTTATAAGTTCTAAGGCTTATGAACAATATCTTCATTTTATATAAGAATTTATTCTCTTTTACCATAGTTTCGTTGTTTAAATATTGTTGTTCATTTCAATCACTGGCAACAAATTGCACAAATCCAAATTTGTATAAGTTTACTTATGTGTGTACATGTACACTCCTAAAGTATATATAAGTCAGATTTAGGCAGAGAGCCGCTCTTCTCATGTGTTTTCACATGTTAGTACTCACTTGCATAGGCAAGAAATAAACAAAGAGAAGTAAAGTAAGAACAAGTGGAAAAATACAGTACAAGTGACCTGAGTGAAAGACACTCAAAATACTACGGTAATTGTAAAATGCTCCGAGATTAGTTTGCCTCTTACTGAAGTAAGTTAAGTTAATGTTATTTTTATTTTATTTATTTATTTTTTTTTCTTTTTGAGCGTATAAACAAATTTTTGCGTAATTCTCAAGCAGCCACAGTAAAACAAAAAAGCCATTAAATTTTAAAATCCAATTATGTTACAAGGTCGCACATATATATGTAAGTGAATAGGTGTTACACACTTTAACAAACTTTTATTTCTCTCTCTCTCTCTCTCTCTTTCTCGCTATCTGTCGATTATATACTGGTAAATTCTTACAATTAGTGCTCCTTTCGTTACACCAAAACGTTTACATACGTTTAAAGTCCCCACGATTCCGGAGGTTAGCAGACAGGAATTTGAGGCTGTGTGAGGATATTGAGCTGAAAAAATCTTTAAAAGGCACAGGCTGGTGCTCGTCCCGAAGAGGAATAACAGACAAGATGCATCCGGAATTCGCCCACTCTGAATAATTGACACAGCCCGAAAATTGCTAGAGAAGATAATATTCAGGTGATTGGAGATGGCTTTAGATGAAGTAGGGTCATCGAACCGCTAATCTGGCTTCCAGAAAGTACATTCTCCAGTTGATGCATAGAGGAAATTGTAAATATTGCGAAAGATGCCATTAGTGGAGACCGCTGGCTTGAAGGTGATAAGGAATAACAAATCACCATGAATGTTAAGAACGCATTTAACTCGGCAGATTGGGATGCTACGATGGCTGCACTCGATGAGAAGATAGTGCCGAAATACCTGATTGAGCTGATTGCCGTTTATCTTAGGGACAGAACCCACTTGTACGACACGGCCGATGGTAGAAAATCATATGTAGTTTCGTATCAAACCATCGCCTTCGCAGTTGACATTGCCTTGGTAATAAGAGGAAAACATCTCAATAAATTGGAAAGAGCTTGCAGTAATACAGTTGCTGTGGTTAGAAGCTGGATTGTGAGCGCAGGTCTAAGCTTGCTGAGGTCCTGCTGGTAAGCAGCAGCAAGAAATTTGATTTTATCACGACAACGGTTGGTAACTATCAAATAGCCTCTAAGCGGGCGATTAAATACTTGAGGATCATGATCGATAACAGATTCCCCTTTAGTGTGCACCTAAAGTATGTCACTGAGAAATATGCAATCAGAGCTGGTGCACTTGCGCGAATAATACCAAACATAGGCGACCTCACACAAAATGGAATCTGTTGCTGAATAGTGTGATAAGATCAATTGCCTTATATGCAGCCTCCATACGGGCTGAGGCTATACATAGAAGAACATATAGGATGTGTATTGATGCAGCCTATAGAAGTTGTGCGCTCAGAATCGCCTCTGCCTTCCGCGGCTTTGATTATTGCGGAACTTATGCCACTGTAGCTGGTAGCGGATGTTGAAAGGAAAAAGCATGTTGCGAAAGGAAGGGAGTCAGCTAACACGGGCCAATTGGAGAACGGCGTTATGAGAAAATGGCAACATGATTGAAATACCTTCTTGGGTGAAAGATGGATGGGCAAATCTGCTTAAAGAAAAAGTATTTGCTGAATCTGCACTCCCCTGAAGTAATACTTGCTACTGGTCCCGGGGGAGGAAATGGATGGAGGAATTATGAACGAGAATGGGGTTTAGTACGTAGTCGCATGACAAACCAGATAGTAAGTCTTGCCGCGTATCGTGCAGACTGGTAAGTCCAGACTGGCAATACGTTGTGAAGATTCCCTAGCCGTAGCTCGTACATACGTTTAATATCATGTTCACACAATAATTACTTTGTTCGCTGTGTGAATTACTTATACGAATCACCACATTCACGTGGCACCCTTATAATTTGTTTTGATGATTCTTCTTCTTTTTCTTGTTATTTTAATTTATTGTTTTGTTTTATAAATAGAAAAACCAGTGAAGAAATTACATTAACATAGGGGGTACACAATATATATTTCAGGACTTTCAATACTAATGTCAAAAGCTAAAACTGACAACACCATCATAAATTTTGACATTTTTTAGCATAAACGTACTCACAACGTGTTGATGCACAAGTGATATTTGTTTTGTTTACAGTGAGTTAAAAAAATCAATTTGGTCAAAAATTGGAAATTTCAATTTGAAATTTGTTTTCGTTGGATTACTTTTCACAACTTTAGACGTGGATTATTACAATTCAGTTCTTTGTCGATCAACTCAGTTCTTTGTACGGCAATAAAGCACCATTAAAAACCAGTTGTTGTCGTAGTTCGGTCGCCGACGAATTTCGTGAAGGTCGTCCAAAATCGCTTGTTGTAGCACAAAACATCGATGAATTGCGTAAACTGATAATGCAAGATCGTCATGTGACATATTGTGATATAGAGGCGTTGTTGCACATTAGTTGCACTTCAAAACATACGATTTAGCATGAATACTTAGTTGTATAAAAAAAGTTGTTCTCGTTGAATACCTTATATCACTTATCACTCGCTAAAAAAAAGACTCGCGTCGATTGGGTATTCCATGACGAGCTAAATCCAACAAGAGTTGTTCGTGTAAAAAGCACAGCGAAGCAAATGGTCACCTGCCTCTTCGGCCGAATGGTTCGTGGGACCACTGCTCTACTTGAGCAACGTGGGACGCTCAATTCTGAGTGGTACGTGAACATTTGTTTGTCGTAAGTCTTCGGAGAAATTCGTAAAACCAACCGCCGTAGACGAATAATTCTCCATCAAGACAATACGAGCAGTCAAAACATCGAATTGATGTCACATCCTCCGTACAGTCTTAATTTGGCACCCAATAACTTCTGGTTTCCGAAAATCAAAAGAAGAAGAAGAAGTGAAGGCATTCAAAAAACCATGTTTTGTTGTCTCAAGAGAAACGCAAAAATTGCTTTGGGAAATGGTTTTAACGAATGCAAAAGTGTATTGATCATCAAGGGGAATATTTTGAAAAAAATAAAACCATTTTTATTTAAAAATATTTGTTAAAAATATTATTTGCTATTTTCGAAATGTAAATAACACCCCTCGTACCTACATATTTAGCGTGAATGAAAACAGATTAGAAAATTAAATAAACAATTAGAGATCACATAGATTTTTATTAATGAATAATTATCTATTTGATTGATTTTCTTTTTAGATTAAGTGTGGGGAATTATATAAGTCGACTTATAATCTGGATTTGTTTTATGAATGATACAGTGAATTACCAAAAACGTTGGCGTGTGAACATGGCATTTACCAAACATGACTGGATAAAAGTTCAATAATTTGTTTGTTATTGCTGTTGTTGTAGTTTTCCTTAAGATTAATTTTATTATTATCGTATGAGTACGCATACATACATACAATATTATACACTCACACATACCTCTTTAGTGTAGAGTTGTTGTTGCTTAAACGAGTACAGAAAAATAAGAAGCATAAACGTTACAAAACTACATCAGTTTTGGTGGAATCAATAGTAGCGAGAGAAAAATCATCTCGATGCTATAAAATCTTCTGAACCAGTTATTCTACTCTTTATTTTCTATAGTTACTCTTAAGCTACATATTTAAGTAATTTTATCTTTAGTTTTTATATTTCTTGCGTTTTAAGCAAATTATCGGCCATGTTCTGTAGCGTTTTAAAATTTTTTATGGTTTGAAAAATGCAAAACCCACATAAGCATGTTCCGAAAAGCACGCGTTTTGCTGGCTTTACGAAGTAGGTGTGTTAAATTATTCAATTTCCATCGAATCTTAAAAAGCCCAGTGCCATTGTGTTCGTACCTCAACGTACTTCACTAATGAATTCATAAATAGTGCGGTCCCTGTATAATATAGCGCTTAAAAACATCTCTAAACTATTTGTAATGAATTTGATAAAATATGCGCTTACTTATGAAATGCACACAGATTCTTCAATTTTACTTAAGTAAAGTACATACCATTTAAAACGCCTGTTCTACTGTTTTTCATATCTTCTAAACACCTTAAAATCGGTTAGTATTTAGCTAAGTTATTAACTTATAAGTGCTTGAAGGTACGAAAAACGGGTTTTTAGCCGCAACTCAGGGTTTTGGAGGTATTTTGAAAACTCTAAAAGCAGATTTTTGTTGTACTCGAGAGAAACTTTGTAAAAGTGGTATCACTTTCATTCTTTCTTTTGGTATAGGTTTTTGACTTGTACCCTTTTTTTTTGACGCGTAAAAGTAGAGTACCTTTCGTGTTTGTTGTATAACTATAGTTGTTGTAAGAATATTGTTGTTTTTTATGGGCTTAGCAAAGCCGCAAATACAATCTTAATAAGTATAAAATGTTAAAATTCATGGCATTTCAAAAGACTGATATAAAAAATAAAGTTTAGAGAATAATGGTGTACACTTTTTTTGACGCTGACTGTATTTACTGTGGTGTAGAGATCTTGAGATGTTGTAGGCCTTGACTTGTGTACTAAGGATCATTACCCCTTTGAAATATGTTTGCAATGGCTATTTTTTCCTAAAATGGAATAAGAAATGTACATCAGAAAGAGAGAGAGGAGATTTGGTTTTGCAAAGGAGCTTTTGGACAATCCAGATTTGTTTGGGACGATGTTTTATTTACCATCGAGTCAAAATATAATAGTGTTGAACCGTCTTTCACTTACAAAATATTGAGAAGTCTAATAAAGCAATGCATTATAAAAATTATAATTATTTTAACTGCTAAACACACGAGTGGTAGTATTGTGGCCTGGGTGTGAATGGTGACAGCAAGTGCACGAAAATTGGTTTTATAAACCATATAATGGATAAGCACTTCTATCTGAACATTCTGCACTTTAAGCTCACACAAAATGCGTCGCAATTGGGTCTAGAAAAATATAATATACTTATGTCACAAACCATAAGTAAGTCATATTTGTTCAAGGAATAGCTTTAGAGAAAAGGACTCGATTATATAAAATCATTTTGGAAAAACGCATTAAAAATGCATAGTCAACAGAATGACTAAAAACAATACATCAAGCAAACATGCATCAACGTCTGCAATCAGTAGATGATGCGGATGGATGACCTATAAAGTATTAATTTAACGAATCTTTCGTTTTTTAATTTATATTTAGTGTATGTAAAATTTTTTGATACATATGTTTTACATAGTTTTCCAATATGAATGAGATTTCTTTAACCCGAAATAACCCACGGTTTGGTATCGCCAAATATGCCCTAAGGTTAGGTTAGGTGTGAGTGGAAGCCGCGTTGAGTCAAGGCAGACTTGAGTGTTAAACCACACATGAAGTGAAGCCACTGTGCTAGCTTGCTAGCCGCCAAGTCCTGATTTATCAGTCTTGATGATCATCCAGAGGTTTCACATAGAAGCAGATTCCCGCCAGTGACGTCGGAAACCAGAACGACAGTCTAATGAATCTGGCTATTAGCCTAATATCTATGGTCGATATATCTGATAGGCTATTGAGAAAGAGCGAGCCAAGTGTGTTTAATCTACGTCTAGCTAGAGACGGACACTGGCAAATGATATGAGCCACACTCTGCTCTTCCTCAGTCGATCTACAACCTCGACAGAAATCATTCGCCTTTGCACGTGCCTACACATAATGCAATACCCAGTGAGGATGAACACAGTAGAGAATATGCTCCCATGGGAGCATATTGGATCATGATCCAATATAAGCAATTGACTGGTGCGCATACCGTCTAATTAGGGTTTTCAATCATACGCAGGTTTTCGTAATTGGTGTTACGATTGAAAAAAGTCCGTTAATCGCTATTAACGATTAATTGCAGTTTATTTAAAACAGAACTGAAATTATATAATTCTTTAAAAAGTTTTTGCCCTATTAAACAGCTTTTTGTGTATCGTAGTAAAGATATATTTTACGTCTTAATCTTTGTTTTGCTGTATAATATAAATTCTTGGCGCAAAATCTTCTATTGGGGCTCAGCAAGAGCTCTGTCATATATAATTTTATTCACATGCTATTACCTCATCATCACAAACATTATCGTCTTTTAAATTTTGAAATCCATATATAGGGTGTTTTTTATAGAGGTATAGAACTTTAAGTTGCAACAAAACAACGATGGATTATTCGATTGACATGAATTTTATTTATCCGAAAGATAATCTTGTGGCATTACATTTTAAATATGATTTCTAGCATATCATCGCCACGGCTGGCGCGGATGTAGTCCAGTCTGGACGTCCAATTTTCGATGACTTTTTTCAACATTTGTGGCCGTATATCAGCAATAACACGGTGAATGTTGCCTTCTAAATGGTCAAGCGTCTGTGGCTTTACCGCATAGACCAATGACTTTACATAGACCCACAGAAAGTAGTCTAGCGGTGTTAAATCATAAGATCTTGGAGGCCAATTCACAGGTCCAAAACCTTAAATTAGGCGGTCACCAAACGTGTCTTTCAATTAATCTATTGTGGCACGAGCTGTGTGACATGTTGCGCCGTCTTGTTGAAACCACATCTCCTGGACATCATGGTTATTCAATTCAGGAATAAAAAAGTTAGTAATCATGGCCCTATACCGATCACCATTGACTGTAACGTTCTGGCCACCATCGTTTTTGAAAAAGAACACACCAATGATTCCACCAGCCCATAAAGCGGACCAAACAGTCAGTTTTTCTGGATGTAACGGTGTTTCCACATACACTTGAGGATTACCTTCACTCCAAATACGGCAGTTTTGTTTGTTGACGTAGCCATTCAACCAGAAGTGCGCTTCATCGCTAAACAAAATTCGCTTATGAAAATCGGGACTATTCGGCACTACTTGCAAGCGTTGTTCAGGCATAACTCTATTCATGATGAATTGCCAAATCAAACTGAGAATAAATCACTTAACAGCTGTTAAATCGGTCGCCATATTGAAAAGAAATGCCAACTTAAAGTTCTATACCTTTATAAAAAACACGCTTTATGTCTAGAATAATTAAATTAATTTTTGTTCAATGGTTTTTATGTTAAAGATCAAATTTTTATACAAAAATGACAGCGCCCCTCCAGCTTGGACATTACAAAGTTGAGATAGAAATTCAATATCGATGTTTTCCAATAAATTCTTTCAAACCTCATGCAAGATTATTCTTTCTAACATTGATATTATAGAATTCTAACGTCTTTTGGCATTTAAAAGAAGCATTATTTCTTTGTTATTAGCCTTTACGCTGGCCTGCTATAAATTTCGTTTCTAACTGAAGATCTATTAAAATTTTTAACGCATTTCGTATAGCTTCTAAACAGCTGTCTAATTTTTAATCTACAGGTACAGGTTGGGTAAAATAATATAAATTTAAGCGCATGATTAACAGTGCGATTACGATTACGTGTGAACACCGCCGCTCCTAATCAATTCCGCACCATGGTATATAGTTATTACTTCGGCATGAAATACGCTGCAATAGCCGGAAGTCGAAGAGACATCCTGGGATTGAGCCTTAAGGAAAAAATTCTACAGCCCACTCTATTCCCTCTAAGGAGATCGATTATTGAACTTTTTCAAAAACCGGTTTTTGAATAATACGAAAAGTATCAGTTTAAAAAAAAAAATCAGTTTTCGGTTAATAATTATTCAAATAACCGCTTCTTTTATTTAAATAAAATTGTTCTTAATTCTTGACGCACAGAGCTGGACCACGTCGTTTTAAAAATAAGCCGAAGCTGACGGAGAGTTTAGAGTTAAAGTGGCAATCAGTACTAACAACAATTCTAACAAATCTCATAAAAATTATGCCAAATTATGCGGAGGCCATAAAAAACGAAGCTTATTACTCAAAGTACTGAAAATTGCCTAAGGGTCGAACAGGTACTGAAGGAGCTAATTTCGTTTTTGTTGTTGTATTACTTGGTAGAGAATGGAATTAAAGGTTTGTTATTATAGTTATAATTTAGGTGCCTAAGGTAATAAAAATCAAATGTTTTACTTTGAGTAAATCTATTTGTAATATACGAGGTAACAAAGGTAACAAGGTAACAAAAATCAAATGTTTTACTTTGAGTAAATCTATTAGTTATATACGAGTCCTTAATAGTGTCTTCAATAGTGTGTGTGTCAGTGTAGTATATTGGGTAAGACACCCACCTTCCAACCCAGGCCACATCAACGGCGGCATCACCGCACATTAGCGACTGGTTATGTGTATTTACGCTGTGAAAAACTTCGCTAATATATCTGTCGTTCGGAGCCGGCGTTTGTGGGTCGCTTTCAATGAGTCTATTTGATTATTCTTCATATATAAAATCAATATTTATTTACAGCAGATGAGAGAAAGTTATTGTTGCTCAAGTGTGCATATCTTTTTCGATCTACCGTGGTTTTCACATTCTTTGTGAGACGTTCAAGGTTGTCATATATACAAAAATGATAAGTAAATTTATACAAATAAAAAAATATTCAATAAAAAATATACAAACGTATAAAAACTATATTTATTTAAATTAAACGGTTATTCGTGTTAAATCGACCGGTTTATTCGGTATTCGAAAAATTAAGAGTTTGAAAAACCGTATTCGACAAAACAAAAAAAAACCGGTCGAATAATAACCGTCCGATCTCCCTAATTCCCACATTTAGAGACGCCGGTAGAGATGTCCACCGCACCTCTGGGAATAACCGAGCCAGAAGCTCAGTCTCTGCTAGAGATCACAAAATGAAATCTGGTCCGGATGGAACATAGTGAATATCATCCCGAACTCGGGGTTCCTCGTATAGAATCGAGGAGTGTCCCGGGGAGATAATAATATAAAGATTTAATAAATTGTTATTTCTAGAAATCAACGCATTTTGAGATCTCAGCCCTAACAAAACTAGTAGTAAAAACCACTTCTGGCCATAGGAACAAGTGATTTTCAGTAGTGTTCTAGTAGTCGGCATTAGAGTGCCGACAAATTTTTCGTTCCTATTGCCGGCATCGCTTAAAATTAGAGAAAAATATTTTTTTTCAGCCCTTTCACTTTTATAGCCATATTTTAACAGTTTTCTACCTTTAGAAAACATATCCAATTGAAAATTGATTATTTTCAAGTAATTATTGACATTATTAATTCGGCATTCCCACTAATTATTTGTTAAGAAAACAAGCATTTTCGTAAAAAACGGAAAATAGTCACTAATTAGAGGAAAATATCGTCAAAAATACTTATCTAAGCTCAAATTGTTTTTAACATATAAAAAGCTGAGAATATTTCTAAATTTCTTATAGCTTTACTTTAGTACATATTTACTTAAGTATAAATACAAAAACTGGCGACCTAGGTGAACTAACCCTACCTATTTATCAAATTATTAGTGTTACAAATTACATTCTGTTGTGCCAATCTCAAGTGTAATACTGTAACAAATAGATGCAAAAAACTTTTCTTGTTTTTAATAAATATCTCAAAAGTTTGACGTTTTTGATTTTTTTTTTTTTGTATTATTGCCTAAATTAGCTTCAGTATCGTCTATCTAGATTTAGATTTTTAAATTACTAAATTAATTTAAAAAACCAAATAATCGAAAAACAAATATTTCTATTAAATAGTGGTTATGTTTTCTTCTTCAAATATTTGACAGATGTGAATAGCTCAACAACCATATTCATGTTTTATATCGAGAACAAAACCCTTGCAAACTAGTGTTATGACAATAATTTTGTTGAGGATAGATGGTACTTGTGTTTTTAATAAACATTTATTTTTAATAAAACTCTATATATACAGAAGAAAGTTTTAAACATTATACACTTTACATATATAAAAAGCTTACCATTAATTAAATTGGTATTAAGAACTATACACCTTCCTAATGAATTTATATTTAAACACTTTAGCAGCGAATAAGAAGCAAAACAAACAAACAATTTATTTTCTCCTTTTTTAGCATCATTACACTAACACGATCCACGGCACCATCAAACCGAAGAGCGAAACAACAAAAACGCAAACGCACACCGAAATAAGAACAAAAACACTAAAAGCGAATATACCGAAGGAGAAGAAATTTTTATAGTCATAGTTCTTTGTTATGTCATTACACAAGCACACACGAATAAAACAACAGCAAAAACGCACAAACGAAGCGAAATTTAAAACAACAAATCGCATGCACATATGTACATCATAAGAATACCGGCGAATTAGGAAAACCACTAAATATGAAAATAATATGCAAACGAAAAAAAAACTGCCGAAATATTAAAAACAATGTTAATTTTGTTAGAACTTTGCAGTTATGTAAGAAATTGTTTTTATATTTCTTTAACTTTGTATTTATGTGTATTAAACTATTGTCTAACGCCTTGCACTTGTAGAGTTTTTCCAAAAACTAAAGTAAGAATAGAAATGTAAGGGACAGATTAGAAATTTGAAATGTAACATTAAATGAGAGTCTGTTACATATTAAGCTGATGCATGCTGACAGGACTGCCATTTTTTTAATTGCTTAAAATTTAACAGAATTTCAGGCGATTCTGAGAAAAAATACAAATACAAAATACTTACAATATAATAAAACAATAACACAACATAATACACGACAACTCTAAACTCATTAAATACTTACTATGTACGTAACATAGGAATATAACATTAATCAACGATGTGTATTAATTCAAACGATAAATAACGACTCTCACTAATTGTTACATTTGAAGTTTTTATTCAGGATCAGGGTTGTCAGATCTGGCGATTTCTGGACAAACGTGGCGATGTTAAAAGTTATTTGGCGTCCAAATATTCGGATTGACGATTTGTAAATTAATTGGCGATTTTGTTGGCTATTTTTGATAAAAAATACGAAAAATTGAAATTATTATTTTGGTTTTTTGTTGAATGAAATTCGTGAACATGGTCATTTTAAAGCGTCGATTATAGATGGCAGCTGAACTGCAATTGTGTTCTCGGCAACGACAATATTGTATATGGAACTGAAATTAATAGATTTTTAGGTTCCAGTTTACTTATGTAATGCAATTGTCGGCAAGTGGCAACGAAAGATTTAAATTCATAAATGGTACGAAAAAAGCTCTAAATTTGATTAATGTGGAGAAAATTTAATGTGTTTGTTTGAAAAATTCTTACATACGCACACCTCAGGGCTATGAAGTATATCATATCACCATTTAAATGGTCTACTTCTCCTCTCTCTAAATTCACTGAAAAGCTTAAAATCACATTCCACTTAATTATAAGTCTATAAGTACTCGTATATGAAATTACGAAAAACAGTTTTTTTTACTCGTAATTAAAGATTTTAGAAAATTTCAAAAACTGAATATTGTTGTATTCGATAGCGTTTATTAGAAAAATAGTATGACTGTTCAAGTATTTTATCTTCGTTCTTTTATGTTACAAGGCAATGTGAAATGTATCGAAGAAGAAGTGTATAATGTTTTAGATATATAACAATAATGATACTATATATCTAAAGGGTGCGCCAAATAATTTTTTGTTTTTGTTTTGAAAATGCTATAAAAAAACTACTGAATATTTTCCCAAATTTCTTTTTTTATTTCAAAGTACAATCCTTCCGGTTAATAATGAAAAATAATTTTATTCAAATGGCTGCCTCGGCTGGCCATGCAGTAGCCTACACGATCGGTCCACTTTTTAAGCACATTATCGATTGTGTGTAGCTGTATTTCACCAATGACTTTACGAATATAGTCCTTTAGAGCGTCAATTGTCTCTGGCTTGTTGGCGTAACACTTATCTTTGATGGCACCCCACAAATAATAGTCCAACGGTGTCAAATCGCAGCTCCGAGGTGGCCAAACGACATCAGCTTTGCGGCTGATAATGCGATCTTCAAAAAGAGGGCGCAAATCATCGAGTGTAGCTTCGGCTTTGTGGCACGTAGCGCCGTCCTGCTGAAACCAAATGTTGCTAATATACTCCTCTTCAATTTTTGTGAACAAAAATTCATTGAACATGGCCCGATAATGATCGCCATTGACTGTAACGGCCACTCCTTGCTCATTTTCGAAGAAAAATTGGCCAATTATGCCTCTGGACCAAAATCCGCACCAAACAGTGATTCGTCTTGGGTGTATCGGCTTTTCAATGTATGCGTGCGGGTTTTCTGTACCCCAAATTCGACAATTTTGCTTGCTTAAATACCCGCCAAGATCAAAATGAGCTTCATTTGAACACATCGCACACATTCTGCAACATTACCATGATTTTGAAAGTAATGTCGCAATATTTCCCAGCGTTGTTCAAGCGTATACACAACCATATTCCATTATGAAATAAGTTACCATTCACGAAATTAGTACTAAGTGAAAAAAAAACCTCAGATGGCGGACCCGATATATCCAAATTAACAAAATATATATTATGTGCGAATTTTTTTCCACTTTTAGCGAAATTTAAGAATTTGGAACAAATTATTTTGTATTTGTTAACAAATTTTTTTTTCATTAGTTGAAAAAAACAAAAATTTATTGCCAAAATGTAAAAAAAGATGATTTGGCGATTTTTGAAATTGAATTTGGCGAAAAAGCTTAAAAAGATCTGACAACCCTGATCAGAGTTGCTCGAACTTCGGTTTTTTTTGTAACCAAATTTCAATAAAAAATTTTGTTAAATAAAACTGATTTACATTTCGCCAAACGAAATTGGACCGTTTTGTATATAGAAATATTTTAGCCAACGACATGCTGAATGGGAAATGCACTGGTCAAAATTTGCCGCAGACTGGTTGTTAGCTAATAGAATTCAAGACTTGAGTTGGCCATCTCAACCATTAGACTTAAATCCTATTGAGAACTTCTTAGGAATTTTGAACCGTAAAGTTGGATCACAACGCTTTAAAAATAAGCAGAAGCTTTTGAAAAGCTTACAATTAGAGAGGCAATCAATACAACAAAATTATAGAATCTATGCCAAAAAGGTGAGTACAGGTCATAACATAGGTTATCACACAAAGTACCGATACAGTTACTCAAGGAGATAATTTCGTTTTTGTTATTTTATTACTTGTTAGGGAATGAAATTAAAATCTCCTATTAAAGTTCTCTTTTAGGTACATAAGATAAGTTATATACGAAACTTTAATTGCTTTGGTAGGATAAGTTGCTTAGGTTTCAAACAATACTGTTATGCATTTATAAACCGATTATAAATTTATGGGTACTGCTCGTTTATTTAGATTTTAAGTATGTAAGTCTTTTGACCATACTTTATACCTGCACTGAGTGTTAGAAAATTACTTAAATTCAAGAAGAATTTCTATGCCAGTAGGCCTACCGCAGAAAAGTGTGTACAGATAAAGTTTTGAAGATTTAGTTTTGAAACGGCTTTCGATTTTCTTTATTGATAATGACACAAGTTGGCATTCTTGTGAAGGACTAATCTTTCAGTCGATATATTTATACTGGACCTCATCTACGTTTTATTATCTGTCCTTTGCCATTGTCTTGTGCGCTCTTCTGTCTAAGCCGTTTCTCTTAAAGATAGAATTTTCCCTTCTAACTATCAGGCCGAGCCTCAAAAATTCTTTTTGACATACGACAGTCTGTCATTCTGGCAAAGTGTCCATACTAACTCTACAGGTACTCTGCCTCTTCTCTTTCACCGTCCATTCTTCTTACATATTTCATTCCAACTGACTGACTCTGCATCTTCATTGCAAGTGCCAATATTTCGCAGTCGTAAGAAAGTGTGGGTATATAATTACACGTTATAGGCCGCTAGTTTTGTTCTAGCTATCACCTGTTTTTTGAGCAGGAAGTTTTTATTAAGACCTGTTTATAATGTAGTTCTCACGTTTAGGTCTTTTTCCAATTTCCCATTCTCATTTACAACTGAGATCAACACTTATTTCTTACTTTGTGTAGTAACTTACGCACTGTTTAGTCCAGGTGCTGCATAAACTCTGGTGCTACGTCGTCTTGTCCTGCTGCTTTGACTATCTTTTTAACTGCCTCACAAAACTCACTGTAGCATATGACTCCAGCACTTTCATCTTCTTCTTTATCAAACTCTTTGGCTAAAGACGTATTACTTTCACCATTCAATTGTTCTATAAAATAGGCACGTTATCTATCTATTATTTCCTTTTATTTCTCAAAAGAACTTCTTTTTTTGCTGCGGGTTGGTGGGTTTTTTAAAGTTTTAAAGAAGAATTTCTAATTCTGTTCTAGGAATAATCCAAAATCTTCCTAAGATTATTGTATGGCCTGACTCACATGTTGTTTAACTCTGATTCTCTGTTCCTTAAAATGTGGATACATTGCGTAATAAAACGATTATCATTATTATTATGGTCATACCGACCAGGCACTATTTTATGTGCCCATTCGGTCTACAGTTTGCTTAACAGATCTGCTGCCCTCTAATGAACATCGGTAGATCTGAAATACAATGGAGGATATGTAACCCATTGAAACCTTAAAATTTACACCTACAGCAAAAACAAAATAGTCTTATGTACTACTCTAGAACAAAATATATTGAAAAAAAACCTTCTCCGGAAAAAAATTTTTTTTTGTCGCTTACGTCTTTTTGGCGGTTTTGGCTCGATATGTTCCGCTGTCTCTAATGTTAATATCTGTAACAGTCTACAAACGTTAATATCTGTAACCGCCATCTCTTCAGATGCGCTCTTAATCTACAGTTGCTCGTAAGAAAGTCTGGCAAGCCATACTTGAGAACCTCATATTGACGCCCAATTCCGGACCTCCTTGAGCATTCTAGTGATGCCAGCATTTGACAATTTCCCAATCCATCATTATATTGATGATGGTAGTAATTGATGCTGCACAGCGAGGTTCCGTGCCGATATAGGGTGTCATGAAACCTTTTCTGCCCAATGCTTCCGGTATTTCATTTCCATCTATCCCACAATATCCAAGTATCTAAAACAACTGCAAATTATTTCCATTTGACGAGTCTAGATGCCATACGATTCGAGCAAAGTGCCCTTAAAAAGAATATATTTATGGCTTTACTCCTGCATATATGGTAATGACACTCAACGATTTTCCCACTGAGATCTATAAGTCTCGATTGGGTCCATAATGCCAGCACCGACACAGTCATCCATTTTGGATCCCCGGTTATACCAGTTTAGATCAAAATCACTCCGAACTAAGGCCCCATTCGACCAACAATGCCGGTCCACGTATTCAAGCCCTAAATATCCTGCCAAAGCACAGATCCAAAGACATAACACCCATTACCAAAGATGTTTTTCTGACCACACTGTGTAGAGTAACCAGACTTCACAATGCATATTGCCGCCGCGCATTCCGCCAGCCTCATCACATATAAATGAAGCGGTGTCAAGGCAAGCAAGGGATCTAAGACCGCTCTTCCTTCAGTTAGTTATACCGAGGCCAGCAAGTCTCTGTACCCTGCCTAATTTATTTATGGTGGTATCTTCCTGATCTTTTCTCCATCAAGTTATCGCCGCATAAGTGAAAATGGGCTGAATAATAGTGTGTTCATAGTATCATTCTCGGACCCCATATCTTACCGTAGGAGGAGCGACTTGCCCAGAGGTATTTTTTTGCCTTATTCTGAGCAGCATATTATATCTAGAATGACACCTATATACTTAATATCCTTAAAAAGGTTCATGGTAGTATCTATAAGAGAAATACAGTCACATGATAACCTGTATCTCTTTGTAAAATGTTGAACAACCGTTTTTGAGGGATTCACCGAGAGCCCTTCCTAAGTTCACAAATTTACACCTCGCTCATGGCCGTGTTCATGAGGTCACACAACGTGCTCATAACCAATTATACTGACAACCCTATATGCCAATATGGGACCTACTACTGTCCATAACAATGGAAGAAGTACTCTCCCATGTAAGTACTCTTTTCAAGATTCATACTCATCCAGAGGCAAGCTGATGATCCTGCTTCTAGGCATAAAACGTATCCGAGTTACAATTGACTTCTCCACCTCTTTTCATTCCAACGACCTAGCAAATCCTGTTAAAACAATAAAAAAAAATTGAAAAGAATATTAAACGACTAATGAGTCGAAGCAAATTGTTAAATCTTTATTCCTGCAAACTTTTATTACCAAGTGTTTAGCTCAAAAATGTACGATTATTACTTAGCCAATCGACCGAAATAGTATAACCAACAAAGTCCTTTTTTTTGTTCAATTGATTACCAAAGTTTTTTCAGAATATATCCCATCGATCTTAGTGTGGAAGAGATGATTTGTACGATTACCCGCGGACACAGAAAAAAAGAACGCTTACGTTAGTCAAAAACGCTCGGATATGATGGATAGAATCCGTAACTCTGTGAAGATTGTTCAAAACTAAAAAAAAATGCAATATCATTTAAAGATACTTTACCAATATGCTACCAGAGCTATGGGCATGGTCATAGAATAATAACAGCAAAAGCCCAAAGTTTACGAGTACATATCTATTGCGCATATGAGTAACAAATATTAAAAGAAATCATTATCGTTATTTTTTATGCATATATACTTATGCATGTGCACGTCTACACGCCAAAGAAAAAAGTACCAAATAATGTTAGAAATAGACAAAACGGTAACACTTTTTCTAATCTTCATTTACGTTTTCATTCTTTAATTGCTGCCAAAATTTTAGAAGTGAAAAGTGCGTGATACGGAAGTTGTTTAAATTAATAAAAATAAACTGCATTAATTGTAAACGTAAAGACATAATTACTCGGTTCACATGTAATTAAAGGAAAATAAAAACAATTTGTATTGTATTGCGTTGAAAAGTTATAGTAAAATTATTTGTTTTAAGTTTTTTCATTTCTTTTTTGCATACTAACTATTTTGTGATTTTTCTAATTCGCCGGTATGCTTATTATGTGTTTTGTGTAGTTTCGGAGTCTAATATATGCGTTTTTGTGTTTTAAATTTCGCTGTTATCGCTTTAAATTCGGTTGTTGTTATTTCGCTGCGTTCATGCGTGTTTGTTGTTGATATAATTTGTGTGTGTTTGTTGCAATGGCACAACTTAAAGAAACATATGAATATGGAACGTTTTGTCTCTTTCGCGGTGTTCGCTTTGAGTGTTTTTTCTTGTTTCGCTGTGTATTTGCATATTTGTTGATTCGCTGATCGTGTTTGTTTAAATGATACAAAAAAAGGGAACGACTGCTTCGTTATTTTTTTTGTTTTGATTTTGATGGCTTTTTACACGCGATTAATTCGAGGTAAGATTTTTTTATATTTTTCTTAAATATTTAAAAATAAATGGTTATTTAAAATATATACATATGTAAGTATGTATATCATTAAAATATTATTATTTTAATAATTAAAATATGATTTATACTGCTCTTAAGCCCTCAATTGTAAAAAAATTTTAATTTAATGAAATGCAAGGTTAATTGTTTTTCTTTTGCATTTGCGAAGTTTGGCGATAATTATCAACCTTATTTGTAGTGTAGATAGACGGAAACCTTTTATTTCATCAGTGGACCGAACAAAGTGTTTAGCATATGCCAAAGGGGCTTTTAGGTAGGCCACATAATTTTGAAGGCAAAGTGATATTCTAGGATGAAACCAAACTGTGTGGAAAATATCAAATGCTAATATAGAAAAATGAAACCATTCTGCAAGTATGAAACATGGTGGTTAACTTACGAGATGAAAATTTATGACATATAAGAAGACGTGGTAGTACAATTCACACCACTTCACTTTTAAGCATTACTCCTAAAGTTAATATGGGGTCCGCCAAATAATTTTTTTTTTGAAAATGCTATAAAAAAACTACTGAATATTTTCTC
Source organism: Wohlfahrtia magnifica (assembly GCA_023159175.1). Lineage (NCBI taxonomy): Eukaryota > Metazoa > Arthropoda > Insecta > Diptera > Sarcophagidae > Wohlfahrtia > Wohlfahrtia magnifica. The sequence goes on from JAKWBJ010000192.1 coordinate 1,454,255, forward strand.
AAATTTCTTTTTTATTTGAAACTACAATCCTTCCGGTTAATAATGGAAAATAATTTCATTCAAATGGCTACCTCGGCTGGCCATGCAGTAGCCTCCACGATCGGTGCAATTTTTAAGCACATTATCGATTGTGTGCAGCTGTATTTCACCAATGGCTTCACGAATATTGTCCTTTAAAGCGTCAATTATCTCTGGCTTGTTGGCGTAACACTTATATTTGACGGCACCCCACATATAATAGTCCAACGGTGTCAAATCGCAGCTCCGAGGTGGCCAAACGACATCAGCTCTGCGGCTGATAATGCGATCTTCAAAAACAGGGCGCAAAACATCGAGTGTAGCTTCGGTTGTGTGGTAGGTAGCGTCGTCCTGTTTAAACCAAATGTTGCTAATATCCTCCTCTTCAATTTTTGTGAACAAAAATTCGTTCAACATGGCCCGATAACGATCGCCATTGACTGTAACGGCCACTCCTTGCTCATTTGGACTAAAATCCGCACCAAACAGTGACTCGTCTTGGGTGTATCGGCTCTTCAATGTATGCGTGCGGGTTTTCTGTGCCCAAAATGACACAATTTTGCTTGTTTACATACCCGCCAAGCTCAAAATGAGCTTCATCTGAAAAGATGATTGTTTTGGCAAAAGCGGCATCTTCTGTAATTTCGCAATATTTCCCAGCGTTGTTCAAGCGTATATACAACCATATTAGTTCAGCGGAATAATAAAACTAACTGTCTGTCAAATCAGACATGAGCTAGGTGTTACCATTCACGAAATAAGCACTAGTTGAAAAAAAAAAAACGTTAGATGGCGGACCCATTATGTAGTAATGCATTTTTTCCTTCATTAATTAACGTTATTTGCTTTTAAATGGGTAGTTAAGGTAATAAATTGGTAAAAATTATTGTTTTCTGAAAAATTTTTAGTTTATTTCACACTCGTTTTTATTATGAACAAAAAATAGATACTTAAGGTGAATATACCAAAAGTCGGTAATCTAAGACTTTTGTTTATTTCAGGCTACTCTCATTACGCCTGCGAATGTGGTATAGTATTGATGACTAGTTATTACGAGTCATTAATTTGCTTTGTTTCAGATTGTTAAGTTAAATTTAAATATTTTTTTTTATTGAAATTGAGAAGTTTATTGTGGAAAACACCAAATTTGCCATTACAGGTACGAAAGAAAAATTCATATCAGAAAATTGTGAATATTAGTTGTGTAGAATTCAGATTTTGTTCAAAGGTTACATGTTAAAGCTAAAAACGGAAAAAAGTAGAGGAATATATTATATGGAATTATATTATATGGCTTCTGAAAGCTAACCGTTACAACTTAAGTCTATAACTGGTATTTCAAAATGTGTCAGCTTTTACCATTTTACCATAACATAATGAGCATCCTTTCAAGTCGCTCAGTTACATTTCGAACATTGTTTGTTACTAAAGCTTTCAAATCGAGAACTCTGCAATGTCCTCTTCGGAAACAGAAAGTCATAATACGTAAAACTAATGTCGTTCAAAAGTTCATGAATCGAATCATTGAAATAGACTTGAATTTGGGGACTTAAAAGGTAATACCGGACACTTGCAGAAAAATCCAAATGTCTTTTGGAGAAGTACGATGATAATTTGGTCAGAAAAACTTCGTTTACGGATAAAAAATGTTGACCGAATGAAAGAAGTATAATAAACGAAATGACAAGATGTAAGCACTGTAGTCTAGTGGAGTATTTGAGCTCACCTCACGCGTCGAAAAGGTAGTTCAGTTTAGTATGACGGATCAAAACATCAGCCAAAGTTTGCCAGAAATTCGTTTTGAAAGCTTTATGAAGCTACTTAATCATTCCCTTCTCCAAAACCAGCTGTAGATTTTGCAACGGGATTTTGAGACTGCCCAAAAGGCTAAAATGACGCAAACGTGGCTCCCAAAAATTCGCCAACTGTGGTAGCCCTGATCTGGACCATCTGTATAACAAATTGATCCTTTTAGTAGTCATGTTGTGCTACAAAATAAAGCCCAACATTAGTTTTGTTAAGACTTTAATTGGCTCGCGATGAGGCCAGATTTTAATATGGCTAACGTACGTACATTTATTGATCATTGACCAGTGTTACTTAGGACCATGTTGAAAAAGATATGAAGATTTAGGAAATTATTATTTTCAGAAGTCTTAACGTATTTTGAGATCTCAACCTTAACAAAACTAATAGTAAAAGCCAATGCAGACCATAGAAACAAGTGATTTTCAATGGTGTTCTAGTAGTTGCCACAGTAATGCCGACTACTGAGGCATTTACAAATCTTTCATTCCTATTGCTGGTATCGCTTAAAATTTTAGGAAATTATTTTTTTTTCCGGCTCTTTCACTTTTATTGCCATATTTTTTTCATTTTCAAAGATTATTATTAAAAATACTTTAAATTTCCATATCTTACATCACAACTGAAAATTTCAAATCATTAAATAATAAAAAATTCGTACATTTTCGCTAAATTCATTTTTAATATTTGAAGGTAATAAATTATAGTGTAACGTTTTCTGCATATGGGTTGACTTCACTCTTTGAATTCGAAAGTCATCTGCATTTTTCAGCATATATGATTGGCTTGCTCCTACGTATTTTATCCGCTTGCATAGGTATTTTGGCGCGTCACCTTTCTTCATTTTTCTAACAAATATCAAAGTATTAAACTGTAATTGTTGTTGTAAGTTCATCAATTTCAAATCGTAGAGCATTGAATATATATGAGTACACCGATCGCACTTCAATATCACTCTCATCGCTTTATTTTGAAGTTTTTGCATTCCTGTCAATTGAGTTTCGGTGCTGCATGTATACAATATAGTGGAACCGTATTCGAAGTGTGCTTTTATTATGGTGTTATATATAGTTACTGCTGTAGATTTTGGAATTCTTTTCCTAATTCTCTTCAGGACATAAATTTTCTTGCCAATTTTCTTAAATGTATTTTATATTCTTTACCTTCTCTATTACTGAAACATTTATTTTAAATTTTTCGTCAGAATTCATGTTTATCTCCATTATTTTTGTTTTGTCTTAATTTAATTTTAATTTATTCGTTTTAAGCCACTCATTTATTTTCTGAATATCATATTTCATGTTCTCTTGATATTCCTCATTATTGTTCGCAACTGTATATATAATGGTGTCATCAGCGTACAATACAACTTTGCATCTTTCCAGTATGTTTGGTATGTCATTTATATACGGTCCGCCAAATAATTTTTTTTTTGAAAATGCTATAAAAAAAAATACTGAATATTTTCTCAAATGTCTTTTTTTATTTGAAAGTACAATCCTTCCGGTTAATAATGGAAAATAATTTCATTCAAATGGCTGCCTTGGCTGGCCATGCAGTAGCCTACACGATCGGTCCAATTTTTAAGCAAATTATCGGTTGTGTGCAGCTGTATTTCACCAATGGCTTCACGAATATTGTCCTTTAAAGCGTCAATTGTCTCTGGCTTGTTGACGTAACACTTATATTTGACGGCACCCCACAAACAATAGTCCAACGGTGTCAAATCGCAGCTCCGAGGTGGCCAAACGACATCAGCTCTGCGGCTGATAATGCGATCTTCAAAAACAGGGCGCAAAACATCGAGTGTAGTTTCGGCTGTGTGACACGTAGCGCCATCCTGTTGAAACCAAATGTTGCTAATATCCTCCTCTTCAATTCTGTGAACAAAAATTCGTTCAACATAGCCCGATAACGATCGCCATTGACTGTAACGACCACTCCTTGCTCATTTTCGAAGAAAAATGACCCAATTATGCCTCTGGACCAAAATCCGCATCAAACAGTGACTCGTCTTGGGTGTATTGGCTTTTCAATGTAAGCGCGCGGGTTTTCTGTGCCCCAAATGCGACAATTTTGCTTGTTTACATACCCGCCAAGATCAAAATGAGCTTCATCTGAAAAGACGATTTTTTTTTGGCAAAATCGGCATCTTCTGTAAGTCGATCGCAGGCCCAGATTCCCAGCGTTGTTTAAGCGTATACACAACCATTTTCGTTCAGCGGAAGGATAAAACTAATTATCTGTAAAATCAGACATGAGCTAAGTGTTACCATTCACGAAATAAGTACTAGTTGAAAAAAAAAACGTTAAATGGCGGACCTTTTATATAATATAAACAATATAGCACCCAAATTTGACCCTTGTGGTACCCCGACCAATGCCAATTTTACGAATCAAAATTTTCTCAGTTAGAATGTGTCTTGTGCATTTCTGACGTGCCGAGTGATCTCTCTGCGAGTCGAGTGAAAAATAGCTCTCAAGTTATCTGATCTAAAACTCTTTTACCGTCTGTAAGCCTCATTACATCTTTCGATTAGCAGTTAGCATTAAACTAGACTTGCTGACTGGCTCTGATAAACTTTGTCTTAGTTGGAATATACATATCAAAGAGGATACAAATATTCTCCTGAAAGAAAGACAGTTGGCCATTTACATCCATTGTATAGATCCTATTCCAAAAGATATTCTATATGTTAAGATTCAATAATGTTACGAAAATCACGGCATGATATACGTTTATCTACAGCAAATGTCGACAAGTTATACATATGTCATAAACAATAGATCGTGTTTGGAAAAACATGAAGCTGAAAGCTGATCTTAAAGTAAAACTTGGGACCTATAATTAACTAACACGAGATCAATTATGCTTCTGGATGTGGAGCTAAAGTGTGTAGGTGCAGATACATTAACAGGATAAAGATGGAGACAACAATATCAACATATTGAAAAGACATTTGCTCCAGTATAGAAATTAGGAGGTTGTACATTGTAGTTAGGTCTATACACGCAACCCAATAAGATCCTCCTTCTATCAATGGTGTTTATATCGAGACATAAGTATTCCAACCCGATACCAAAATCGGTCAAAAGCCTTATCTTACAGTTAATGTCATGTCATTTTCTAATAAGTTAAAAAACAATTTTTACACTTATTTATTTGGCCATATGTTTACGAGTAAATATTTTTTTAAGTTGAAAGTGGGCACGCCTGAAAATATATTGTAAATATATTGTTTAGAGGGCAGCGAGTAAAAAACTTATTCGACAAATTATCAGTATTCAGTTACTGGAGTGTACAATTGAATGTAACTGCGTTGGAAATGCAAAAAAATCTAAAAAATTGTTTCAGTCGTTACTACATGTAAAATATATAACAACTTTAACGACTACAAAGTTTTTAAAAGCAATTTAGATCAACTTTTTTGAGTATAAAAAAATTGCCATGAAAAATTGGCAAATAGTGCCAATAAGCGGTGTTGAAAGCTTTTTCTAAACTGCTGTCATGTTAGAAAATACAAGCTGTGATATTTTAATTTTTATTTGTCGCACAATTTATACAAAATAATTTTTTTATATTGAAAAAATTATTGGAAATGAAAATGTTTCAAAAATGTCTGAAAAAACACAGAAATTCTTTTACTGGCACTGGATAGTTTTTTATTTGTACCGAAAAATATAAAAAAAAAAAATTTCATAAAAACTTACTGAGGAGTAAGAAAAACTAAATAAAAACTTTGCCGACATATCTGGCTACTGTCACTTTTGTTTTCTAGTTTTTTTCTAGTACGGAGCCCAAAATAATAAAAACCAACAAAATTCTTTCTTATTTTCAAATAAACTACACCTACACCTAAGCTCCTCCGCTTCTGTATAAACTATTTAGAGAATTTGGTAACAAACATTTGAATTATTTCGTAAAAAACTCCGTTGCAGTTTCGATGCATTGAAAAGTTGCTGAGGCATGTGGCGAAAATATTGCGAAATTACAATAGCATCTTGAATTTTGTTTCACATGAATGATCACAACGAAAAAAAGAGGCTTTGAAATACTGCGCCCACGTGTTCTACTGTACAACTCTCGACTAGAACGGGGATTCCTATAATATCCCCCTTATTTTCTGCCTTGGCGAACTTCAGATTATCGGTTAATGCTAGTAGTGGTAGCGTTGTTTCTAAAAAGCATCTGTACAGCACATGTATATAAAATGTGCTCTTGTGATTCAGTTTTTATTCACAGACTCTGCTTTCAGTATTGGAACTACTTCCATTCGATTTAAATGTTCATTGATTCTGCAATGCCCAGTCAAAAGTCCGGTGATAAATCTACGGCTTTTTTTAATATAGTTTAAGACAAGTCTTAAATATTTTCCTATAATAGTTGACCATCAAGTGTTTGTACACTCTCCAACCCGTCTTGCCTAAGAAGAGTATACGTGTCACATTTTCGCTTCTTTCGCTAATCCGAACTCTCTCAAGATCGCTCTCTCGAGCCTACAAAAATGCTTTGGCCTCATTAATGGTGCAGAAGCTCTCTTCTTGACCAGCTAATATGCCTGTTCAATTTATTTAGTCAATTCCATACTCACTTCCAAGCAATTTCACAGGAGCTAATGCACCATGTATTTTCTGTTCAAGTTTTATTGTGCACATGTTTCCGAACATCCACTTGGAAAATACTTTCGAGTTTGCCTATGGCTGCCTAGTTCCAAACATACCCACTTCTAAACCATTTTCGGTCCTTGACCTATTCGTGAACCACATAATTATTCGTTCTCTCAAGGAGTATGTAGTTCCCAGACTGTTACATTCATTCTTATTACTAAGTTTCCATACAAACGCCGTTCAAATTGTAATGCCCCCTGAAAAATTCTGTGTTTGACTTATTAGTACTTTAACCATAGTCTCTATGGCTTTGTTTTTCACTTCTTTATGCATTATACTTATGATCAATAGAGCTACCGCAACTTAGGACAGATTCTTATCGTTCCAGCTTTAACAGAGTACACCAATCTCTAACTTTGTTTGTCTATCATACAATGAATTCATTGGTTACAATTGGTCTAATCATAATTATATACATCAAGTGCAACATTTCTGGATTGAAACCTCGAAATTTCCCCACAAGCCTTTAATAGTGGGTGATTTTTCCAGAACTTTCGGATTTGATTAAAAGAAAAACATAAAATTTTGGGAATTGTATGAAATCTTTATTTGAGTCAATAGAACGATCTAATATATCTAAATGATTAAAGATGATTTCATGTAAATGTTGAGAGCGGCTGCGCTTAAAATGGTTCATACACCAGGTGCAATTTTGACATACTCAATCCAACATATCGGCCATTATCTCACGAATAAATTCTTCAATATTGCTGGCTTGTCCCTTAATGAGCTTTAACATATCCCCCCAAAAAGTAGTCTAAGTGCATTAAATCACACGATCTAGGCGGTCAATTGACCGGCAAAAAACGTAAAATTAACTGTTCACCGAATTCGTCTCTCAATTGAGCCATTGTTTCGCGTGCTGTGTGGCATGTTACCCCGTTTTGTTGAAACCACATGTCAGCCTAGTTCAGCTCTTCCATTTTGGTAATAAAAAATTGGTAATCATCGCACGGTAGCGCTCATTATTCAAGGTAACGTTCCTGTCTTCGTCACCTTTGAAAAAGTACGGTCCGATGATGCCACCGGATCATAATCCAGATCAAACAGTGCTTTGTTCGGGATGCATTGGCAGTCTTGCAATGCTTCTAGCTGCTGTGCACACCAAATACGGCAGCTTTCCATTCAACGAGAAATGAGCAGACCATAAAATGGAAGGAGTGCACAATGCACTTTCTTAAACGAGAAAGAATTTTTATAACACAATTTAATAATATGCAAGCGTTGTTCGTTTGTAAGTTGATTCATGATTAAATTATGGACCAAACAGGACATGTTTGACAGTAACATGTTACACGAAAACAGCTGTTGCTAAGAAATCGACCGATATATAATTACGGCATGCTTTGTCTTGTCAACAAAGCTCTCTACATAAGCCCTCGCCGTTAGTTTCCTATCTAGGAGCATTATCATTATCATACCTACCAAACACTATTGCAGGACACTGCGACCCATGAGATCTATTGTGCCCCTACTATCTAGTATTATACCTGGATATTTTACTTCCGTTTGCTTTGGGACTACTTTACCCAGAGCTTATTGTCTTTTCATGTAGGACGATTCAACCTCTTAGTGAATGATACTACACTGTCTTACCTGGACGTACTATTAATCGTCGGGGTACAATTTATAGACCTCCCCTTTACTATCAAAACAATGTCTTCCACATAGCCCTGACAGTCAGTGCCCTGCTGCAGACAAGTTCGCCAGAAGTTCGTCGATAACCAGCGTCCACGATGATAGCACCCCTTCTGGGCAACCTCTCATGTCGTGTCTTAGCTTCTGCAGATCTGGTACTAAGTCCTTAGTTCAAGTTGACCTTTGCGCTCTATATACGTGCGCCACAAGCATTTGTTGTAGAACTTCATATCTTACATGATTGTTCACAGATTTTTTAAGTTTTTTCAATATCAGAGCAGTCAAACTAATTGTTCTTAATGACTTTGAGTACTTCCCGCACTTTAGTTTATTAGATATGGTATAAAGTTCTCTATACACCTCTGCCGAAGGGCAGAAAAGATACCAGCTGTTCCCGGTGGCTTGGATGGTTGAGAGTGCTTAATGCTTATCAAACCTTCTCCCCGGTGCAAATATAGGTCACGATCTTTTTTTTCGTCATTAATATTAATTGGCTTAATTATTTCTGCCTACTATAGTAATGTGTGCTGCTGTGGTTCGCAAGTCAGACACCCGAGGTCAGACCATTTGACAATTTTGAAGTGCATGTTTATAACCATGCTTATAACATTGCTAGCTGTTGGTTATGAGCATTTACGTAGGTAATTATTAATAAGTCTAAGAATAGAATCGGGTGCAGATAATTGATAGGGAAAAGTCCCCCTGGTCCACTTGGCATGTCGGGGAAATTATAGACGTACATACCCATTATCGTAATTCACACTAAATGGAAAGTGTATCAGATGGCTCAGGCTCCAAATATAATGGAAAAAAGAAATAAAAGTTATCTAAACGATGGGCGCAGCACTCGCATACAATTTTTTTACTTCTTTCTGCAACTTTTAACACAAAGTCGCATAAAGCTGTTATCGAAAAGCTGGCGAGTAAATGCGAACCAAAAATCTTTAAAAAGATGAGGCAAAAAAACAAAAAACAAAGAAAGCTTAAAAAATAAGGCGAAATACAGAAAGAATAAAAGAATTGAATCGAAATAGAGTTGAAATGTATTACAGGAAAAGGAGCAGGAATAGTGTTGCTTTTTTGCATGAAGTAATACACATTTACAATTCGTATTGCATTGGGCACACAAATACACTTTCTCATACATAAATAATTGCATACGTTTTAACAAAACACAAAGTGACAATCTGATATATTGCTTGTAGATTGTGTAAATGTGTAATACAACTACAAACGCCACGTAATTTGTATAACATGTAAAACTGTGTAATACTTTAATGCTACATACACAGTCAGCATAGAAAACGCACACACAATCAGTTATGTAGTCATTTAAACATCCAAAAAAGCGAAAAAACCAAAAGCGTTCATGCTTTAATGCCAGAGTGTCTGCAGTTGTTCATGTACCTACAAAAATAATGAAGAAGGAAAGAAATTAAGAAGAAATAAACACAAGTGGCTTTTGTGTATATACCAATAACCAAGAGGAGGGCGACGATGGGTTTCTCTCCAAAGTAGGAAAAAAGTACACAACGCAGCAAAAGCCTTTAAGACGAATTAGCTCGCCAACTTTTAAGTTGTGCCGTCCTAAAACGGCAGCACGCTAATAGAGTGGATCAGCAACACAGTCTTTGTCTACAAGGGGGCTCCTCTCACTTTTAATGTAGAGTTTAATTGTAGACCAACTTCTGATTAATATTTCTGCGACAGGCATTGACTACTAAGAATAATGTTCTGATAGCAAGAGGCCCTTTGCGATATTATTCCAAGAAGGCTTAGAATTGTGAATCGATGGTGAAATTCAGTAGGGTTGAACATTAACACGGGGTTAATAGCCTTTATAGTTCCATTCACTAAAAGCTGAAAGGCTCATATAGGGAACCATAATATTATGTGGAAATCTTACAATGGTAAACTAAAAATGCTGCACGGAATATACAATATGATGGTTAAGCCCATTCTAAGCTATGGAGCTGTTGCATAGTCAGGTAAGACAAATTTAAAGACAATTCAGGCAAATTTAGCCCAAATTAAGAGATTGGAGTGCGTTTTTAGACTGGGGTAATAAAAACCTGTCTATTATCGAACTATGGTTGGGAAAAAGATAGATAAGTTGAGCATTGGACTTTTCAGAAGGCATCGCAACATCGCGGGTCGAGAATTTGACAACTTCTTCACTAAAAGTTTTTCGCTGGACTCTATGACTTTGAAAAACGTTTTGCGATGAAACTTATAATAAAAAATTCAACAAAAAGTACAAACGACTAGACATAGCCACATATTATAGCCGAACCGCGAATGTGAGGCGTATACTCTTATCAAGCCAAATAGTTACCCTTGAAATGGTCTATAGGCTTGTCATTGTAGACTGCATGAACATAAGAATGGAATGATACTAATTTTAAATACAATGCGTCGATAATGTAAGGAAGAAACTGAAGCACCAGAGAACTTACATCACTGACACCTTTTAGAAATAGACAAATAGGCGCTTATCAAGTAAATTGTAGGCAACTATCAAAGTTAAAAGGCATAAAATAGGAAAATCCTTTACTAGTCGAGGACTGCAGGATAGACCAAATTGTTATGGTACTACAATGCCTGCTGAAAAAAAAAAAAAAAATATTGCTAATTTATAGAAGTCACAGTCACTCAATACATAAGAATATATTCTACATAAGAATATATTGCCACATCCATTTTTGCATTTGCTATAGAAAGAGTTGGAATATCTAATAATCGGAAGTTGCAAAGAAATAAAAAAAATAAAATGCAAAAGTCATCTTATTGGATTAAGTTCACTTTCATCTTAGTGGGAACGTTAATAAGCAAAATTATCGTATTTGGGGCTGTTTGGTGCGGCTTGTGAAGCGGAGGCATCATACGCCATTATTTCTTTGAAAATTAGGACGGCGCAACCATTACGGTCAATGGAGACACCTATCACGCCACGATGACAGATTTTTTTGTGCCCGCTCTTCGTGGTATTGATGTGAACGATGTTTGTTTTTAACAGAATAGTGCAACTTGTTACACATCTTATGCAATGATCGATTTATTGCGTCAAACGTATGATGACCGTCTAATTAGACGAAATGGTGATGTCAGTTGGCCGCCAAGAAGCTACGATTTGACACCGTTGAACTATTTTCTGTGGGACGCCGTTAAAGACAAGTATTATGCCAACAAACTAGAAGGCAAACATTCGTGATGTCATGGCCAAGATACGACTCCATACACTCGAAAAAGTTCTGGAAAATTAGTCCTACCGAATGGGCTACCGTTATGCCAGCCGCGGCAGCCATATAAATGAAATAATATTTCATTTCTAAACGTAAATAAATTTGGCTAAATTTCAAACCTTTTTTTTGTTTAATTGAATTTTCAAAGTTAAACCTTTAAATGGTCCACTCCATTATATCAATTAAAAGGTCTGTTTTTCTTTTTTCTAAATCCGTTGAGAAACTTAAAAGTGGATAATATTTTAATAAGTTATAAGCATTTAAGTTCATCAATGTACGAAAAGAATTTGAAATTGAAACACAGATTCTTGTTGTACTGGATAGCGCCTATCAAAAAACTAGCATTAAATTCAAGTGCTTATTTGTCGAACCGTGTTATTTACTTGCATAAAACAAAACAAAGCAAACTATACACTTTGAACCAAATTACCCATATAAAAATTATAGGCGTGCGAGAGTGTAACATAAAGTATTGTCAAAATAACAGTACTCTGTTAACACAAAATTAGATCATGTTAAAAAAGTATGGTTGGTGTCTTGGCTTTTCAAATTCGAATTTATATTCACACACATCAATAAAATTATTAAACGAACTTAAATCATCAACGAATTTTAATCATCGGCATACATCAGGATATTGAAATGAAGAATAACGTTTATAAATAATGTATATAATACCGTACCGAGATGACTGTCTTGAGACACTCCGGATGGAACGTCAATAGTTTTAGATATACACTTTTTAATTTTCCTGTCGGGTTCTGCATGAGATATACGATTTAAGCCACCGAATTACATTATTACTAGATCCCATGCGTGATAACTTGTAAGGTAGAATATAGTGATTGACTATCAAACGCTTTACTAAAATCAGTATAGATAACATCAACAACAGAAACTTTTTTTCTTAGAAATTACGATCTTTCAAACGTCAGCTGTTAAAATTTTAGCCAAATTCATCGATTAGTTCATTTGTTGTAGTCGTTTGAAGTAAGCAACTTTTGTGTTTCTTGGAAAATGGAAAAAAGTGAATTTCGTGTAGTGATTAAACACTATTGTTCGAAAGGCAAAACGGCGAAAGAGACAAAAGAAAAGCTTGAGAAACATTACAAGATTATATGGTAAAATATTGGATTGCTGAATTTAAACGCCGAACAAGCACTTCAACAATACCATCAACAGGAAGGCCAAAAGAGGTGGTTACTGAAGAAAATATCAAGAAAATCCTCGATATCGTTATGAATGATCGCCGGGTCAAAATACGTGAGATTTCTGAAATGGTAAACATATCATATGAACGTGTGTTCAACATTTGGCATGAATATTTGCATATGAAAAAGCTATCGGCAAGATGGGTGTCGCGTTTGCTCAGTTTTGAACAAAAACGAGTTCGACAGATCAGTTCACAGCGGTGTTTGGACATGATAACGCATAATTCTGCTGTTTTGGGTGTAGATTAATAACTGCTGATGAAACGTGGGTCCACCACTACACACCTGATACCAAAAATCAATCGAAGCAATGGGTAGAAGCTGGTGGAAGTGCTCCGAAGAAGGCGAAGACAGCGAAATCGGCTGGCAATGTTATGGCCACTGTATTTTGGGATGCACACGGAATATTGCTCATCGATTATCTGGAGAAGGGATCCACAATCACAGGAGAGTATTATCGTGCATTATTGGATCAATTGGTTGATGCAATTAAGGAAAAACGACCACATTTAAACAAGAGAAAAGTGCTCTTTCTTCAAGACAACGCACAGCATTAGATACGACGCTAAAACTACGAGAAATCCACTTCAAATTGGTTGATCATCCATCTTATAGTCCAGATTTAGCCCTTAGTGACTTTTTTATGTTTCCAAACTTGAAAAAATGGCTCGCAGGTAAAAGATTCATCTCAAAAGAAGAAGCGATTACCGAAACTAATGCGTATTTTGAGGAGTTCCCAAAATCGTATTATTCAGATGGTATAAAAAAGTTGGAAAATCGTCGTATTGAGCTAGAAGGAGACTATGTTGAGAAATGAATGGTTTTTGAAAAAAAAAAATATTTTTTCTTAGTTTAGGTAGCTTCAATATCAATCCGCCCTCGTACATTGTCACCATTTTTTTAAATTTCTTATAACACATGGACAAAGACCTTTACATATCAAGATATATATCTATTAGGTATTGACGATTTTTGGCTTTTTTATAGCGACTTGGTTGTTTAAAAGCGAAATTGCGAGGTCAAAAGGTCATCCTAAATTTCAAGTTGAAATAGTCTTATAATCTTGTTTAACTTAAGACTGTATATCATAATCTCTTTTTTAAATTAACATCCAATTATAAATCTTCTTAAATTATTACCAAAAGTTGTCTTATTTATGAAGTAAAAGTGAAATAATTGTTAATTTCAAATATTATTTTGTTACTTAAACTAAATCATTTACAACACGAGTTTCTTATACATAACACCCAATCATAATCATAAAATGCATGTTTTATAATACAGTATAAACGATTAATTTACACCGCATTCAGATATAGTGGGAACAAATCATGACTTTAACACTAAACATACCAAAATCGCTCATTTAACAGGTATTAATAAAAAATTGTTTCTATTTAATCATGAAACATAACGGCCGATCATTTCCCGCAATGCTAGAAGTACTATATTAATTCTTGGTGTCTTTAGTGTTAATAGCACAGACCAGACCAGCCAACTACACTGATGATCGTCAAGGCAGGCACATGTTCAGTGATTAGTATATGAATACCGAACAATGAATGTAATGCATGTGGTTTTTTAAATGTTAATTTATAGAGACATTAGAGATATAAATTACAACGAAATATATCTCAATAAATGTATTAATTGGTTTAATAAAACGCCAGTAAGTATGATTAAGTTGTAACTTAGAAAAACAAGTTTTATTTGCGCATACTAACGTTTTTTTTTTTTCCAAATGGTTAGTGCTTAAAATATTTTTAATTATAGTCCCTAAACTTTTAATTTTACCAATTTACACAAAATCACTATAGGAATAGAATAAAGCATATGTATAGCGTAGGCAATATAAAAGTTTAAATTTGAAACAGCGGTTACTTCGAATCTGCCAATATTTATGTCATTCTGTTCTGTCACAAAATTCAGTATATTATCACCACTGAACGAAATGAATGGACTAACGCTTGAGCAACGTTCGGATATTTTAGAAATTTATTATAATTAAAAATCATCTTTTCGGATGAAGCTCATTTTCATCTTGGTAGGTACGTTAAAAAGCAAAATTGCCGTATTTGAGGCTCAGAAGACCCAAACGTGGTCTTACAGAAGTCAATGTACCCATTACGAGTGACTGTTTGGTGCGACTTGTGAAGCGGAGGCATCATTGGCCCTTATTTCATATTTCGCAACCATTACGGTCAACGGGAACGCTTCTTGCACCTTGAACCCCGATTTTTTTGTGCCCGCTCTTCATGGTATTGATCTGATCGATGTTTGGTTTCAACAGAGTGATGCAACTTGCCACACATCTTATGCCACCATCGAGTTATTGCGTCAATCGGCCGTTTCATTGGCCGAAATGGTGATATAAGTCGGCCGCCAAAAGGCTGAGATTTGACACCGTTGGACTATTTTCTGTAGGACGTCGTTAAAAACAAGTGTTATGCGACAAACCAGAGATATTTAAGCATTTAAAGGCCAACATTCGTAATGCCATTGCCGAGATGCGACCCCATATACTCGAAAAAGTTCTTGAAAATTGCTCCGATCGAATGTGGTACCGTGACGTCAGTCGCGGCAGCCATATGAATGCAATAATATTTCATTTCTAACAGAAATAATCTTACTTGACAACAAAAAAAAAAAAAAAAAAAAAAAAAAAAAAAATTCTGTAAAATTTCAAACTCTTTTTGTTTTATTACATTTTTAAATTTAAACTTTTAATTGTTCACCCTATATAACTCCATTAATGCGCCAGCCTTTATTTCTTTGTTAAATTTTCAATTCATTTTTAATTTAATTTCGAAAGCAGTTTTCATCAAAGGTATAAATACACACCACGCGTTAATTCGTCATCAACTATCGTGCATTAAAAAATTTACGTGCATGAAAACTTGCAAGTTACGCAACACGCGTTAAAAATGCATTTTCTGTCAGCTGTTTTTTTATTTGGTTTCCTATATGACGCCAACGCGTCAAAATTTTTTTAATGTAACTCGTTCTATGATAATACACTAGTTTAAGTTTTTTTGAAAAAAGTCTACAGGTCACGCGTGCACTGATGCGTGATATGTACTTTTACCTTACCTTACTTTTACCTCAAATTATAGTTCGCCAGCAGATGGTTATTCTATTAAATGAAAAGTTGAGTGTATATGATTTTTTATCAACCAGATGGTTTAGTTCTATTCACGTTTTAGCCAATCTATTATTTAAACAGGAAGTATTTTTAGAGATTCATAACTTTGAGTTGGCAACACTGTTTTATTTGACAACAGATCTAAAAACTGATGATGGACTGACTTACACCAGAGCAATGCTTTCAAATTGCTTATATTTGTTCAGAAAATAATGGTTCTGTTCGTCAAACTTCAAAATTTTGTTCTCCGATAAAACCCATTTTTGGCAAATAAGCAAAATTGTCGCTTTTTCAATTTGAATAAAACACAAGGTTTTGTCGAAACACTTTTACACCCACAGATAATTACTGTTTGGTGCATTTCACGGCTAACGGAGTTATTGGTCCATTTGTCTTCAAAAACAATGCTGGTCAGAATGTTACTGTCATTGGTGAAGAGTGTGGTGACATGATTAGACATTTTTTCGTGCCTCAGTTAGTTGTAATTAATCTTGTTGAAAGGCCACACTACTCGCGCTATAGTTGATTTACTAAATTAAACATTTGATGAAAGTAAGTGTCTTTTCACGAAATAACGCAAATAATTGGCCACCAAGATTTTATGATATAAGGGCATAACTTGTATACGTCGATAAACCATAGACAATTGAACACTTGGAAATCAACATTCGAGAAGTTATTGATGAAATACGGCCGCATACGCTGCGAAAAGTTTATGAAAATCGGTATTCCAGATTGAGCCTTGTACGCGACCGACGTGGCGGCGACATGGCCGAAAATATATTTAATACTAATGTCATAAAAATTTCTATTCAACAAAGTCCGTCTTATTAATATTAAAAATATACATAACACTTGTCTTTAACGGCGCCCCACAGAAGACTGAAATCACCATTTCGTTTAATTAAACGGCCATAAAAAGTTTGACGCAATAAATCGATTATGGCATGATATATGTGGCAAGTTGCACCATCCAAATCGTTCACATCAATACCATTAAGAGCGGGTAAAAAAAACAAAAAAATCAGTTATCATGGAGGTATCTTCGTTGACGTAATTGTTGGGCCGTCCTTATTTTCAAAGAAATATTGGCCACAAGCCGCACCAAACAGCCACTCGTAATGAGTTCATTGGCTTCTGTAAGTCCACGTTTGGTTTTCTGAGCCCCAAATAAGCCAACTTAGTTTCCAATTTAGTTTATGAGCGTACCCACCAAGATGAAAGTGAGCTTTATTCGAAAAGATGATTTTTTTTTTGCAAAATCGACATCATCGTGCATTTTCTCGTTGGCCTATCTAGCGAACCATAAACGAAGCGGATTGTCATGCGCCTTCAACTCTTGAACCAATTGATTTTTGTAAGGCATCATACAGAGATCTTTTCGCAAAATTCAACGAAACTGGTGTGTGATATGCCCAATTCTTGAGAACGATGACGAGTTGATGTTGATGGATTCTCACGCACACTCTCAGTCACAGCTGCGATTTTTAGGGTGTGCGCACTGTACGAGCATGCTCACGTCTTGGCTCATCAACAAACAAACCAGTTTCACAACTTAAGCAATATTCTTGCGTATAACTGACACTGTTTGGCCTTCTGTGTGACCAAATTTTATGCGACATTTTCGTACAATTTCCGATCAGTTATCTTTGTTTTGGAAAAAATTTCCAAGAAATTCCAACGTTGCTCGAGTGTAAATCGATTAATTTCTTTCAGTGGAGATAATATGCTGAATTTTTTGACAGAATAGAATGACAAATATTGCCAGATGCGAAATAACTGCTGGTTCAAATTTAAACCGAAAGATGGCCACCCGATATTTTTGCACCGTCTTAAAAATCGAGATATTTGCTTGCTTCTTTCGACACTCGAAATATGTGATCGTTCCCAGGAACCACTGTGATACATGCCCAGAATATCAAAAGCATCTGAATCTGTACAGACGATCGTTCAACACCAAACACTTCAATAGGTGGTAATTAATCATAACTTTGGAGAGTGCGCAACAAACAGCTATTGGCCGGTAGTTTTCATGGTTCCTATATTCACCTTTTTTTTTGATATTGGCGTTATACTATATTAGCAACGTTCCAGCAAGATGGAAAAATATCGGCGCGGTATGACGCCCTGCAAAGGTTAGCTAATGGAAACGCAAGCGACGAAGAGCACTGCTTGAGAACCAGTATGCCATCCTGCATCTGGGAGAAACTATCCATCCACAGCCTGATTTATTTAAAGTTTCCAATTGTTATGCCTAAAAAAATTGTTGAACTCAGCCTAACGCTAGCATTGGTACACAATTTCATTGCGAATGTCATATTGCTTAAACATTAAGCCCAAAGCTTTTTATTAGCCGCTAAACTTTACCAAATTAGTTTATGATTCACTAGAAATAATTTAACTTTGGACTTTAGTTTAAGCCGTTTAAAGCTATTAACCTTCATTTATTCTTATTCATAAAAACAAAAAAATTAACTTGATAATGGTCATAGCCATGGTTCAGTGAATATTGTTGAGAAATAATAAAAAGAAACAAACAAAATAAACTAAAAAAGCAGTATAATTATGGTTAGTTTTGAGCGACGCTTAAACCACTGAAGAAGTGTTGGAAATAAGTTATTACGTTTGAATTTAAAGATTTATTGTCATTAATGACTTGTAAATGTTACTACAATTAGGAGTTCTAAGTCAGATAAGCCTGTATCATTTGTTTATTACTATGTTCACTAGTTGGTTGCAGTATTAATTATTAAGATAAATTAGCAATCAACCGGATATAGTCAAATCTGGACAAAATTCCAAATTTGGTAAAGTCAGCCTGTGTTTTAATCTAGGATTTCAATTTGATTTAGAAGCTTAAATAAGTGCAATAATGCTTGTTGAGTTTTGTTGTAGTTTACCAAGAAAATCGTTCTTTATCGATCATAGTTTTTTTTGGTTGCTTTAAACCTTTAACTTTGAAGCATCATCTTGAATCTCTTTGATTTATTTTTATGTACGCTCCGCCAAATATTTCAATGTAAATGTCAAGGAAATTTGCATACTAAAGTTAATAAAAGTCAATATACGCAACAAAGGCAATAAAACCACAAAATAAACTCTTTACGACCACCTAAAGATGTTTTAAAGTATTTATAAACGATGGCCACATTTCACCTTTTATTGGTTAATAACAAGTAACAAGCGCTGCACTTGTATTTACAATTCTTCTTTAAACAATTTAATTTTTTAAGCCAAAAACCACTAAATGGCTACAAGTAACACTGGTCTACAAAAAACACAAATTTTTCTCGCCCTTAAATAAAACTATATGTAATATAATAATTTTGATCCGCTAAATTCAAATCTGTTTTCAGTTTTTTTCCATCGGGCTCAAATTTCTTTTTATGGGCGTGGCAAATTTTTGGTCCAAAATATTCATAATAACTTGAAAACGATTTGACCGATTTTAATGCAGACGATCCAAACGTTTAGGAACAACATTTCCTACAAATCAATGACTTCGCCAGACCAAAAATCGTACCAAACAGTCAAACGTTGAGGATAAAGAAACTTTTTAACAATAATTCTTAGATTTTCCGAACCCCAAATGCAAAAATTCTCTTTGTTTACATAGCCTCCGAGGTGAAAATGCTGCTCATCGCTCAAGATGATGTTCTGGATCAGTTTAATATATTTTTAGAACCCATTCATTAAAACCAGGACAATTTGGTGGCCGGTAGGCGTGAGTTCTTATGTTAACTGAATTTTAAAAGCTTTTCGACTTTTTAGTGGAACGTCTGATTCCAAACATCGACGCGAAGTGGACAAATTTGAGTTTTTCTCAACACTACGCTATAACTTTATTAATTTTTAAAATTTTCAAAAGTTCAAATTTTTCCAAAAGTTCTTTAATTTTGCGAACTGTGATGTCGAAATTTTTACCATTTTTGTAGTGAATTTTTATAGTTTCAATGCTTCGTTGAAGCGTATATTTGAGAGCCTTTGCTTATGCGATCTTATACATATGATACTACCTTGATGTGGTGATCCCATCGTTCCGATTTGAGTTTCTTGTTAATTTTGTACATTTGTTGTTGATACTACCGCTAAATCTTATTGCCATCTATCTCTATGTGTATTGGCGATTTTTTACAATTTTGAATTTTTGAATCCTATCCCACATTCATCAAAAGACGAGACGTGGTTTTATGAGTACGACACGCAATTCACACATCAGGCATGTGAATGGCTTTCACCAAATGAGCTGAGACCATTTTCATGCTGTTCAAGTATCAGAATAACTCACCATCCTCATTTGGTTGGTATTGTCTGTGAAAGTGCTCGATATTCACTATATTTATATGTCTCTTGATCTTCTGTAGGTCGAGTCTCTCACCTGTACTAACTTAGCTTGCATATCCTTCCAAGTATGAGACAGTCAGCAAATATCGTCATCGTCATAATTATGGTCTTCAAGTGTACCCCGTAGCCTGTGTAATACCCTTTCTCTGCCTTATTGCTTAAAGCATGATATAGCCCAGGACACAGTTATACAGAAACGGAGATACTACACAGCCATGAAGTACACCGGTTGATATGACTATTCTGTCGCAAAGAAGATTTCCACATAGATTATAAGGCGTTGGTGTATAGTTCCTTCAAAGATAGTCAGGATTTTAAAAAACTTCTCATGTTATAGCATCTTCGGCATAATCGTGGTCCCCAAGTCTACCCTGCAGCCTCCGTGTAACACCATTTCTCTCCCTTATTGCTTTCATGATGATGATGATGTGGACAAGGACAGGCTGATAATGTAGACAGGTTTACAAGAAACTTCTCATATGACACTGTCGTTAAGTGTCTTTGATTAGCCGAGGTGTAGAGCAGTTGAAAGCCTTCCCTCCCTAACATCAACCCGGTATCCGACGATGGATCCTCCCAAAACTACCGATTAAATATTATATCAAGTGGCCGCTGAGCGTTAAGCTCTAATGTTACGTTCGTTACACAACATTTGCCTCAACGATTGTCGACTACGATGTTGCCCCTGTTGATGCAGCAGCTTTCTGGGTTCCCTCTCGATTATGTTGGGTCTTCGAACAACTCGTCCGAAGAACAGCTGGCCAGCACTACACTTTACACTCGAATCTAATTTTCAATGGTTGGTCTGCAACTAAAAACCTCCTTTAGTGCACGACGCTCTGCTGCGAATTTGTCGCACTAGAAAGTAATGTTTCTTTTAGTTTCGAGTTTACCTGGCCAGTTGGAGAACATACATGCTGTGCAGAAATTTGTTGGAAATAACAATGGCCGGACAAAAAATTTATAATATAATAATCAAGTTCGCCGTGAGGTCTCGTTATCCACACTTTGGCGCAGGGTATAATAGCATATGATGGGTCTGCCACCTTTGCTACCACTTTTCGATATATGTGAGCACTTCTCTGAACTCTATTCATTCGACGGCATACTAAAAGTCGACTAATCTCCTTTGCGTGAATATCTCGGCATATTTTCAGATACTACAGCATTTAATACGCAGAGCGTAGTTTTTTCTTGGACCGGAGGTGGTAAACTTTTAAAGGTGGTTGTATTCAACAGCATAAGCATGAACAGACGCCCTTCGCGGGACTGCCGTTAGGTATTACTTAGTGAAAAGCTGGTTAGCATATATTAAAGCTGCAAAATAATCAATAGTACTATCGATAGTTTTCATTTTGGCTGATCATCGATAGTTTTTTTTCACTATCGATACTATCGGTAAATTCTAAAGTGGCAAACTATAATACAAGTCACAGAGGTGTCAAGTTTTCGTGTAGAAATGAGCGGATAGTATCGTGTAAACTCCACTTATTGTGCGACTTGACACAAAAGCTATAAGTTCATTTTTAAGGCTTTTTAATGACTTGAAGGGATTCATCTTTAAGGTACCAATTAAAAGTTTATTAAAATTGACAGCTGTTACACACTTTCTTCCCATAGTCTCTACAGTTTTCTTTCACTGGATCGCATTCCTTACTTTAGTTTTGGAGCACTTCATAGACTGAACATTTTCGCTATATATAAGGATCACTCTTTCATCAAAAACCTTCAATACATCAAATTTTATGACATATTGAAAAAAAATACTGTTCCTATTATTGGTTCCAACACTGTATATTTATTATTATTCTTTCCCTTTCACGTAAATTCTAATATTGTTGCCACACGTAGTACTTAAAAGAATCCAATAGTATCGATAGTTTTTTTTGCAAACTATCGAAAATATCGATAGTTTTGCAGCTCTAGCATTTACATCAAAACAATCGTCTCTCCGACCTTCTAAGCTCTTAAATAACATCTTAAAGAGGCGTATCAGCGTGTGTGTATAGCACCTTGAAATATTACTTATCTGTGTATAGCACCTTGAAATATTACTTATTTCTTCGCAGGACTAGCCATATCGTACTGGCGAAGAAGATGCTGGGTAACTACTGACATATTCTATTTCGCATTCCATCACTTCAAATCTGCTACATTCCTCTCAGTTCCTTAAGTACGATGGCCGACATTTGTTTCACATAATTTCAAATCCGCTTATATGGTACCATATTAGGAACTATATTATCTGGTGAATCCTTGTCAGATATTTTTTTTCCGTCTCATATCATAAATAATTGGATATGTTCCACGTTTTCTTGCCCGTTATCACTGAGCGAGCAAGTCACTCCGTCATCATGGTCATACTTGTAGAGATAAAGCAAGTTCGTGCGCCCACCACCCTTTTGTTGAAGTATCCAACTTGTGCAGACTCCTCGCCTTTCCTTTTTTCTGTGCATCAGCTCTTAGAGCTCTACCAACACTGCTATTGCTATCAGAAACTTTTTCAAGCTCCAAGGCCATTATTTCCATTTCATTATGAGATCTTGCGGTTCTAGCATACGTGCTATTTGTCAACACCGGTGCCTACACAGGTGCCGCGTACATAATTATTGTTTAGGTAACCTTCGCTAACAACAATATTTTGTTTGCCTTGGTTGACGCATATTGGCCACAATAAGGCATAAGTCTTTATTTACACGTGCAGCCTTTCTACAAGCTCTTTCGATATACGAGTATATTTTAAAGTTAAGTGTATTAGTACTCCCAGGCTGGCTCCTGGTAGGTTATAAAAACAGCTCGACAAGAAACCAGCGAGTTGAAGGTTTGAAGCCGTAAGCAAGTTTTTTTTTATCTTCAATGTCGTTTCTCTACATATATGCTCAATCCGATGCAATTCCTTTGCCACTATTTTCACTGCTATGTCATCAGCATAGCCAATTATCTGAACTTCTTTCATCATTGGGAGAGGCAAGACCCCATCATTTGAAATGTCTCATAATAATAGTCCTAGTACGGAGTACTGTGGAACGCTGCCAGTTATTTCATAGCTTTTAACGCCCTCATCTGTATCATAAAGTAGCAGAGCGTCATTGAACCTGTGCGTATATAGTTAATTTTCATGCCGCGTATAGTACTACGGTGCCACATTGAGGGCTGTCAATATTTGGCATTATTTACATGACCACTCGATTTATTCTCTCAGCCTTTCGCCTACCATTGCCAAGTGCTCACTTATCAATATCACTTCTGTCTTCAGCATTGTTAACTATGTCAAAAACCAGCTATTTATGAGTGTCATTTTGGTGAAACAGCTAGAAAATTGGCATATTTTTATAGTTTTACGAAAATAAAAATGCCTAAAAAGAAAATAAACCACATCAGGGACTGTATTGTGGGACTTTGACCTATTGGTTTGTGTCAAGGTTGTGAATGTGTTACCCTGGTAAGGCCGTACTGCTGTGTGTATTTGACGGAGTTACCGTACTGATTCGTTTATTTGACGGCATTGCCGCCTTTGGATAACATAATCTTATATGTTTAAAATAAACGATCATAAAACAGAGGATTTGAGAGCGTTTGAGACATTTTCGAAACTTCTCAAACTGTAGGCAGTTCCCTACGTTGAGGTAGTTATCGTTTTGCAGTCATAAAGTAATGTGTTGATTATAGATTGCAACCGAATTTCAACTGCTTGTCGAACCACAATCAGTAATTTGAAGTAGCCTCTATTGAACTGGAATTAGTAGATTTTTAGTTGCCATATGTAATGCAATTTTCGGCAACTAGCGACGCAACTTAAGTTCGGCTGCCATCTGTAACCGGTATATGGACGCTTTTTCTGTTAAGTTTATTTAAAGTTCAATATTGTGTTTTGAAACATTTCCCACAGAAAAAATGAGTTCTTTACTAGCAATTACAAAATTTTTAAAATTATACAAATATATGCCATATTTTTTTTCCAACAATTTATAAATAGTTTTGATTTTTCTTTCTCGTGTAAGTTTGCATGTGGCCTATGTACAATAAAAATTATATTGTGGTGTAGTCGGAGCGATGACTGAATTTAAAACTGGTCCAGCGATTCTGTTATAATTATACTATTGCCTCGAATTACTACCATGTCAATAATATTTCTTGTACTATCTTTACATTCCTCAACTTTTTTATCCCACACAACATACATTAAAGGATCAAATCCACGCAATTACTGGCTACTGAACGGCTACCATTGAGTTTCAGTACCATACGTTTATCCATATATCTGTAAGATAAGTACAAAATATTACAGTACAAATTCCATAAAAAATAATAATTTTTAACTCCGGAGGATGAACTTATTTAGACATTTTGCCAATTTATTTTATTTAAACCAATTGCAATAAAAAACCTTAATATCTATCTATGTGTGTAAATATTTGTACGAAAAAGTAGGTTTATCGTTACCAACCTTAAAATGTAGGAAAAGGCGGCGTTGACAACGTTTAATCTTATGTCTTGTAGGCGTAAATAAAAGTGTTGTATAAACGAATATTAAGTGCAAGATTAATAAGTGAGAGTTTTTATAGTTATAATTGTATTCTGTAAAAATGAGGAAATCAAAACTGTAAAAGAACAACAATATGGTATTTATTGTATTTTGACACAATTAAAAAGAACTCAAACGTTTTATTATCTCTAACTTCCTTAAAGAACATTAACTATGACTTTCTGATGTCACAGTAACTTTCTGATATCACGGAATTATATTACGCCAGCCATTTGTCTTTAAAACAAAATAGTACAACAAAATAGTTCCATTATCATAAGGTAAATGGTAAACCATATAAAACATACAATTTTTACATTACTTTACAAACTAATCGAATTACCGGCAAGTGTGCCGTAAGTTGTTTGTCTTCACATTTTAAAATTATTTTTTTTTCACTGCACTATTCTTTATTCAAGTTTGTGGCTATAGTGGAAAACTGCCTCAGCTGTATATTATTTATTAAATACTAATATATATAGAGGTATTCTTATAAAAATCCAGTCAACCGCAGTCATTGACCTAGATTGAGAAATAATTTACATGTGCAATACCGTCCATAAGAATATAACATGATGTGACAACAATTAACGCAATATCTTATGATGACCTATTTAAGGTGGTGATTATAATAAGAATAATGATGATGATGGGAGTATTATCTAATAACTAGTGGAGTATGTTCATATGGAAGAATACAGAGAATTAATTTAAATTAATTGCTAGTGTTTAACAAAATAAAACGAATAGTTTGAGAATGCATTGACTGTAAGTGTCCATCATGTGATATTAGCCTAGATAATCAGGATGTAAAAAGCATTGTATAGTAGACAGATTACTTATGTGGAATGAGAGCAGTTTTTGTTTAGCAATTTGTCTTTAGTTTTTAGTAAAGCATTACACATTGGGCACCTTGGGCTTGGGCGTGATTTGAGATCACTGCATTTTTGTTCACCATCAAAGTACCTGAGCTGATCAACACTTTATACACTTTATCCAACGTTTCTCCAATTTTTTATCTCTTAAAAAAATAATTTTGTCGAGATTATTAAAATAGGTATTTGGTTGTGACATGATTTCGTCATTTGTGCAGGTTTAAAAATAAGAAATAGTTAATTGGTTCTTAATTCGGAGAATAGGATGGATAATGGAGCAATCGTAGCCTACTATTGAGTTTTCACCGTGAGATTTGAGATTAATTTTTCAATGCATTCTTTTTTATTTTTAATTCTCATTAAATCGACTCAATATGTTCATATAATTTCCTTTAAAAGGTAGTAAATATGGATTTCACAGCATGCTTGGCAAAACACAATGAACATGATTTTATTGGCTGGCAATAAAATTTGACGAAGATTCAGCGCTAGATTCTATGGTTTATTTTGGATCCACGGTTACGAAGCAGTGCAAAAACTAGCTGTTGAACAACTCGAAACACTTCTGCAAGGTACGGCCACAACGAAATTCAATAAACCTTTTTTTACAACTGAAATTAATGGTGCGAGTATTTGTGAAGCTTAGCTCACACTGGCCAATTATTTTGCTTTTTCCCCTCTATTTCTGCTTGGTATTCCATTCATATATTTCGAAATTCTTCGTTAAACAGAACTGGTAATTACCTACGTACCTCTTAAATTTTTCAATTAAATCAATTAATTCTCTCAACTGAAAACTGGTTACAGTTTTGTCTTCTACACGTACAAACAGTAATAGATAAGAAAGTTATTGTCGGTCAAAGCGGGCTATATAATACCCTACGTAACAAAATTTGTCTTTGCTTTTTTGATATAACAAGTAGCGCGTATGGTAGCTTGGAAAAAATCGGACAAATTGATTTAAATTTCAGACCTTACTTGCTCTGGCTGTTGTGCGTGCATATTTCTATATCTTATAGTGTCTACTATAAAAAGACCGATGAGCTCATCCTGATGCATCGGACAGATAGGGCGTTACCTACATTGAACTTCGGTAGAGCTTCCGGCAGTAGATTATATTCTAAGGATGAGTAGTGAGTTACCGGATCTGTTCTCTGAAATGACACAGTTGCGGTCTATATCGATGGCCGAAGACGGATATGCATACTGATTGGGGTTTCTACTCTGATGATCTAGACCTCAGAGTTTTTCACATAATTCGATGGTTGTTGTATTATGAATGAAAATAAAGTGAAAGTGTTTAGGACTATTTTGTTTAGTTTTCACAAATATAAGTGCTTCATATATAAAAATTTACATATGTATGCATATAACTTTACTGCCCACAGTAGTGTAAAATGTAATTATGTGCTTCATAAAACATTATTCTTAGGGCATACATACTGTAAGTGTCACAATGGCGACAACAATTACAGCATTATTTAGATGCTAACAATGTTTACTAAATAATATGTTATTCCCCTACCCTTTGCCCCACTTTTTTTGAACAAAATTTGATCACAATTTATGTGACACCCCTAAATATGTACCAAGTGACTATGACAGTCATACTTTAGCTTTAATTTAGTTTGTCACACTTATACGCGTAACAATAACAACAACAAAACAAAAGCCAACTGGGCGATGACAACAACAAGTCACGTACTTTTTGCAAAAAGTATTTGCGTGACATGGTGCGTATGAGAGCGAGTGAGTTTACGTGAAACATGAGTTTCATATATATACGGAATTGTGTGTGTTATTTTTCTTGAAGTGGGCAGAACATGTTAAAAAAATAAGAAATTCTGATGCCACTACTGAAGCTACTGTTACTGATGTTGATTATGATGGTTATGTGAGTGTTTGTTTCTATGTTGGATGAGAATGGTCACTAGAGAAAGGGTCAGTGTAAGTAACAAAACGTACGAGTTTGAAAAATAATTCGGGACAGAAAAAAGTGAATTTTTTTATTTGTATTATTTGATTGATAGCTGTTTTTGCCAAAAGTGCCATTAAATTAATAAATTCGAGAAATAGCAAAAATATTTGCTTAGTCATCAGGAAGAAGATTGTTTGTAATAAAAGATAAATGCATGATATCAAGCGAACCTACTTGCCTTTGTCTTGTACATAGTCAGCGGGATGATATAAAGAATGATATACCTGGTACACCAGGAACTGAAATAAGGACATAAAAAACGAATTACTCGGAATCGAAAGGTTATGGGAGATTTATAAACTGTGGGATAAGGGAGGGTATGATAACGAACAAGAACAGTATAATGCAACCTAGCATGACGAACAAGGTCATAGCTTATATTATAAACTAGCGATTGCTAGACTCACTGTATAATGACATATACATACAGCAAGCCGGTTTCTACCACAGCAAATATAGCATCCGCTACATCTGACATTCGCCGGCCTCGAAGAGCCGTTTGAAATATCAAAAATACTTAAAAGAAATGCTAAATTTCGCATTACACACGAAAACGTAATAAGCTGCTCAAAAGATGCATGTCAACATTTCAACATACTTAGTCGTCAATAGTATCATGACTAAAGTAAATTTAGCACCTAAAGTCATCACTTGGTGCATAAGCGGTCAACTGGTAGACCCGAATTAAGCAGACGACATTTGCTTGCTTGTATATGTCGAGTGTTTTTTTTTAACAGTTACATAAGTTTAAATCATAATTAAGCAAATAAATATATTTTTAATATCTATTAAACGGTCTACCAACACGAACATTTTATGACATTAATGTTTAAATATGATGTCAGCCATGTGGCCGCCACGGCTGGCGCGTACAAGGCTAAATCTGGAACACCAATTTTCACAAACTTATCGCTGCATATACGACCATATTTCTGTAATAGCTCTTTGAATGTTGATCTACAGGTATTAAATTTTATCTGGTTTATCGACGTAGGCAAGTGGCTTTACATAACCCCAAGGAAAATACTCCAATGGGGTTATATCATACAATCTTGGTGGTCAATTAATTTAACCATTTTGTGAAATTACTCTTTCATCAAAAGTTTTCTTGAGTAGATCAATTGTGGCGTACGCTATGGGGCATGTCGCTCCGTCGTAATGGAACCACACGTCAGCAAGATTAATGCCACCTAATGGAGGTACGAAAAAATTTCTAATAATGTCCATATACCGTTGACAGAAAGATTCTAATCATTATCGGTTTTGAAGACAGTGACTCCGCTAGACCATAGATCCCACCAAACAGTAATTATCTCTGGATGTAATGGTGTTTCGACAAAACTGCGTGATTTATTTTCACTGATAATGTATCAATTTTGTTTATCTAAGTATTCATTCAACCAAAAATGGGCAACATCTGAGAGCAAAATTTTGAAATTCGACGAACAGAACCATTATTTTGATTAAAAAATATCGACAATTTCCAAGCGTTGCTCTAGTGTAGGTCTATCTATAATGAAATGTCAAACCAAACTAAACCAGAAGCAAATATCATATGTTAAAGCTGTTGTCAAATAAAGCGGTGTTGACAACTGAAGGTTAAAAAAAATACATGTTAGATATCGACCATTTTGCGCAAAGTTATCGTATGTTACAAAAAGTAAATTTTACAGCAGAGGGTTTTCCTAAATTTCTGGGATTTGGTTAGTAAAATCAATACCAAAGTTTAAACGTGATATAATAACCGATAAAACAAATTGAAAACTTTTTCATGGAAAAGCTTGTATATTCGTAAATATTGGGTGTTTTTGGCACATACGATAATTTTGCCCACAAAGTTTTATGAGAGTTTTTTATAAGTGAGGTATTTGCGATAATTAAAAGCAACTGAATTATCACTTTAAATTGAGTACAAGCTGATCTATGATAGAAATTTGAGAGATTAAGATGTATAGAAGTTTTATTTTTGTTGCTTTTGGCTCTGTAACAATGTGATGGCATGACAGAAAGCTTCTCAAAATAATTTCTAAGAAGTTTTGTCTGTTTTATTGTGTGGCACTGCTTTTGCTGAACACATAACTTGATTTTCTTGCGCGTATCTAATAGGGAGATCGATTATTCGACTTTTTCAAAAACCGGTTTTCGAATAATGGGAAAAATTGCAAACTTATAAAAGTCGGTTTTCGGTTAAAAATTTATCATATAACCGGTCAACCGGTTTCTTCATTAAAATGCAATTTTTCTCAATTCTTGTTGCATTAGCAAATAAAATTGATAAATTTTTGTCCTATAATGTATTTTCTAGCAAACAACGTTCGAATTTCTTAGGGCCTTAACCAGGGTTGGCAAAAAGCGGGGTTTAAAAAAAACCCAAACCACCTTGTTTTATTGGGTTTTTGATCGGTTTTTTTGGGTTTTATAAATGTTTCCAAATTTCAAGTTGACAACCTTTTTGTTTGTTTAATCTATCACGTTGTTTTAGTATTTATACTGCAATTTTGCACTCTTGTTGGGATCAAGGCGTCATTGAGTACTATGAGCTGCTAAAACTGTGTGATCGAAGCGGACTGCAATTACTTCGTTTGAATCGTGCGTTATGAGAAAAACGGTTGGAATATAAAGACAGAAATGAATAAATTTTTCTTTTGCATGATAATACCCGACTTCAGATCGCAAAAGTTTTAAAACAATTATTAAAAACGGTCAAATTCCGCATCCGCCGTATTCTCCGAACATAGCTCCGCCGGCTCTTGCGACAAAAACAATATACTCACCCTCCTTATACAGGCTTTCATTTCGCTATAACGACCTGTTTGTATTATGGAACACATTCGCTATAACGACCTGTTTGTATTATGGAACACATTCGCTTTAAGCGCAATTTACCTCGTTCTACGGTTGAAAAAATGTGGATTCTCCGATTTATTAAAAAAGTGTAAGGAAAGCAAACGCAACACATATTCATTTCATTTAAAGGCATTTCGATTTACGGCCTACATTTTCAGAAACTGTGCAGGTCGTATGAGGAGATATGAATTTATCTTTTAACCTGTCACCGAATCATCTACTTTCATAAAATACAAAATCGGCTTAAAAGTTGGAGCGCCTTAAAAGACGAGAAGTTTCTCTGAGACGGGATTTGGAAATTGGCTCAGAAGTGTAGAAGCGATGTAAGCAGTGAGTTGATCTGTTTGAGATAAAAACAGAAAAAATTAATTTTTAGATCCAATACGTAAAGTACACATATTTTTGTTGTAAATAAACTACGAAAACCTTTAAAAAAATGTAATACTCAAGAAAATTAATTAATTGGGTTACCTAGTGGGTTGCCAACCCTGGCCTTATCTGACATTTCATCCTCAACAACACAACGTCGTAATATTTCATTCAGTGATTAACTTTTTACATTGTATTTTGCAAGAGATTCATTTGCTAGCGACTAGAGACCACTTGCTGTAGAATCAAGTTTTGCCTGCTGCAAAATAACGTCAAACTTATAGACGTATTTAAGATGGTTAATAATTATTGGTGTCCATCAATTTGCAAATATTTGCACCACGTATTAAATAGTGTGTGCCACTATGCTATTGGTAGGTAAGATACCCGCCTACCAACCAAGAAGTCCTCGGTTCAAGCCCAGGACACATCTGACAATTTTCAACAGCGGTATCACCTCATAACATTGCTAGAGACTGGCCATGAATGTTTACGTTGTGAAAACCCTCACTAAATAATACATCTGTCGTTCGAAACCGGCGTTAACAAGTCCCTTTCAATGAGTCTACTTGATCATCATACTCCATATATAAAAAATTAATATTTATTAACAGAAAATGAGAAAAAGCTATTGATGCTCAAGTGTGCATATCTGTTTTGGTATACCATGGCTTTCGCGTACTTTGTGAGAAGTTCGATGTTGTTATATATATACATACATATGTAAAAATAAGACGTTATATATCGAATTTAGAAAAATACTTAAACTATGAGTATATTTCCAATAAAAAATATAATAACGTATGAAAAGTATACATATTTAAGCTAACCAGTTATTCATATTAAAATAACCGGTTTATTCGGTATTCGATAAATTTACATTTAAAAAAACCGGCTATCCTTCAACGTTTTATTTGTTTTAGCTTTAAACGCGAAAGAAGCCATGTTTTTCTTCCTTTTGCTGTTATTCCCCAGTAATGTTTATTTAAAGGCTCTCGAAATTCTTCGGAAAAATTACTGGAATCTTTATGGCAGCTTTTATTAGAACATGGTTTAAGTGAAACACTTTTGCCATTTTTATGGAACTTAATAGCTGGAGACTTTTTGTAACCACGCTTTCTGACATAATTTTCGCCTTCCTATTCAACACTGTCACTTGAACTGTAAGGCACAAAAGTAATTTAGATAGCGATTAGATATTTAATGTATTCGCGATTATTTTCTAATATCTCACAAAAAATTATTATTATATTATTAATAATGAATAACACAAATCTTATAATCAAGGAGCATAAATCACTTACATAGACTGTCAGCTTTATCGTACTAAAAAAAAGTATTATATGCCTAGTCTTTGATTTATGATATATTTTGCTTTGGGTAAAAGTTTAAAGAACCAAAAATTAATTTCCTAAGATAGAGACCATTTTTGCAGTTGATAGAAAATGCATAACGGAGAGTCTCAAACCACATTTATGGCATGCAGAAGATGATTTCCTATTAACGTGATTATTTCATAAGCGTTCGTAAACGTAAATTATTTAAATAGTTTTAATATGCACTCGATGTTATCTTTGAAAAGGAAGACCATTCCCAAATACCGAAACATACCTAAAAACAAAACTTTAAAATTTTTATTTGTACGATATTTTATTTGTATGTAGCGATTTGTATGACACATACGATAATTTCGTTCAAAGAAAAACAAGATAAAATTAATACGATAAAATTAATTCATTAATATCTCCATAAGTATAGCGAATATCGAAATAATGTTTTACTATGTATATAATACATTTGCATCAAAAAGATAATTTCGAAAAAAATGTAACATACGATAATTTTGCACAAAAGGGACGATATGATATCACACAAAACTTTGTGCGTAGTAGTTTTTATGTCTCACTAAGATAGATTTGAAATCTAAAGAGAATGGAACAATTGGTTTTTGAGACCTGATATAGTAAGTTTACTTGCCAGTAAGCGGATATGTTGTGTTTCTGAATCTACAAA
The DNA here is from genome assembly GCA_023159175.1 of Wohlfahrtia magnifica. Lineage (NCBI taxonomy): Eukaryota > Metazoa > Arthropoda > Insecta > Diptera > Sarcophagidae > Wohlfahrtia > Wohlfahrtia magnifica. The sequence goes on from JAKWBJ010000192.1 coordinate 1,486,931, forward strand.
TTTTTTCGAAATTTTCTTGCTGTTTTCAACTGTAATTGAGCCTATGGTTTTATGGTTATCTAAGTTCATGTATTTTGTTCGATTTAAATTTTTATAATGTTTTGCTATTAAAAATTAAAAGTTGGGTCAGGTATAAATCATAGAAAAATTTTTGTATATTATTGTTTGTTTTGGATTATCTCCATAACATTTAAGTAATTTTAATTATTCATAAAATATTTATAGTTTGAGGACGAGCATTCACTGATCTAAGACCAGTGAAGGCAAAAATCATGGAGACCAAATGGTCCATTGTCCCTGTCCCATTTTCTATTTTCATTTCTTTTACCATTCACAACATATTAATCCCAGTCAATTTGCTTTGTTTGTTTTTAAAGGGAGTATCAGCATTGGGTTCAGTTTCTGTCTCTGCAACCTGTAAACATTCTGTTCCAATGTAAAATTTAGTTTCCTTTTGTTGCACTTACCTATAATAATCAAAAAAAAAAAAAAAAAACAAGCAGCAATACTGCAGATTTCCATTAAACATTTATGAATTTGTTGAACATCTTTTTTTCCATTTTATGTTTGTGCCAGTGTTTTATGGTTTCAAAGCAGGTTCTTCTCTTTTCTGCTTGTCTAGACTCATATCGTTTACTGGATTTCCTATTTAACATGCTCAAGTTAATGTAATAAAGATGAAGAAGAATTGAAGGGGAAGATATAAAATACAGCATGAGAACTTTAAATTGTTAAAAATAAAACACACAAACAAAAATTTTAAGTTTTAGCGAAGTGCATTCTAGATTTCCAATTTTGGGAAAATTTTTTCAGCATGGCTAACAGTAAGTGTCAAATAACAGGAGCAATATTAAATTTCCGGTGACTTCTCACGACTCCCAAGAAATAACCGATATGTGTCAAATTGTACTACCTTTGAGGGCACCATCGTGTAAACCTGACGTAATGGAGTCTGTTGTGGATTGGTTTCACTCCATATGCGGCAAATCTGTTTATTAAGTCAAAAAATAGCCTCATCATTGAACACAATTTTGTTGTCTATAATTTGCACGAATTGAAGTCGGATAGTCAAAGTAAAGCTCAATAATTTTGTAGCGTTATCCAAGGGTAAGTCTATTCATGATGATTTGCCGGAGTATACTGATAATAAATTTCAAAAAGTAAGTGCCGTATGACAGTTTGTTTTACGATTAATCCTTTCGTAATATCTACGGGCTAAAAAAAGACACTACTTGACAATGAAAATAGTAAAGCACTGTTTGTTAACATTAGAAAAGCAACAGGGGTCATTTGTTCCACTTTCATGAAGGATGGTTTAACCAAAACGCACGATGTTAATTGTAAAAAAAAGTTTTCAGAGAATTATCTTAACATTTTTATTATTATAGGGATCTATGGCAACTATGTGTGAAACAAAGTATCGGACAAATGCTTCGGTGGCATGCCTCTATCCGTTGGTCCATACATAATTGAGATTCAATGTCGTTAATGTGCCGAATTATGTCATCCTTTAGCTCTGGAATTGGTCTTGGTTTATTGATCTAAGCCTTTGCTTTAAAATATCCCCAAAGACAGAAGTCCAACGGTGTCAAATCACAAAATCGTAGCGGCCATGACATAAAATAACATGGCCATTGGATTACTCGCGCATAAGAGTTACTGTTTCGTTGGCTGTGTGAACCACATATCGTCCGGGTACACATCTTCAATTTCTGGCTACAAGAAGTCCGTTATCATCTTGCGATAGCGAACACCATTCACGGTAACTGCTTGGCCAACCATATTTTCGAAGAACTACCGCCCAATGACGCCGCCAGCCCATAAACCACACCAAACAATCACTCTTTGTGGTTGTATCGGCTTTTCAGAAATCATTCGTGGACTCTCATGCGGCAATTTGCTCACAATTCTTCTGGTTGTGGACACATTTGGTTGATTATATTGACTAAAAAAATCACGAAGTGCATGATATGTATTTTGATTTGAACGCCCATTTTCGTAAAAGACTTCAAGAATCTTAATGCGCTGTTCAATTCTGTACCTCTCCATAGTTGAATTTGTCAAACGGTGAAACAAAGAAGTGTCAAGTTAAGTTGTGCACAAAACTTGGCTTTATAAAAAGCGTCAAATTGACAACAAGGCTTCTTATCCAGCATCTGTGTTTGTAAACGTGTGTTCTTTATATCATGTCCTATAGTTTCTGGAAGGAACAAATGGCTACAACGAACTCCTTTCATACGGCCCTGTATCAAACATTCTATTTGATTTTTTTTCCAAATACGACCGGAGTGGTTAATTTCGGATTGAACTTATCACCTCTAAGTCAGTGACTTTCTTGTAAATTCTGGTATGTGGCAGTTCTTGCTATGTCTTCATGTGGTTTTCGCAGCGTATGGCTAATACAGCGTCATTTGCTATCGAGAATCTATATGTGAATTGAACGTTGATTTAATTGTTTCAATAGGTTTCTATTTCAGATGGTGTTTGGTTAAAATTAATCTTATTTTCTTCCAAGGCAAAGATTGGTGAATATTTGCATAACGGTGGCATTGCTTTATGTTATATTCCAGAACTAACATCCAAAGATAGGATAATAGAAGTTGCATATGTTGAGTCCTAGACGATTTCCGCACAGGTCATAAAATAACGAAATCCTGATTGGCTTTGAGGATCAGAAGTACTACATGATCGGTACGGCCACGAGCTTCTGTTAAAAACTGCCAAGGTAACAGAAAGCACTAACCTCTTCCAATTCCTTATATCGTATCCAGAATTCTGTGTTGTTAGAAGCCTTAGTCCCGCCATTGTAGATTTACTCTACAGAGATTTAAGTTGAGCAGACAAGTGGCTTTAGCTGTGTACTCTAAGTGTTAGTTAAGTCTCCATCTTATGCCTCTGCTGATTGCTGAAACATTGTAAGCAATAACATCAAGAACTATATATCTCGTCGGCCTGCTGTTGCCACACAGAAGTTATAACCACTATGACTGACTCAGCCTTTGTTTTTGAGTGTGTTTTATGTGATATCTCGATTTTATCGAAGAAAAAATATCTGATTTATCCTTTTGTCTGATTTAAAGTGATTTCCAACAATACTTAACTTTTTTGGAACGTAACTAGCACATTGTAGAAGGTGTCTACTAAAGAGATCGATTATTCGACTTTTTTCAAAAACCGGTTTCCGAATAATTTGAAAAATAGCATTTATTTAAAAACTGTGATTTTCGGTTAACGATTTATCAAATGAGAATGAGAATATAGAATCAAGTTTTGCTTGATGCACAATAATGTCAGTCTCACTAACATATTAAATGTGGTTAATAATTCCTAGTGTCGAAGAGCTTTTTCAGCTTAGCATTTCAAGACACTCAATATATATAGACTTACTCTTTCCATTCATTTCCAAATATTTTCACTTTTCAGAGGACATGTGTAGAGACATAAATGCATTTGATAGCATGTGCCACTATGCTATGTTAGGCAAGACACTCGCCTACCAATCAAGAAGTTCTTAGTTCATTCACAGGTCACCCTAGTGGTTTCGCCTCACAGTTGGTTATGAATATTTACACTTGAAAAACTTAACTACTCGTAGCTATAGGGTCACAAAATTCAATATATTATCTATACTGAACGAAATAAATCTATTTACGCTTGAGCAACGTTGGGATTTATTGGATATTTATTTCCAAAACAAAAAACAAAAACAAGACAATTGGTCTGAAATTACAAAAAAATAAAAAAATAAAAATACAAAAATTATATTTTCGGATAAAGCTCATTTTTATTTTAGTCAGTAGGCTAATAACTAACATTGCCGTATTTGGAGCTCAGAAAACTCAAACGTGGTCTGGCAGAAGTGTGGTGCGACTTGTGGAGCGGAGGCATCATTGGCTCCGATTTAGTTTTTCGCAACCAACCGTTCAACGGACACACCATGATAACCGATTTTTTGTGCCCGCTCTTAATGGTATTGATGTGAACGATGTTTGATTTTAACAGGATGGTACAACTTGCCACACATCTCATGCCACAATTGATTTATTGCTTCAAACGTTTGCTGGCTGTTTAATTTGCCGAAATGGTGATGTCAGTTTGCGGTTAAGTAGCTGCGATGTGTCACCGTTGGACTATTTTCTGTGGGCCACCGTTTAATTATCTGAAATTGTGATTTCAGTTGGCCACCAAGAAGCTCCGATTTGGCACCCTTGGACTGTTTTCTGTGACAAGTGTTATGCCAACAAACCAGAGACAATTGAGCATTTGAAGGTCAACATTCGTGATGTCGTCGCCGAATACGACCCCATACATTCAAAAAACAACATTCTCGAAAATTGTTCCCATCGAATGGGAAACTGTGAGGCCAGCCGCGACAGCCAGAATAATCGTACTTCACAACAACAAAATTAATTTGATAAAATTTCAAACTGCTTTTGTTTTATTGCATTTTTAAATTTAAACTGTTTAATTGCCCACCCTATATAACATCTGCCGTTAGGATTTGGCGTTTGTAGGTCGTTTTCAATGAGTGTAGTTGATCATCAATTTATATTTATTTACAAAAAATTTATTTACAGAAAATGAGAAAAGGTTGTTGTTGCTCAAGTGTGCATACCTTTTTGATCTTCCATGCTTTTCTCGTTATTTATGCGACGTTCAAGGTTGTCATATACAGTATAAAAATAAGACGTTATATATTAAATTTAGAAAATACTTACAAGAAGAGCATATTTCCAATAAAAAGTATACAAACATATAAAAATTATGTTATTATTATACTGCCATGCAATTATACCTCACTTTAGCGATTTTCAAATATAGAGATTAGCTACAATCAAAAATTTTTTTACGAAAATAAAAATGCCTTAAAAGAAAATACAGTACATCAGGGACTGTATTGTGGTATTCTAACTATAAACTTTATTGGTTTGTGTCAATGCTCTTGTGTACCTGTCACTGCCGCAATTGCCTGTGCTATTGAGAGTGCTACCACTTGCATGTTTAACGGTGTTGCCAGTTCGATTCCTTTTTGGTTTTTATAATTTTAAATCTTTTGAATTTAACCTAGATAAAGAGAAATTCGAAGTAACTACAAGAATATTCGAAATTCATAATGAATTGCTATAAAAGGTGTGTATTGCGTTTGCTCATAGTTATCATTTTGTAGTCATAAAGTAAAGTGGTGTTTAGGTATTCGAAAAACGAAGATTTTGAATAAACCGTATTCGACGTAACCAAAAAAGCGGTTAAAATCGGTCGAATATCAACTGTCCGATCTCACTAGTATCTATTCAACCAAAAGTGGGTTTCATCGGAGAACAACATTTTGAATGGAAAATCAATATCAATATTGTCACGAAAATAAAAATGTGTATGGTGAGATTTTAGCTAAAAACTTTAGTGGTTTGTGTCAAGGCTCTGTATCTGTTTCTGCACTAATTGTCTGTGCAACTAAGAGAGCTACCACATGTTTGACAGTGTTGTCAGTTCGATTCCTTTTTATGTATTATAATTTAACATAAGTATTTTGAAATTAATGTAGAAAAATATAAATTTGTAGTAACTACTGAAAACGAAATGCTATAAAAGGTGGCTTATTTCGTTTGGTGAGCTTAGTTACCGTTTTGCAGTCATTAAGCAAAGCGGTGGTTGGGAGTAAGTAAAAGTGTTGTGTAAACGAATATTAAGTGCAACAATAATAAGTTGCTGTATTAAGACAAACTGTATAAAGATAAAGTGAGGAAATAAAACCTATAAAACAACAACAACCTGGTGTTTATTTTATTTTGACTCAATTAAAAAAACAAACTCAAACGTTTTAAAAATGTTAAAACCTAACATTGGTGTCAGAAGTAATAAAATAAATACAAATAAAATAAAAAAAGGAAGAAAAATTAAATTCCAATAATTAAAAGTGGACCGGCTCAAAAGTGAGGTGACAAAATTGGAACAGTCAACAACTGGTAACAAAAAAGCGTTTGTTAGAGAAATTTCATCGGCGCGACATTAACATTGATAGCTATGAATTTGATGGTGTGGAGGAGCCTGAGATACGTCCCCTGCAACAGCAAACACTGCGGATATCAATTCATTGCTGGCTATGACGTTGGACAAAATGCAAGTACAAAGCGAAAAGCTTTTGGCTAAGGTACAAGAAACTTCTAGCTCTGATCATGAAAGGCTTTTGGCCCAAGTAAGAGAAATTTCTAAAGCTGATAACGAAAAGCTGTTGGCCCACGTACAGGAAACGATAACTATATCGACGTAGGCCAAGCAGCCTCCTTATATACCTAACTGCCTACAGTTTGGAATGTTCAAAAAATGTCTCAAACGCCCTCATGTTCTCTATTTTATATCCGTTAATTTTAGACATGTAAGATTGTGTTACCCAAAAACGGAATCCAACTGGCAATATAAATAAAACATAAAATAGTGATTTAAAAAACTAAAAAATTAAAATAAAATAAAGTAATATTTAATAAAGTTTAAATAGTAAGTAAATACAAGTTTCCGTATGATTTAATTCCACAACACAAAACAAAAAATATTCCTGCCTCATTTAGCTCCTTTATAATATTTATGAAAATCTTTCTTTGAAAGTGATCAAATATTTTTCTCGTGTCAAATATTTCTCAAGTGTGACCGTAGGGAAAACATGCTTTTCTCTATTTCTATTTGACGCTATTTGACTATACAAAAAGGGTCAAATAAATATGCGTAGTGTGACCATAAAGCAAAATTGTACTTGTTTCACTCAAATTTCTATCAAATAAGAGAAAACAAAATTTGGTCAAATATTTTCCAGATGAAGAAGAAGCAGACTAGACTCTGTTATCCACAATTTTACCACTATACTCCTCATAAATAATCTTTTAATATTTTCTGTTACTTCCTGTATATTTAAATTTATCCTACTCTTAATATATCATTGTTAGTATTAGTACATTCAACCTAATGCCACAATTGCTAGTGGGAGAATCTATCGATATTAAATTTGTTAATTAATTAATTAATTTTTGTTTTGTAAAAATTGCTTTTTTTAAATTGTTGCCTTTATTACATCATTTGACCATATTTTTAACCCCAATATTTTTTTTTTATTGTCTGTATTTCTCTTATCCTCTATACGTTGAAATAAAGAAATTTTTCAATATTTTTTTGTGTTGCTAGTCTGAGCTTCAAATACTCTTTTTTTTTAAACTAAGAAATTATAAAAACGGAATACAAAAAACAAAACTTTCGCTAAATATTATATTCAGCAGAGAAAATAAAGAAGACAGCAAGGAAAACTGATAATAAAATGCTTATAATCATAAGATACAACGTCTTCAACAACGATTTTTTTGCTTGACCCCATGACTTCAGTTAAATAACAGTGAATTTAAAAATAAAAGATATTGCAAGCAAGACGGTCGAAGAGGTCTATCTACCTTACCTTATACAATATTTTTAACAAAGTTAAAAATATGTGGCAGTATCAAATTAATGGTGTTGAATAAGTTGGCAATAAATCGAATGATTACCTTACATTCATAAAGAGGTTGCTGACATAGGGTATATTCCCGTTGAACTAAGCATGCTTCATCTAGCTTATTAGATTACTAACTAAAACCCGCCTCCCCATCTTAATTATTATCTTAAATGTTATTTTAGTCACATTTTTTATCTTTTATCCAACTTCTGTCCCCTTTCGGAAGGAATCCAAACATTTGCGATAGCCTATATTTCCTTCCAGAAAGACACTGTAGAATCTGTCGTTTAGAGTCTTCAAACAAACGCACATTTAGTTTTGTATAAAAGATACCTACATGTATATATAGATAGGTTGTATCTAGTAGGTATTCCAGTGAGCTTTTTGGCGTGTTGATAATTCAAAGAATGGGAAAACTACATGTATTGTATTAAAAAAATGGTCGCGGGTAAGAAATTTCGCTGAGACCTATTTGAGACCTATTTTGAGACAAAAGATAAATCGGTCTACAAAAGTAGTATTGAAATTTTAGAGCAGCTCTGGAATGAATGCATTGCTTTTGACAGAGATTACATTGATGAATAAAGTAAATTTTGAACAAAAAAAGTGTTTTCTTTATTAAGCCCGGGGCTTTTCAGCCCATGTGTTACGAAATCATAAAAAAAATTATATTGAGTTTAAAACGTATCTAAGAACTCTCCTTTTAGCTGTTACGAAGATACCCTTATTCACTACAGTGGTGTAGGGTATAAACACAAAATTAAAAACTGCCTATTATTTTTCGTACACCATTATAGGTCATTGTAAGTCTGTTTTAAGGGAAACATCTTTAAAAGTTTTACGAAAAAAAAAAAAAAACAATTGCAACAGGTTTAACTTGTGTATTTGTCCAATAAATTTTAATCTGCTGGTTGGTATTACTGACCAAAATCAATATGATTTTTTGGTATTGCTATCTTAAATAAAGATGTTCATTTTGTGTTGCCAAAAAAATTTCTTGGTTTAGTTAACACTTATGTAATTAATTTTAAAATATGTTTAGAAATTTCACAAGAGCTAAACTAAGTTTTCTTAAACAAGAAATTATTGTTTTTAATTTATCCTTTACTTAAGGAAAGTATGGTATTCAAAGCTGAGTAATCAAACTTAAGTAAAATAAAGAAAATTAAATAATTTTAAAGAATGAGTTGAGAAATTCAAACTATTATTGAATTATCTCTCTATAAGTAGGAAAACAGGTGTGGTCTTATATCTCACTTTGCTATGCAATTCTTTTAAAATGTAAAAACTGTTTAATTAGAAGTACCACGGACTGTTTTTTACGGGTTCAAAAATGATCTTTTAAAGAACTCCTTTCAATGTTTACTCATAATCGGCGGGGAAGGGTATTAATACCTGATTTCTACAAACTGATGGTGTTAACCGCTGATAGTGAGTTAATAGGACCACATTTCCTAAGATTCAATATCAACAAAAAAAAAAAAAAAAAAGAACTGTGGTTTAAACTGTTTTATTTCTATTTTATTTGTTGCATTTATTTATTTTTTCTTCTTAAATGGTAATAAGAGCGTGCCTTTTAACCCTCTTGTATAAGTAAAAGTCTTCTAAGGCTAACATGTGTTCTAAAAGCAATATATCATCATTCTCTGGTAATTAAACTCTATTCCTAAAAGCTTCTTTGAAAGTCTTATAAATTATTTGAAATTCTTATAAGAGGGATAGCATCGACAGAATTTTTGTGATATCAGTGAAACTTATAATTAAAGGCCTTTGCGATTATACTAGATTTCATATCGATTCTAAAATAAACTCTGTAATAAAATATATAATACAGAATCTAGTGCTACGTTCTCACGACTGCGTTTTTTCGTTATTCCATACAAAATTAAAAATTTTGAGAGAGAATCCAAATTAGTAATTCAAACAGAGAGCGAAGTAATTCGAAGTTTCGTGCGAACATAGCATTTGATGTGGTAGCGAATTACGTGTCCTAGAGCTAAATAAAACGATTCGAAGACAGCACTTAAAACATAAATTTATTTGGCTTATACAATTGAAATTATTAATTGTTTTTATGACTTATTTTCTGCTGAATTTCCTTCGAACTTTAATCAACTGTCTGTTTTAAAGAGCACTCAGATTAAACTCAGACATGCTCAGTGAACTGAGCAAGTGAAAAGTATGCAGCACTAGCCATCAGATTTGTGACGGTTTTACGAGAGGAACATATTTAGATCACTGAGATGGCCAGACAGATTAATGTTTGCACAGCAGGAAATTACGGCTACTAAGATGGTTAAGAAACATAAAGAGATATAAACAAGTTTCCGTTTTTGTTGTATTCTCAGGCGGGATTGTTAAGTGGCCTTAGGAGGAGAAAATACTGATGGCTTGATCTTATTAGAGTACTAATATATTTCTGTATGATAACATAACGCTGCTTGTTGAGGTTTCAAGTAGATTCTTAGTGTTCGCACAAATAGCTGGCCATAATGACCAAACTTTATAGGGTCTTGTAATAAGAGATTTCATTTTAACGTGAATAAAAACAAAAAAATTTAAGCCAAACCACACGATCAGACAACTTTTCAGGCTAAAGAAGGATGTTATCTATACTTGTTTGGCACGTAGTCCCGTATTGTTAAAAATACACGTCGTTCATAAGCATATATTGAGGATATAGAGCTTTTTACTAAAATTCTTGCAATTTTCTAGCCCTAAATTTGACAATTATTTTTTTCAACGTCACCTTCTAGGTGAAAACGGCCTCATCACTCAAAATAAGCTCTCAACTAAATTCTCGATCAGTTATTACAAAGACATTGCAAGTAGTTGCTAGGCGTAGGTTCTTGTTATTTTTTAAAAACTTAGTGATAAGGCTTTTTTAAGTTTTTGCAAAATACGGTGCAATATCGTGTGTGAAATACCCAAATCCAAAGATCGACATGAAATAAACAATCTTGGGTTTCCTCTGGGCTACAACAGCAAAATTTTCTTAGTTGTTGTTGAGCCAAAAAGTACGGTTTTTTACATCACTAACTTGCTCCAATGGTTTAATTTTGTTACTGACCAAAAATGTGTTTCACAATCACTTAAAAATGTTTTAGTTTTACGAACTATGCGTTGCGTTACTTACTTCAAGAATTTGACTCCTTGCAAGCATAAGAAACGATTCACAAACTTAAATTCGAGTAGTGAAAAAATATATTACGCAATGTAACTCCTTTTACAGAATACAGCAGACTAGTAACTTGTAGTGGCTCTAGATATTTGTATGACCGAGTGTGCAAAATAAATGCATAGTTGGCCATATAGAATAGTCGCTTTTCAGCGCCATTTTTAGGCAGAAAACTTATGGATTTATATTTTGATTTTTTTGTAGTGGATTTTTATAAAAATTAATGGGAAACAACATTTCGATTAATGAGGCCAGTAGATTGTCAGGATTCGGAAGCAATTTAAAGAAAAATATTACATTTACTTTTACATATTTCATTACGTAATTCACTTTGTTTGTTAAATTTGTATAAGTAATCACTGCCGGTACTAAGAGCAATGAGTATTATCTCGAAACTCGTTTAACAAGGCTATATGAAGCTCAGTGAAAGCATTCTATGCCATATGGTATTATGCCCACTGATCAGTTATAAAAAACGAAAAAAAGTTCCGAAAGGGTTATGAGAACAAATTTTTACAAGCTGTTTTGGCTAAAACGTTGCTGTAAGCGTTGTTATCTTGGGAGAACCGAAAGAGTTTTATTTTCGTTGTTTCTTTCAATTTATGATCATAAATGACAAAAGATTTTTTTGTGTAGAATTATTCGTGTTATACAGAAAGATTACTCTTTTCTTTGCTAAGTACTTAATCCACTTAAGACTTTTATTACAATTTCTATTGACTTTTTTAAAATTTTTTTTACAATTTATTTTATCAAAATTTCTTTTAAGTTTCCCACAGCCGTTGGCCATAACTTTATTGACTAACTCTAGTCATAGTGTGCGTGGGTTTTCTTCCCATTAGTGTTTAGTGCCACATCAATTGCATCGAATATTGCTATTGAATACTGGCCACCCTCAGTTGGTTTCTACGGCAACAATAATGTCTTATTAAGTTTTCTTCTTGACAAAAGAGTTAAGCTAAAACGAAATGCAATAATTAGAAGAAGCTATAAAGGAGTAACAAAATATAACAAGTCGAACCAAAAAAAGATTTCAAATATCGGGTGTTTTTTTTTAGAGTTACACAAGTTTAAGTCATAACAAAACAGATAAATATATTTTTAATATCAATGAAACGGGCTTTGTTGAATAGAAAATTTTATGAGATTAATGTTTAAATATGTTTTCGGAAATGTGGCCGCTACGGCAACATGACGCAAATAAGGTGCAATATGGAACGCCAATTTTTTCAAACTTTTCGCACCATGTTTGGCGGTTTTTGCGAATAACTTTTCGAATTTTAGATGTTCAATTTTCTCAGGTTTATCGACGTAGACAAGAGCCAAAGAAAGAGCAAAAGAAAATAATCCAATGTGATTAAATCACATGATCAATGAATTGAACTTTTGTCTGAAACTACTCTGATATAAAAAAGATTTTTTGAGTAAATGAAATGAAGCCCGCTTTGTACATGTGACTCTGTTCTGTTGAAATAATATATTAGCAAGATTAATGCCAGCTCATTGAGGTACAAAAAAGTGTCTAATCATGTCACCACTGACGCTAATATTCTGATCGTCATCGTTTTCTAGACAAATGGACCAAAGCCTCCACCAGCCCGTAGAATTCACCAAACAGTAGATATGTAGATATATCTTACACCATAATGGTATTTCGACATAAGCTTATGGATTCTCCTCACTTCAAATGCGAAAAATCTGCTTATTTAATTATCTATCAAAGAGAACGATCATTCGACATTTTTCAAAAATCGGTTTTCGAATAATTCGAAAAATAGCAATTTAAAAAAAATCGGTTTTCGGTTGATAATTATTCAAATAACCGATTAACCGGTTCTTTTATTTAAAAACAAAACTGTTCTTAATTCTTGAAGACAGAGTTGTACCACGTCTTTTTAAAAATAAACAGAAGCTGACGGAGAGTTTAAAATTAAAGTGGCAATCAATACTTACAATAATTCTAACAAATTTCATAAAAACTATGCCAAAACAGTGTGTTGAAGCCATAAAAAACACAGTTTTTTACACGAAGTACTGCAAGTTGCCTAAGTTTCGAGCAGATACTGAAGGTTATTGCAGAGTTTTTTTTGTTGTGTTACTTGGTAGAGAATGGGATTATTATAGTTATAATTTAGGTGCCTAAGATAACTAATATATCTATTATTAATATAAATCTATTAGTAAAAGTTGCTTAGGTTTCGAGCAGCACTGTTTTTTTTTTTTTGTTTGAGACCAGCACTCAGGGTTAATCCCTCTTCATGCAGTGCATTGTGCTGGTAGTAGGAAAATAGATTGTGGGAAGGGAAGATATTCGCAGGAAGATTGTTCCACAAACGAAGAGTGCGACCAAAGAACGAACTCTCCCTATAATGCATTGTGCGATTCACTGGATAATCAACTACAAAGGGATGCGCTCTACTTCAAATACGAGTACTAAGTAAGAATATATGATTACTAGAAATTAGTTCCCTAATTTCGTCAGTACACATTCCGTTTAGTACCGATAGAACAATAAAACACACGTCACATTGCGACGATGCTCTAATGAATCGATAGAGTTGGCTACCCTACCGTCATTAATAAGAAACTTCGCCCTCTCCTGTACGCGGTCGAGAAGCTCCAAAATAGACTTTGAAGCACCGGCCCATACATGAGAGTTGTATTCCAATTTGGGTCGGATATAGATCTTGTAAATATTAAGGAGATCAGATGGAATGAAGTAATTCTTACATCGTCTTAAAAAGCCGAGGCACTTGAATGCTTCTTTCGACACTCGAAATATGTGCCCATTCCAACGAACGTCACAGTTAATTCTCATGCCAAGAATATCAAGAGCATCTGATTCCTGAATATCTACATTACCCATAGATACAGATGACAATACACCACTACGTCTGTGTGTCAGAAAACAACATTGGGTCTTGCGGGCGTTAAAGTCGACCCTGTTTGCCGACCCCCCTCAGAGATTTTCGACAGGTCGCTTGTAAGCGTGTCGTTCATATGTGCCTTTTCGCCTGAATCTCCAAAAGCTCGGCCTACCTTGAGGTACCCTTGAGTTTATCCTGAACTCGTCAGATGAGTCTCCATTTATAAGTGTTTGTGTCGTATTTAATAGTGTGTGTGACATTTTGGTATGTTAGGTAAGACACCAACCTTCCAACCAGGAAATCGTCGGTTATATCCTAGGCCTCACCATCTAATAATTTTCAACAGCGATATCACCTAACAACATTACTAGCGACTGGTTATGTATATTTACGCTGTCAAAAACTTCACTAATTAATATATCTGCCGTTGGGAACCGGCGTTTGGGGGTTTGTTCGCTTTCAATGATTGTAGTTGATGAAGTTATTGTTGCTCAAGTGTACATATTTTTTTCGATCTACTTTGGTTTTTACGCCCTTTGTGAGATATTCAAGGTTGTCATATATACAAAAATAATAACCAAATTTACCATATACAAACAGTTAAACGATGACCATATACAATAATAATACAATAAAAATAATACAATACATAATACAATACAAACATATAAAAATTATACTCTTTCAAATTAATCGGTTATTCGTGTTAAATTAACCGGTTTATTCGTTATTTGAAAAATTAAGATTTTGAATGAATCGTATTAGACAAAACCAAAAAAACCTGTTAAGATCAGAGGAATATCAACCGTCCGATATCCCTAGTATCTATTCAACCAAAAGTGGGTTTCATCGGAGAACACCATTTTGCATGGAAAATAAATATCAATATTGTCTTGAAAATAAAAATGTTTATGGTGAGATTTTAGCTAAAAACTTTAGTGGTTTGTGTCAAGGATCTGTATCTGTTTCTGCACTAATTGTCTGTGCTACTAAGACTGCTACCACATGTTTGACAGTGTTGTCACTTCGATCCCTTTTTGGATATTGTAATTTTACATAAGTATTTTTGAAATTAATGGAGAAAAATATAAATTTGTATTAACTACAAATAATGAAATGCTATAAAAGGTGGCTTATTTGGTTTTATGAGTTTAGTTACCATTTTTCAGTCATTAAGCAAAGTGGTGTTTGGGAGTAAATAAAAATGTTGTATAAACGAATATTAAGTGCAAGTTAATAAGTTGCTGTGTTAAGATAAGCTGTATAAAGATAAAGTGAGGAAGTAAAAACTATAAAACAGCAACAGCGTGGTGTTTATTTTATTTTAAAAAGAACTCAAGCGTTTTAATGAGGTTAAAACGTAACAATATCTATTTGTAACACACTAAATAAAAATCAGTTATCAGCTGTTAAGTCGATTGTCAAATAAAGCAGTATTGCCAACTCAAAGTTATTAACCTCAAAGAAAACACCCGATATTATGCAGGATTAAATGAAATATTTTATTAAAATTAAAAATTTTTATTTACATAATTATGTATTAATTTTATTAATACAACATTGATGTGGAGCCAATGAACTGACTGAGCTTGTGAACAGTTTGAATAAAAACTTATTTTAAAAATAAAATTAAAATCGGTTAAGTCGTTTTCAAGGTATGATGAAATATATTGACATGACTACAATATTTTGGGCGAAAAATTTGCCACTCCCATAAAAAAATTTGAGCTCGATGGGAGAAAACTAAAAACGGATTTGAATTCATTGCATCAAAATCATTTTATGTAATATAGTTTTATTTAAAGTCCCGAACATTTTTGTATTTTGTAGAAATAAATTTTGACCAATATCGGTTTTTGGAGTACGTTGCGCTAAATTGAGCACAATAGTTGAACCAATGCCAACAGTTTTGACCCATTGTTGGTATATTGGTATAGTCGTTGATTTGCGCATACAAATTTGTGTAGTGTACCGTCTTTGAAAAAAAGTCATCCGTTAAATATTTATTGAAATATGAGAACGGTGTTTCAACTCCATGTAATGCTTTAATTACATGGTGTTCGGGTGTTCGAACTGTTCTCCAGCTTGTATTGTTTTTAGGAGTACACTAAGCATTAGTTTCTCTCTCTCTCTCTCTTACATATCGTTTGTCGTCTTAATTTTTCTTCCATCTTTTCTTCTACATCTTATGGTGCTTTTTACTCTGTACTACTATCTACTTTTAGGCGGCTAATACCACTTTTTCCCAAGTATAATCAATTACATAACAAAATGTTTAAAAAGACCACAAAAGTGAACATTTATTATAAATAAAAAAAAAACTGTTTTCAACTAAAAAAGCTATTAGAGTTTTCCATATTTCTTCGCCTAAGCTGCTGAAATAATTTATTTAAATTTAAAACATTTTCAGTTTCTTTTTCACAATTTTATTCCTTCTAAAGCGAAAACCTTTTAGTTTTTGAACTCAATATTTCATTTTCCCATAATTTTTTTGGCAAAAAATCTTTTATAGATTTGTCACACAATAAAATAAAAATTGTTCAATGAAAAGTACTTAATTCAAGTATACTTTTAGGATTTTTCCTATACAACTTTTATAGTGTATTTTATGGCTTGTCGCTGGCATTAGTTATGACCAACTGACAAGAAATAGTGCCAAGAAGTAAGAAAAAAAAAAAACTTTTGGAGAAAATCGTAAAGTGCTTCCATGAATTTGCATGTAAAAACTTGAAATTTATAGACTTTTACCAAATATAGTTGACAGTTTAAGTTGAAAAGAAGATTAAAGCTAAAATGCAATAAAAATATAAAAAAAGGAGTATAAGCTAAGGGTTAGGTTAGAGATTTAAAAAGAAAAAAGTAATAATCGAATGAAAATCTAAAGATTTTTCTTTTTTAATAAATTAGGTTTTGTCATAATCACATAAGAACTTGTTGAAACATTTTCTTTCTTTTTGCAGGTAAAACTATGTACATGATAACTTATCAGTGCCTTACAGAATTGTAAGTAACGCATTTTGAACGGAATTTATTTTAATGCAGTAGCAATTAAGTTGCTGAAACCGGACGATTTGTATAGCATCAAGCTTGAAATTCATTTAAATGTAAAAGCTTGCGATTGGTACTATTGTAGTTCTAGATTAAAGTGACTTCTGTATTAAGAATTAAGAGTAACTAACGTTGATACTGAAGATCCAATTAGTCTAGAAGTAAGGTTGACGTGACGTGTCAGCTGATACGGTAACTAAATGGAAATGGATACATACAAATGGTTAGTTGTTCTGTAACGAACGCAGTTTATAGACGTTCTCTTTGTGTTTTACTTCACACACAACATCAGCTGACATAAGATTGTAAATAAAGAATTTGCGTTGATATAGACGTGTAAACAAAGAATACGCGCTTAAATGAAATAAATAAAGAAAAATTTAAGTGTGTGTTTCAAAGTGTATGTATTAAATTATAATTATTAAATAATAATAAACTTAAATAGAATAGATGATGAAAAATTAATATTGTAGGTGCATACTTGACGTTATGATCACGTTACTTTTACGTCTACGTTACTTAAACCTAATTTCTTAATGTGCTAAACACATAGAAGACGGTGGGCTACACGACTACATGCTGCCATTATCGTTAGCAGCATTTGTAGTCGTGTAGTCTGCTACTTATATATATTGGAAACGACATAAAAAAAAATAAATAAATAACCGAAATTAAAATTTAAAATAAATTATATTTAAAATTACAATTGAAAAAACTTCTGCTAATGAGCATTCCTTTCTGTATATTTTTATTGGCTAAAGCCCAGCCTGTTACTCTACCGCTGCCTTTGTAATTTTCTTTAACTATCATCTTTGCTATATTTGTTTAACTTTTTCCATATTATATCACGCCCACTTTTCCAATTCCGCTCACTTTTTGACTGATGATTTGTATTGACTATGAACATATTTGGGCCAAATTTGGAGAATCTTATACCATTTTAAAGATATAGACAAATGAATATTGACTTTGTATGGACGTGGCACCACCCAGTTGGAATATTTGAATTTATGTAGCCTAAAGTTTATTCCGGACATATAGAGGGTTAACGTGAAAATTTCAAGAAAATCGGTACAGCCGTTTAACTGCCTATAAGGCATAAACAAACGTACATAAACACATTCGTTTTTATATATAAGATTATAACGCAAGTATAACATTTTGACTACCAATACAGCTCCGTATTTTAATTTTATATCCTAAAATTTTGGAGCCAAAGAAAATAGAAATAAGCCTAAATTGGCTACAACAGCAAAAGTAGTGATGTAGCTTTGTTGCTACTAAAATATTAATAATAATATTGTATTCTTTTAAACGGGTATATTTTATTTTTTGCAGCTTGTAGTCGGTAGCCAGCCGTTTTCTATGTGTTTAAAAGATAATGTTTAAATTGCAGGATGAGACTATTGACCTTGTGCTGTTATGCTCTATAACAGAAGCTGCCTTAACATGCCGTTGAGTCTTAAGTATTCATTCAAAAGCCTTTAAACTTAAGCTTATTTTACGATTTCTTTGTCTTTACTAAAATTCTTTACAACCGTTGATGCCAAATGTTTTTACGGATTCTAAACTATTGTGTTTCCGATGATATCTTCAGAGTTACAGTCGTGAGTTACCCTAGGAAATTGAAATCACTGGTTTCTGAGATTATAATCTTCAGAATAATGAACAAATGGGTTATACTCTGCTGTGCGCTGCCATAAGAATTATTTGTCTCTGTTAGTCTTAGATCGTTATTTAGAAAAGTAGAGGTTCAGTAGAGGTTAGTTGCCATAAAAACCATCTGTCACTGGAGCTCTGACTTAAACGTTTTCGAACAGGACTAAAAATTAATTGACACCGGTGTTTTGAAATCAAAATATTTATAAAGTAAAAGTAGGGATAAGAACTCATTGAAAGTTAAAAGAGTGTAGCTCTGAAATTACCTTCTAAGATTAAAAGTAGTTCGTTAGACTCTGATATGTGCGTCGTATAGTGTCGCAGAAATGTGGTTCTATTTCATTGCTTTTTTTAAAAGTTAAAGTTTGAATTCTTTTAAACTGCGTCAAAATAAAATAAGCACCACGTTGTTGTTGTTTTACAGTTTTATTTCCTCATTTTATATTTATACAGTTTATCTTAATAAAGCAACTTATTTAATATTCGTTTATACAACACTCTTACTTACGCCTAAACACGACTTTATTTTATGACAGCAAAAAGATAACTATCTAGACGTTGTCAAAGCAACCTTCTTATATATCTAATTGCCTACAGTTTGCAATATCCAAGAAATGTCTCAAACGCTCTCATACCCTATATTTTTATCCGTTAATTTTAAACAAGTAAAATTATGTTACCCCAAGATGGTGGAATTGGCAGTGCCGTCAAATACACAAATCAGTACGGCAATACCGTCAAATATACAAATCAGTAAGGCAATACTAGGATAACACCAACCTTGACACAAACAAATAGACAAAAATCCCACAATACAGTCCCAAATGCACTAATGTGGTGGTTAAAGTTTGCAATAAGAAGACATTTGAAAAGCTTCTTAAGACAACTGAAGTGTTTTTTTAAGATTGCGAAGAGGATACCCCTTCAGTGCAGGCCAGTGGCCTAAAATTTTGGAAGTTGTTGTCTATAACCCAGTTCGCGATATATTAGTTATATAGAAGAACCATTCCTTCCGTAAAAATTTTAAAACTACATTCGTACTTAATGATTGCCTGCCAATATAGCCAATTACATAAAAAGTGTTTGACTCTCTCTTCCGCGTCACCACGACTACGACAGTGATTGCTATGTTGTATTTCCATTCGAGGGACATGAGCGTATATCGGCTACTGAGATATATTACAGCCACTTATCGGAATACATCATTACTCTTGTGGTATATAAGCGATCTAAAACCATGTATGTTTTGAAATCCTGCAAGAATCAATTCCCTTTCACTTTCAATTTGGTCTTCCAATGTAGCGGCCTAGGATGACTCTTTTAATAGGTTAAATCGTGGCTGCAACTAAGACAGTATAAGATTCGTTTGAGGAAGATCTCTCAGGAGTCTATTTGTCAGCCCATTTACAATGCCCTGTGATGCGGGTTGTCATACATAGAGCCTTATGATATTCAATACAGTATTAGTATTTGCTAAGTAGTCGGAAGATAGTAGTGTACGATTCAAGAGCAAGCAGCGCCGCCTGGCTGTCCACGCAAATACAGATGCGCACTTAGACGCCGTAAAAAGGTAGTAGTAAGCGGCTTTTCCCAATAGCCTAGATTTTCACCTGATTGATTATGTACTACCAGAGCACTAAATTTAGTTAAATACCATCAGACCAATTTGTTTTTGCATCATTGGAGTAATTCCTGAACAAAATGCTAAAATATAAATGGTCCGCCGTCTAACGCTTTTTTTCAACTAGTGCTTATTTCGTGAATGGTAACACTTAGCTCACGACTGATTTGACAGATAATTAGCTTTATCCTTCCGCTGAACGAATATGGTTGTGTATACGCTTGAACAATACTGGGAATCTGGGCCTGCGATCGACTTAAAGAAGATGCCGATTTTGCCAAAAAAATCATCTTTTCAGTTGAAGTTCAGAAATTCAGAACCTTCTACTACTACCGTTCCAAAGAATCAATATATACTATGTATGGTACTACTCCCACTTATCCAATTCGGCTAATGATTTCTATCGACTACGGAGTTATTTAGAGTCTCTTACTATTACCATTTTAAAGATAAAGACATATAAATACAAATTCTATAATGGCGTGGCACCGCTCAGTTAAACAGCAGTGAAACCGCACACCAAACGAAAGCTTTTTATATATGCTTTGTGTATGTTCAAGTAAAACCTATTCAATACAAAAGGATTCACTCGTTAACTCTTGAACCAATGGACCTACAAAAACCGCATGTACATAAAAACCTTGGTATTCACCTTTCGTTCAAGAGCTTACTAAATAAAAACGGTAGGCGCATTTCAGAGAACATCAATTACAAAGCATTTTATAGTCTTCTATTATATCGGATCCGCCATCTAACGTTTTTTTTTTTTTCAACTAGTGCTTGTTTCGTGAATGGTAACACTTAGCTCATGTCTGATTTGACAGATAATTAGTTTTATCCTTCCGCTGAACGAATATGGTTGTGTATACGCTTGAACTAAGCTGGGAAATATTGCGACATTATTTTAAAATCATGGTAATGTCGCAGAATGTGTGCGAAAATTGCGTACAGATTTTGGAAAAAGAGATGCACCGTCAGCTCCGTATGTTCGTTATCTTGTGAAAAAAGTGAAAGAAACTAGCATCCTCATCGATAAACCAAAGCGTGAAAAGCCAAAAACAGTGCGTACCCCCGAGAATATTAGAGGTGTGGCAGAAAGTGTGCGTGAAGCGCCATCAACATCAATTCACCGTCGTTCTCAACAACTGAATATTTCGGAGATATCATTGAGACGAATTTTGCCTAAAAACTATGATATGACGCCATACAAAATCCAATTGGTTCAGGAGTTGAAACCAACTGACCATCCAATGCGTTTCGCTTCGCTAAGTGGGCCTGCGATCGACTTTCAGAAGATGCCGATTTAAAAAAAAATCATCTTTTCAAATTAAGCTTATTTTGATCTTGGCGGGTATGTAAACAAGCAAAATTGTCGCATTTGGGGCACAGAAAAGCCGCACGCATACATTGAAAACTCGATACACCCAAGACGACACACTGTTTGGTGCGGATTTTAGTCCAGAGGCATAATTGGGCCATTTTTCTTCGAAAATGAGCAAGGAGTGACCGTTACAGTCAATGGCGATCGTTATCGGGCCATGTTGAACGAATTTTTGTTCACAAAAATTGAAGAGGAGGATATTAGCAACATTTTGTTTCAACAGTACGGCGCTACGTGCCACACAACCGAAGTTACACTCGATGTTTTGCGCCCTGTTTTTGAAGATCGCATTATCAGATGCAGAGCAGGTGCCGTTTGGTCACCTCGGAGCTGCGATTTGACACCGTTGGACTATTATTTGTGGGGTGCCGTCAAAGTTAAGTGTTATGCCAACAAGCCAAAGACAATTGACGCTTTAATGAACAATATTCTTGAAGCCATTGGTGAAATACAGCTGCACACAATCGATAATGTGCTTAAACATTGCACCGATCGTGTAGGCTACTGCATGGCCAGTCGAGACAGCCATTTGAATGAAATTATTTTCCATTATTATCCGAAAGGATTGTACTTTCAAATAAAAAAAAAATTTGAGAAAATATTCAGTAGTTTTTTTTATAGCATTTTCAAAAAAAAAAAAAAAAAAAAATTATTTGGCGGACCCTTTAGATGAAAAAAAAAATATTTATTCAATATTTACTTTACCGAATATCCGCTCAAACTGCTCAAATTTTATTATCTCTGACCACTGAATTTGGAAGAAAATCATCAAAATGAGTAGAGAACAAAAAGAAATTCGCTTCAAAAAATGTCTTTTTTCTCCCAAATGCAGTAAAGTGTTAAAATTGTTTGCACACGAAATTTATTCTTTTCCTCTCTTTCTATCTCGAACAGGCGACACTTATTATATGAAACGTATCAAATTAAGAGAATTAATGTATATTTTTTCTTTTTAATTTTTATTATTATTATTCAGATAGCATTTTGCATCAGCAAAATGAAAATGTTCTTTTCAATGAAGTTGTCTGCATTTTGTTATATATTCATTCACTCATGCACAAAAAAAAAAAAAAAATTAATTATTGAGGAGCAATATTCATATATTTTTTAATATTGTTTCGGATTTTTAAAATTTAATTAGATTTTGGCTCATTATAATGGAAAGAGTCAACTATGTTTATATGAAATGTGAACATTATATACGATTTCCTTGGTAAAACATACTCTCGTAACCGCTTAAGAAGTACAGCCTAAAAATAATGTCAGTAAAATTGGGCAAAAGGGCTATTAATGCATTAATGCATTTCAGACCTTCTGCTGCAGCCAAAATTTCAATTTTAGACTACATTGTCTGGATGTACTACTCTTTTTTGCTCAACAGTTGAGGATTTTTATTATTTATTTATTTATTTATTTATTTATTTATTTATTTATTATTATTATTTTATTAACATGCGCTAATCCAAACTCCCGGAGTTAAGTCAAACATGAAACATTGAAGGTCGGGTTTTTCTTATTGAGGAACTATCACGGAGTAATTACAGCTCAGCTGTTTCAGAATTTTAAATCGACTTCTATCGAGTTACATAGAGTTATGTCCTGCCTATTCTTTCGCTGACAGCAAACATTTGTCATTCAAATTTTTTTGATCGTTGGCTGAGCATCCTGAAAATTGGATCGAAGAGTAATATAAATGAATATAAATGACACGCTCACAACCAACCTGGCGAAAATCTCCGAGTAGGATCGTGAACACAAGGGTTTTTGGCAAATAGACGTGGAAGTGTGGAGTAATATGCGACTAAAGGTAATGTAAGATTCAGGTCTTCTGATGTTCTAGGCATGAGATTTACATTTTTTTGATAATCGGTGTAAAAAATACTTCAACCCATCCTACCTTTTTAATATTGCTACATTGTAACCTTTTTAAAACATATGAGTTCGTTTAAATTGCCTAAAAATGAAATAAACACCCCTTTGTTATTGTTTACAGTTTTTTTTTTTATTTATTACACTATAACTTTCATACAGTTTATCTTAATAGAACAGTTTAATATTCGTTTATACAATACTTTTATTTTCTCTTAAACACGACTTTATTTTATGACTGCAAAACGATAACTAACTGACGTGTAGGTAAAGTTCCGGAAATGTCTCATATGCTCTCTTTTATATCCGTTAATGCAACTGTAACGTAAAGATGGTCGAATTAGTAGTACTGCCAGATAACGCAAATAAGTACGGCTTCGACAGGGTAATACATAATTATATATAAGAAAAAATTCCACAATCGGTTGAAGTGTATTTTCTCATTTTTTAGGCATTCTTATTTTCGTAACAATATTTAGAAGACCTATGTATATTCGACCTGAAATGGAATATAAGTCGCCCGTATTGCCCGTGCTTCAAAACATAATTTTTAGCTACCTGTACTACGTACAGGAGAGGTATATTATTCAGCTCTATTGATTCAACTCTACTCGTATTTTCGTAAAGCAGTTCCCTTTGCAGTTGATTAAAACACAAAAAGTTAAATAGAGAGAGTTTGCATCGTTCGTTTGTTGAACAATTCTCCCGCCAAAATTTTTCCTGTCTCTTACTACAGAAACAATATTATCTCCTTCCTTCTTCCCATATCGTATTTTTTTAGTATTAGCGCAGTGTACTGCATGAATTTGGAGTCGTCTTCTGAGTACTAGCTTCAAGTGAAAAAATGTGGGCTGAAAATTAATACTATATGGTCTGGTACAAGACACAAGTTCCATACAATTCTACCAGTTTCTAGTACTATCCGCTGGATCTTCAGTTTTCACCAATTTGGAGATCGTTTTGTGTGCGATTTTAAGAAACAAAAATTAACAAAACCTCAGTCTATTAAAGATTTTAAGGCATGTCCTATAAAATAATGAAAAATGCAGCGCAAATGTTTGAACAACCATAGCTTAAGTGAACCCCATAAACTTTGGTTTTCTCTTCACTCTGGTAGTTCAATAACCTGAAAAAATGTTGTTCACATTAATAACCTGGAACTGCAAAAATTTGGTGTCTAATTAACTTATTTCTTGACAGATCTATTGCTGAGCTTAAATTTAAGTCTGACAGCTTCAACTCTGTTGCGGTTTTAAAAGCCGATCAAACAAGATGCTGACCCAAAACTCGCTGTCTTGCTTAAAACTAGATGCCAACGGTTTTGAACCGATTATTCCACCACAAATACAGCTTCAGCCGCTTTAACATCTGAATGTGATCTAAAATTGTCATCCAATAACCTGAAATGCTTGTGGTATTGGAAATAGTATATCGCTTCTGGTATGCATTCTGTATAAAGAATTATATACTTCGAAGCACCTAGTGTGGAGTCTTATAGAGATTAGAATAAAATATGGTATTAATATGTCAAATATGTTACGCTTGATTTGTGGTGTAAGGTTTTAAGTAAATGTTCTTAAGTGACTACAGATCGCATTTACAAATAAAGAAGACTGTGGGCAAAAAGCTCCACAATTAGCGTCGAACTAGTATCAGTTGATGTAGAGAAATATGCGTTTGCACGGTGCTGGCATTCACACTAAAGATGAATCATTTCGATTCGTCACTGTCATCATCGCAACTGCGTATGTTTTTCCAAAGGCCATTGCCATTTTTCATTACCATGTTGGTTTTTAGTTTATCGTAAAATGATGATGTCTGCCCCGAAATGTGGCAAGTAAATATTTCCCTCCCGTCAAAATTTCGGTTTTCTCAGAAACGACAGCCATCATAGAGGTACGTATCTGTGTATATTGAAGGTAGGATGAATCAGTCCTCTGCAGAGCCAACAGGTCGGCTACCTCGTTTTATTGAATATCACAGTGCACTGTGGGACAGGATCATACCATTTTTGAATCAATTTAACCGCTGACTTTAGGTATAAGATATTAGTATCGTTGAAAAAGTCGTGGTCTTAATATTAAGATCAATCAAAAAATCTATCGGTTGCGTTAAAAAAAAAGAAAATAAATCTTTTTTTTTTGGTTTTTTGAATTATTTTATCTTGTTATCTTATTATCTCATATGTAGATCTAGATAGTGTACCATCTATTACTACACCAAGTGATTCATATGGGGTTAACTTTAATTTAGTTTCCCGTTCTAACCCCTCTTTATATCTAACTGCCATATTTGGATTTTCCATTATATTTTTCAAAATTGTGGCAGGGCCCTTGTGACCACTTGCTCGAAGTTCTATTTCAGTAGCACCAGAAGTGAATTTTTTCTCAAATCTTTAGTTTTTAAACGCTTGGATTTATCTGAGATAGGTGGGTAGGAAGGTACCAAAGTACCCCACCCAGAGAACACATGGGCCCTTTAACCGTAAAAGAAAAAAAGGAATGAAAAAAAGAGTAGAAAGAAAGGATTGCTCCCTCCTTGGTCCTCTTTGGGCATCCGTCTTTTCACTGCCCGTAATGTAGACTCCCGCACCAGTGCCCTCTCCGGTCTTAGATCCATCTGTAAAGATGGTGTGTCCATTAAAAAGTCTATCAACATCCCGCCAAGACTCTCTATCCGGAAAAACTGCCGCAGGGGCACATGCTAAAATCGCATTCCCTCACCCTATAGTCCGTAGGACCAGCACAGGTCACCGATTTCGCACCTCGGACAAGTCCCTCTAAAATGGCAGAGTGTCCATAACCCACAGCCTCCTTCAAAAATCCTCAAGAAGCTCCTAGCAGTCCTTTTCCTCCCTGCATCCTCAAGGGAGGTCCAGTTCAGGATGTGGATCCCCCCCCGCCCCTTACTAACCTAATCTAAAGTTTGTGGAATTAATTTAAAATTTTTAAATATTTTTTTTTAGTATAAAGTTTGTACTTTGAGGGTGCGCCCTTCGTTAAACATGAAATAAAAGAAAAGTGTGAGCTACGAGGGCGGATTGACATTGAAGCAACCTAGCGCTGATGGCAGCACAAACACAGAAACTTTTATTTTCTGTTAAAATTTTAGCCAAATTCATCGATTAGTTTATTTGTTGTAGTCGTTTGAACTAAGTAACTTTTGAGTTTCTTGGAAAATGTAAAAAAGTGAATTTCGTATAGTGATTAAACACTTATTTGAAAGGCAAAACGGCGGAAGAGACAAAAGAAAAGCTTGATAAACATTACAGCGAATCTGGTCCGTCAGATTATATGGTAAAATATTGGATTGCTGAATTTAAACGGGGCCAAACAAGCACTGCAACAATACAATCAACAGGAAGGCCAAAAGATGTGGTTACTGAAAAAAATATCAAGAAAATCCTCGATATCGTCATAAATGATCGCCGGATCCAAATCCGTGAGATTGCTGAAATGGTAAACATACCATATGAACGTGTGTTCAACATTTTGCATGAATATTTGCATATGAAAAAGCTATCGGCAAGATGGGTGCCGCGTTTGCTCAGTGTTAAACATAAACGAGTTCGACAGATCACTTCACAGCGGTGTTTGGGCATGAGATAGCATAATCCTGCTGATTTTTGGCGTAGATTAATAACTGTTGAAGAAACGTGGGTCCACCACAACACACCTGAAATCAAAAATCAATCGAAGCAATGGGTGGAAGCTGGTGGAAGTGCTCCGAAGAAGGCGAAGACAGCGAAATCGGCTGGCAAGGTTATTGCCACTGTATTTTGGGATGCATGTATTGAGCTAAAAGGAGACTATGTTGAGAAATGAATGGTTTTTGAAAAAAAAAAAAATGTTTTTTCCTACTAGGTAGCTTCAATATCAATCCGCCTTCGTTTTAAACCCCATAAAAATTTTTCTTTAATTCTCATTTTAAAAAATTGACTTTTTTTTTCCAAAATTTGTTCGGGCTGACCCAACGGGAACAGCGTGACACGACCTTCAATAAGTATAGGGTTCCACCTAAAAGCCTAATTTGCAATAAAAATCCTAATGTCCTTGCCGACATTCAGACTTATTACCTCCTTTACCTACATCGGTGTTCGCCAAGCCTACAGTAGTTGCTGACATTAAGTTGACTGCAGAGTACACTTGCACCAACCCTTCCATTCACCTTTGCAACGCCAGTACAAAATTGGACTTCCACGCTACTGTTCTTGTTCGATTATCTGCTCAACTACCTTCTTGAGGGTATTGTGGAATTGTAAGTCGTACTGAAATCCAGTATCTCTAGCTTGTAGTCTGAGATTGTCGTGCGTAGGATATTTTTAATCAGTTTCTTTTGTTTGTTTGTTTGTTGACTTTATTTTTTGAGTGTATAAAATCCAAGTAGCATTCTAAACGGATGTGAAAATGCCAAAAATAAAGACCACTATACTAGAGGCTTAAATATTTCACTTTTGCCATTTCCTTTTATGTTCTATGCCGCAGTAAGGAACTCAAAATGAACTAATCCCCACATAACCATCAAATACACACACACACACACACACACACACACACACAAATTATCAACTTATGTATATAGTATGCGTGTGGTCTATAGTACTTGTATATTATATTGTTGCTTAAGTTGTAGTTGCAACATACAGTGGCTATTTCTATATGATGCTGTTGTCGCTGTTATACTACTACATACACTGACGGTCTGCTTAAATGGAATGTTTAAACTATTCAGGCGTCAAATACCATCGAGACGATGTCAACATCGGTTAAACTAACCAACCGTAAAGTAATCTTAAAGCCACAATTGCTCTATTGCCGCCATCGCTAACGTCATCATTACCACCACCACCAACATTACTGCTACTGTGGCTTTGTTTTAAATCTGAAAATGGCTGTATATATAGTATATAATATATTTTATCTATGGGTATGCCACAGGCCGCCAGTCCTGCTTACATATATAGTGTATATGTATATACAAACAAAGTATGTAATCGTATGTCAGTATAATTTAAATAAACATTTTGAGTTACACAGTAGCGCTGTTATTGACAATAGAACTCTTTGTTAGCTGAGGTTCACTAATTAGTAATGTAAAAAAGCTTAAAATGAAAAGCCCAAATTTATCACATATTTGGTAATAATTAAATATAAAAAACATTATTTTAGTTTTTTAAATTAAAAGAAGTACCAAAAAATTCAAAATAGGCAAAAGTACTACAATATTATTTACTTGGATAGGATTTTATCTCTAAGATACTAAAATTTTATTAACTCTTTATTAGGGAAATCGACTATTCGACTTTTTTCAAAAACCGGTTTTTGAATAATTCGAAAAGTAGTGAATTTTTGGAAATTATTTAAATAACCGGTTAACTGGTTCTTTTATTTAAATAAAATATTTCTTGATTCTTAAAGCGCAGAGCTGGACTACGTCACTTTAAAAATAAGCAGAACCTGACAGAGAGCTTAAAAAAAGTGGCAATCAACACTGACAACAGTATTAACAAACCTCATAAAAATTATGCCAAAACAGTGTGCGGAGGCCATAAAAAATAAAGTTTATTACACAAAGTACTGAAAGTTGCTTAAGTTTCAAACAGCTATTAAAGGAGCCAATTTCGTTTTTGTAGTATTACTTGGTAGAGAATGGAATCAAAGGCTTGTTATTATAGTAAAAATTTAGGTGCCTAAGGAAACAAAAATTACAAAATTGTTTACTTTGAATAAATCAGTAATATAGGAGTCCTTAATTGTCTCGACAAGAAAAGTTACTTAGGTTTCGGATAGCACTGTATGTAAATTCATGCGCAACGTATTTAATAGTGTGTGTGTCACTGTGGTATGTTAGGTAAGAACACAAATTCCAACCAAGAATGTCTCTTCGTTTGTTGAATTCCATAGATCTATGTTGTTTATGGTGTTAGGCCAGAATATCTTGCATATGATTCTAAGGCACTTATTATTGAATACCTGTAGCTTCTGCTTTATGGTGTTTCAGGTGTAGCCAGGTTTCACCGTCGTACAACAGAATTGACTTTACACATGCGTTTAATGTTCTGAGCTTGGTATTCCTGGATATGTATGAGTTTCTTCACACTGACTGTAATTGTCCGAATGCCTACTGTTAACGTCTATTTATGCATCGCCGCTTATTGCCATTGTGCTTCCAAGATAGTAGAAGCTATCTACATACTCTATCGGCTGGCCCTGTACTATGATGTTATCTATGCTATTGCTGTTAATTCTCATATCTTTGGTTTTATTGATATTTATCTCAAGTCCAACATTGCGAGCCAGTTTTTTCAGGTCATTTAATTTTGACTGCATATTGAAGATCTTGTGTGAGAGTAGGCAAATATAATCCACATAATCCAGGTCCTCGAGTTGTCGTGAGAGACTCCATGTTATACCTTTCCTTTGTGAATAGACTTCGCTCATGATATCATCGAGTACGATGAGGTGAGAGTGGACATCCTTGCTTTACTCCAGCGTTAGTATAGAATGGTTGGCTGATGCTCCCGTTGTGAAGAACCGAGAGTTCTGCAGTCTCGTACGTTGCTCGTATTATTCGAATTATTTTCTGGGGTACTTCATTTCTTCTCAATGCTTTCCATATAGCAGTCATTTTGATGGTATCGAAGGCTTTGTTTAAGTCGACGAACAGTAGGTATAGAGGTGTACGCCATTCTTCAGACTGTTGTATTATAATGCGTATTGTGTTGGCCTGGTCTACGCAGTTTACTCTGAAGCCTGCCCTATATTATGACTGCTAGTATCTTGTATATTGTATTAAGTAGAATAATTCCTTTCCTGTTATTGCAATCTTCCAAGTTGCAACTTTTAGGTAGTTTCACAATGATGCCTTTCTTCGGAGTTGATGGCAGCCTCTCTTCCTCGCATGCTGATGCGATACGATGTCGTAATAATTCAGCTGCACTTGTATTGTCTGCCCGTAAGATTTTCGCTTGTAAGCCATCTTCTTAAACTTCGTTATTGCCTCGTTTATTTCATTTAAACTGGAAGGGCTACATGCTATGTTCAATGGATTTGCATAGGGCTGTTTATGGTACATTTCGATAAAAAATCTTAGACGTTCTCAAAAGTTTAAATAGTGCGGAGTCTCAAAACAAACAAATAGCTATAGATGGACTAAATAATGTAAACACAAAAGGCATTTGAATTTCTATTGCTGGAAACTTTGGTTTTACCACAAAATTTTGTAAGAAACCGCAATGTAGTGTCCTTACATTAGTTGAACAGTTCGCTGTAATAACTGAGACTGTTCAGAATATTGATAATATGAAAAATTATTTTTGGTTGCCCAGCTAATGAGTTATAAACCTAAATTATTACAGTAAATGAATAATTTTCTTTTTTGTACAAATATCATATTTATTTAATTGGTATTCTTATTTGTTTTTTTTTCAAATTTCGTTTTAAAGAACATTTTTCAGTATTAAACTTTAATAATACGATGAAGTACTTATATTTTTATTTATATATTGGCCCCTATTATGAGTTGCTTTCGACGTTCGATAGCCAACGAAAGTGTTTATCGAAAGAATTGTTGTTTGGTATTA
The DNA here is from genome assembly GCA_023159175.1 of Wohlfahrtia magnifica. Classification (NCBI taxonomy): domain Eukaryota; kingdom Metazoa; phylum Arthropoda; class Insecta; order Diptera; family Sarcophagidae; genus Wohlfahrtia; species Wohlfahrtia magnifica. Next base: position 1,517,607 of record JAKWBJ010000192.1, read on the forward strand.
TGACGCGCATTCGTTAGAAAAAAGTGTTATTGTGAATTTTATCTATTGTGAATAGATAATAATAATGACAATAGAAAAGTTTTAGTCAAAACTTCCTCCTTATAGATCTTCAACTTCTCTTTTTTTAATTCTAACAGCTCTTTCGTGGCGTCTTTTTTTAGATAATACATTTTTCTTGTGTATTCTTCGGTCTTCAGGCGCTTCTTCTTATGTCTTTCATAGTCGCCAACATTTCTTTGTGGAATGCTTTCTGGGTGTTTGTTTGTGGTTCCAATAGTGTAATACGATCTGCTTTTTTTGATTTTGTGGTTTCTTTTTGTTTTCGTGCAGCTCTTACTTGAACTACAGAGATGTTTTCTTCGTCGCTTCAGTTCTTACTTCAAAAAAAAAAAAAAAAAAAAAATTGTAAAAGACTTACATTTTTAATATTTTTATTGATTTAAATATATTGTTCACAATTTAAAAATATACACTTAAATATTTTTTTTTTTCACACACAAAACATCAGCATCGAAAGCTAACAATTGTTAGATAAATAAATCGATGCTCAACGAAATATTCGACAGAATTGGCGGCTCATAGTACCAATTTGATAATCGATAGTCGATATTCGATAGCCAACGAATATCGAAGATCGAATGCAATTCGTAATAAGGCTATTATCTGTTTTGCTTAATTTTTGTATGGTTGGTAGAAATAATTTTATTTCCACACATTTTTTGTTGTTGTCAGAAAACGTAGAAACTGCTTCTATTTAAAGAAGTACTTTCACAAAATTTTGGTACAAAATATACCAATTTTGTATAATTTAGCTAAGTGTTTGCTACGTATAAATTGTAAGGTAAAGTTGCTAAAATTTATACTCTTTGAACTGTTTATATGTATTTCTAGTTATTTGCCTAGAGCTGTTTTTACAAATTTTTACCATAAAACTTTTAATGGTGTACGTTGTGTGCTCATACTTGTACATTGCGTTTTATCTCTCAACCAGGGTAATTTTGGCAGTTATCTTTGGCTATGCCGTGAAACGTTTTCATATAATAATAATTAGATTTTCAGCGTGAAATGAGTTAAAGAGTCCTTTTTGAATAGACGTTCTAACCAATGAAGTATTGTGATATGTAGATAAAGGAAGAACGAATACTTAGGGGGATTTGGGATTAATGTGAAACTTGACTAAGGAAGCAAATAGGATATCACTATTAAGGATTTTAGAAAAAGTTTTTAATAAAGAATTAAAAAGTTAAAAAGGTAACGCTGCAAAACAATTAGAAAACGTATTTGAAAATAATGTGTTCAAAAAAAAAAAAAAAAAAAACAAATTCCGCAAAGGGTACCAGCAGAAAATACCCAGGTACTTACCTGAAAAAAATGAATATTTCAACAGGGTAAGGAAATTCTAAGGAAAAAGTACAAAAAACACAAAGTAATTAATAAATAAGGTACTTAAAAGAGTATAATTTTCAAAATTACAATACCTAATACAAGAAAAGTACCCTTGATTGTTATATAGAATGTATTTTAAAAGAAGTGCTCAGTAAAATATTTTTTTTTAAAAATGACAAGAGAAAAAAGGTACATAATAAGGTAATTAAAGCATGCTCTTACTAGTTTTCCTTCGAAATTCAGAAATAGTATTAAGTAGGAACTTTTTAGAAAGAAGGACGTAGGAAGATCAGAACAAAATACTGTATTTTTACAAAATTTTTGATTACTTAAATTAAAAGTACTATTTAAATTTATTATGCTTATAAATGAATGTGTGTGTTCGTATCTATGTATTTATATACACAAGAGTGCTCGTATGTATGAGCCAATTCCTTTTTTATAAAGCTTGGGTCGTAACTTCCTCTAGAAATGTTATCCGTAGCCAAAAAATGCGTTGTGGAAAATTACAGGTAGATTGCATTAGTGGAAGGCGTGCTGCTTAAGCTCACAAACTGTCAAAATATGTTTAATATGCTAAGTTAGGAGATTGTGTGAGAATGTGGCACGCCTTCCCTTAATGAAATCCGCCTAGAATTTTCAACAACGAATTTTTTGGCTATTAAGGGCATTTTTAGTAGAAGTTACAGTGAAATTACGCCTTTTTAGGAGTAGGGCACACCGTTATGTATAGTCAGCTCAAAAAAGTGTACAAATTTATTCTCTAAAATCAAGTTTTTATTTCAATCTTTAAAAATACGATGAATTTAAACATTTACCAAATAGGTTCTTTAACTCAGTCAATATCCAAAAGATATTAAAAACCACATATTACTTTCAACACACTTTTCTTATTCATTAATCCGTGTATCTTATAAAGGGTCCGCCTTCTAAAGTTTTTTTTTTCAACTAGTGCTTATTTCGTGAATGGTAACACTTAGCTCATGTCTGATTTGACAGATAATTAGTTTTATCCTTCCGCTGAACGAATATGGTTGTGTATACGCTTTTTTCGCTTCGCTATGTGGGCCTGAGATCGACTTACAGAAGATGCCGATTTTGCCAAAAAAAAAAAAAATCATCTTTCCAGATGAAGCTCATTTTGATCTTGGCGGGTATATAAACAAGCAAAATTATCGCTTTTGGGGCACAGAAAACCCGCACGCATACATCGAAAAGCCGATACACCCAAGACGAGTCACTGTTTGGTGCGGATTTTGGTCCATTTTCTTCGAAAATGAGCAAGGAGTGGCCGTTACAGTCAGTGGCGATCGTTATCGGGCGATGTTGAACGATTTTTTTTTTCACAAAAATTAAAGAGGAGGATATTACCAACATTTGGTTTCAACAGGACGGCGCTACGTGCCACACAGCCGAAGCTACACTTGATATTTTGCGCCCTGTTTTTGAAGATCGCATTATCAGCCGCAGAGCTGATGTCGTTTGGTCACCTCGGACCTGCGATTTGACACCGTTGGACTATTATTTGTGGGGTGCCGTGTTAGGCCAACAAGCCAGATACAATTGACTCTTTAAATGACAATATTCGTGAAGCCATTGGTGAAATACAGCTGCACACAATCGATAATGTGCTTAAAAATTGGACCGATCGTGTAGGCTACTGCATGGCCAACCGAGGCAGCCATTTGAATGAAACTATTTTCATTATTAACCGGAAGGATTGTACTTTCAAATAAAAAAATAAATTTGAGAAAATATTCAGTAGTTTTTTTTTATAGCATTTTCAAAAAAAATAAAAAAATTTTTTGGCAGCCCTTTACATAAAAAAGAATTTGTGTTTGTGTTTATTTTATTTAAATTCTATAGGCACCTAAACGACCTAACCGATTTTCTTGAATTTTTACTGTGTCTCTCTGTATATCTGGAGGAATTACATGTTAAATAAGTTTCATATAAAGTACATATTAATTTTTCTATATCTTCAAAATGGTAACAGAAAAAAATCTCTAAATTTGACTAAAACAGATTCATCGTCAATACGAATAATCAGCCCAAAACTGGGCGGAATTGGAAAAGTGGTCGTGATACCTTCCATACAAAGTAAATATTGATTTAAATATAGTATATCTTGAGAACAGTTACCGCTAAAGTATTAGATTTTGGTCTGGTTAAATTCATAGTTAATAAAAACCATCAGTCAAAACTGGGATGAATTGGACAAGTGGGCGTGGTACCTCCCATACAAACCAAATACTGATTTCTTTATACCTAAGCTAAAGTTTCAAGATTTGGTTTAAATAGCTTCATAGTCAATACAAATTATCAGTCAAAAACTGGGCGGAGTTATAAAATAGGGCCTGTATCTCCAATATAAACTAAATATTGATTTATTTATACCTTGAGAACGGTTAAAGCTAAAGTTTCACTATTTGGTCCAAATAGCTGCATGCTCCAAAAAAAGGGGCGGTATTGGAGAAATAGACGTGGTACCTCCCATGCTAAGTATATATTGATTTTGTATACCTTGATTACGGTAATAGTAGAAGTTTCGTACTTAGGTGCAAACAAAGTCAACAATACATATTATCAGCCAGTAACTGGCAAAATTAGATAAGTGGATGTGCGCCTTTCATTTATACTAAATGTTTAATTCTGTACATGTGGAGAACGGCAACAATTAAAGCAAATTTCTCTAAAATATGGAAGTGTACACATATACATTATATATTATATACTGGCCACAGGAGTCATGTACAGAGCTCATATAGTGGAAGTCTGGAAATATCACCGGATTTGAGAAATTGGAATTTTAGAAAATCGCCGTTTTGAAAAACGTGAAATTTCTTATGAGGATGAGTGGGCATTTCTCTAAAATATGGAAGTGTACACATATACCACTATATACACCTGCTGGCTAAAATGGTTCTGAACAGAGTACATATAGTGGGATGTCTGGAAAAATCACCAGATCTTCTCCAATGTGGTTTTCAATTTCTTCGAAATTTCCAAAAACAAATTCTTGTTCTACTCGATAGCGCCTATCAGATAAATAGTACCACTTGCCAGGTATTTTTTTTGTTGCAGTGTATAATCGGAGTCTATCTTTGATCTTTACAGGTTTTCCTAGAAAATTATTTTTGCGAATATTTAAAATTTTTTTGGTATTATTAATTATTCATTTATTTGTAGAAAAACCCCGAAAATTCTCTATGGAATTTTATATGCAGTTTTAGAGTTTTTTCCTTTTTATTGTAATTCTTACTGTACTTTTCCTGCCAATAATCAATTGTAGTAATAATGTTCTATGGAGTTATGTACCAGTCTTATGAGGTCTTAGAATTTTAATTCTTTTTTTTAGATAATATTATGGGAGTTTATAAATAAAATAAAAGAAAATACTTTTTATGTATGAGAACACAATGACAATAATCAGAATTATTCATTCATTGTCAAAAAGCACTTAAACAAACAGCAAAGTGTAAAATAAGAGCATAGATTGTATTGATTTAGTTTAGTTAAAGTCGTAGTATGTTGCTCAGTAGTATCATTCAATAATATCAGCTATTTGTGTAGTATTTGATTGAAGGTTGGTAAAAGTAGCATAAGAAAATAAAGAAAAGAACTACGTTGGTACTTTTTGTACCAACTTTTCACTCCCATTTTGTTAATGCGATTATTTGATATTTGTATTGTCGTGTTCTATGATATTATTTTTTTTTATTATTTTTTTTTACATTACAAATACATGCATTCTAATTCCTACATCCCCTCAGGTCTATTACTCCTTCTTCAACCAAAGACCAAATGTTTGATTTTTTTTTTGCCAAAGAAACTTTTATAGTAAATTAAAGAACAAAAGCAGAAATAAAAAAGAAAAAAAAAATGAAAAACAATGTAAGGAAAAATCCCTTTAAGTATTTTCCTAAAGAATTTTAAAAAGATAAAAATAAAACAAAAGTAATTTTTTGTATTTAAATAACGAATAGTGCCGTCACTCACTTACCCGCCCTAAATCGATCGTAAGGGCTCGTCTTAATGGCGTAAAGACACGTATATACTACCGAACTATAGCGGATATAAGGAAATAAGATATGGCAACGAGAACACGAATCAGCTACAGAACTTAATCACAAGCTGAACATAAAACAATTGATATACAATACATACATACTTAAAGCATGCAGAAATATACATGAACAAATTATAAAAATATTTATCATAAAACTATAAATTAATGTCAGAAACTATGTTTAATACTACTGACGTCATAGTTAAAATCAATAAACTCGTAACGTAAGTCGTAATCATTGCACAATCTACGGAAAGGAAACGAATTTGCATATTCTGTTCTGTAGAAGTCCAACGCCAGAGGACGATAATTCCGGGAAAATCTAACGGGGATGCTAAAACTCAGGTTCATAAGGTTGCAAGCAAAACAAATACCTAAAACTGTTCTCTTACGCTCCAATGTGGTTAGTTTTATCAGGCACAGCCTAGACTCATACGAAGTAAATCTATCAACATAATTCCATAGCCACGTAATTCCATAATTCGTAAGCCGCGTAAACAGAAAAATAAAAACTGCTTCTGCACATACTCAATTGAATCAATTTGTCACTGATAATAAGGATTCCAAACCATCGAGGCATACTCTATAATTAGCCTAATAAGTGAAATTAAGTCAGTGGTTTAACGTGAGCACCTGCCCTAGGACGTTACCTCACGGTGCCAAAGCACGAGTGAATACAATGCGTTCACCAACGCCCCCACCTAAAATCACCAGTGAGTACCAATTTAATTTAAAGCCATGTTATTTGGACATGACCTCACACCTTGGTAAGGTGCCGGAGACTATCTAAACTCCTACCGATCTATGGGTCACGGCACCCGGTTAAAAATGTAACTCCACACCGAGCCAGCGATTTGGGTTTAAACCACAGCCACCACGTTGCTCCTACAAAAGGGGCCTAATAAGTGAAATGTATAACTGTCACGTAATATAGTGATCAGAGAATTCCCTGGACCATCTCTTCCCAAAGCCAAGAAAAGCCAGAGCCTTACTAGTCGCCATACCAATATGATCAAGAAATTATAGGTTCCTATCCAATAATATTTCTAAATGAAGAAAGGTTGTAACGGTTTCCAATGGCCAAAAATCAATTGTAAACTCGATCGGTATTTTACACCTACACCTAAGACCATATGTTTGTTGAGATCCATCGAACTAATTCGACACTAAAAACCGAAATATTTTAATATAAAACAATCTGCCCATAAATGTCATTAGAAGTAAAATATGATTTAACATCATCAGCAGACATAAGAACACTACAGTCAGAAAATAAACCAGAAAGGTCATTAAGGAGTAACTGCGGAACTCCGGAAGCACCATACACTGTCCTAGACAATACATTTCGAAACAAAACTTTCTAATTCCTAAAGGAAAGGTAAGAGTCTATCCAACGGATAGGTCTATCAGGAATACCAATCAGTGCAATTTTGCCAAGCAAAATCCTATGATCCACCTTATCAAAGGTGTAAAGCCAGTATAAATAAAATCAGTTCAAGTACCCATAACAAAGCCTCAAAAGACACTCGCAGTAAATTTAAGAAGGTTAGTTACTTTAAAATACCATGCTGAAAGGGAGAGTCTTCGTCTGAAAAGAGAGATAATCAGTCACCAACTTCTCCATTAGCTTAGGAATATCACTGAGCTTAGCAATACCCCTATATTTAGATATATTTGATCTACTGCCCGATTTATGCAAAAGGAACAAGTACAGGGAAAATCTAGTAGTTTGTTAAAGATAAACGTCAAGGGACCACACAAAACATCAGCATAGCATCTCATCGCACAAGCAGAAACCCCATAAGGCCCTGGTAAGTGTGTAGATTTCAGCCCAGACAAAGACTCAAGAACAGACTCAACATCAAATTTATGAATAGTAGAAATTGACACACTTCCTAGAGAATACGGGTATGAAAAATATTCGAAATGTTCAGATAATCGGAAGACGACTTTTCCCCGTGGAAGACTTCAATGGAAAAGACAGATTATTTGTGTTTAACACAAACGAAACCATAAAAGGATCTCGGGTTACTACTAAAATTAGACTCTACTCTGCTCCAATACTCCATATAACAATAATGATTCATAATACCAAAATTAGCACGAGCTCTCGAGTAGAAAATATAATCAATAACAAACTCTGATTTCGCAATTCTCCTAAACAAACGCGATTTCCTATTTTTCAATATTACCAGTCTAGCCGAATTCTATAGAGGACTCGAACGATACACAAATGAAAACACTCATTAAATTGAAAAGCTGTCAAAATATCACGTTCTTCCCTTTTTTCCAGCACCATTCTATATTTCAAACAATATAATCCAAAACCTTTAAGTAAAAAACTGAATTTGCCATGGTTGTATACGGAAAAGGAACTCAATTCGAATATTATAAGAGTTCCACGTCCATTATTTCAAAATCGTACATATTAAGATATACGAAAATTAAATGGAAGATATTTTTCTCGGCTTAGATCAAATTCTTATTAAACAACTATGAGAAACAAGTAATCAAGTTTCAGCGCATTTGAAAGACGACTTCAGTTTAAGCCGATAGGGTTTAAAGAAGTCACGTGACAGGAAACGGTCTTGTTTAAAACCTTATTGAGCACCAAACGGCTGGGAGTGGTCCTTCCCAATTCGGAGCTTTCGGTGGCGCTCAACTTCATATTGCTCAGTCCTCTAAGCTTATTGAGGATATTAGTAGTGTGTATCTTATTGTGAAGACACTTTTAAAACCCGATAAGCTTGTTGATAAAGGGCTCTTATCTCTCGTATAGTATGCTTGATAAAATCCTGTCTCGATGTTAATCAGGCCAATTCAGCGGTAATTTACACGCTCAGGTACAAGTCGCTTGGCAAGTATTTGCGATGCCATGCATGCATGCGTCCATTCAACTCTTTGCCAGTGGCCTTGATTAACTCAACCGGCAGTTAGTTGGTTTCAGCAGCTTTGTGCATTCCCAACAGCGATATAGCTCTTCGTACCTCATTACGATCGGGTGGTGGTATGACGATTCTGCCATCAAAGGATTCAAATTCTGTGTTCACAGTACCGCTTCCACCATAAAGTAAGTGCTAGAAGTGATTCATTCATAACCCAAACATGACCTGAATATCTGCTACTACATTGTTGTTTTCGTCCTTACAGGAACCGCGCAAGTCTTAAATCCTCTCGTCTGGCACATGAAATTTTGGTAAAATTTTCGGATTGTCTTTCTGTCGCCTAGCATCTCAATCACTTCGCACTCTCGCCTTTTCCTTTTCTGCACCGGAAAGAATGTCTCTCCATTCTCTTTTTCTCATAATAACTCTCCTTTCTTGAAAATGCTATAGTCGACTACAGGATGTTCTTATATGCTGCATTCTTCTTTGCAGTGACCATAAGGCACCCTTCGTCACACCAAGTTTCCGCTGCTGTTGGGAGAAATCCACCACATTCCCAACCGCAGTACGATTGCTGTGGCAAATTAAGTTCAATGCTCATTCACATCGTGAGCTTATGGAGTGCTGCAGCAGAGTTAGAGTGAGAGTTTTTAACGTAGTTCTTGGCTATCTGTTGTGATTGCAGTTTTTCGACGACGAGGCTTTCTTTATGCTTGACGCATGCTTTTTGCTGCACATTAGCAAGTAAATCACGGCTTAAAGTGATTATCGAAATACTGACATACCATACGGTGCCCAAGGCACGAGTGAATACAATGCGTCTCCCAACTTCCTCATATATGATTAGAATCACATGTGAATGTAGAATTCAAAGGTATGTTATTTGGACATGACTTCCACCTTGGTAAAGTGTTGGAGAGTACCTAAACTCTTACCGATCTATGGGTCACGGCGCTTGGTTAAAAGTGTATCACCTGACTGAGCTAATGTTGCTCCCACGAGGGAAACTCACCATAGTCAGGAAGGGACCTAGGTTTCTAGTGCTCCTGGCTACCGTTGTATCAGAATTAAGCCTCCGGTCAGGCTTAGTAAAATAAACGCTGCTACCAGGGTAAGTTGAAAATGGCACATAAGCAAGTGTGAACCTTAGGTACAACGAGATCCCAGTCGATGTTGCCTCCTCGAAAAGTGCACATATATAGTATACTAGACGTATCACAACGTAATCATTCTGCAAGGAAAACCCAAGCAGCCTCATGAATACTCGGATGCTAGAGTCTATAGCTACTCACTGGCCTGTTCGGCGCAGCCGTATACTCTTATCGGTTGTTTGTCCGTGAAGGCTGAAATTTTCTGCTGAATTTATGCTTTATCGAATGGTAGCTGTAGTAGATGTTGCAGGTGGTCTACCTATAATATCCCTGTCCTGATCATCATCTTGTTCTTCTGTCGGCTTTAAAGGAGCTGCCGGTCCGAAGAGAGTTCTAACATTTCAGAGACATATCCTCAAATAATTGTCAATATGTCAAAGAATGGGTTGTTATTAGTAAAGGTGATCTGTATCTTAGGTTCTTTAGACTTTTAATTACAACGGTTTTTTCCAATAAGGTATACGGCATGTGGCTCCGTCATATTGAAACTGCAGCAATATTAATGGCTAACACGTGAGGTACGCAAAAATTTCTAATCATGTCCGTATACAGTTCACCATTGACAGTAACATTCTGATTATCATCTTTTTTGACGATAATGACTCCGCCATCCCATAAAGTGCACCAAACAGTAATTTTTTGTAGATGTAATAGTGTTTCGACAAAAGCTTCTGGACTACGTGCGACAACTCTGCTTATTTAGGTACTCATTCAACCAAAAATTTTGAATATAAAAACAATATCAATATCAATTTGTGCTTCAGCCCATTCGCCGAATTAGCAGCGCATACGATGCTCGCTTGACTTTAATTGCTGCACAAGTTGAATCTTGAAAGCTTTTAAGCCGAGATCCTTTTGTAGAATCTTTTCTGAAGTGGAAGGACACAACCCGAGTTGCTCAGAACGACGAAGAATTGTTTCATTTGGATTTTCTTCAATTATTCCCAGTACAGCGGCTACAGCTCTTCCAGCGTGCACTCTTCAGCGTCTCACGGGGTGCACATTGTCAATAAGAGTTAATTTGTTCCAAAAACGATTCACTGTTATTCGAATTAAGCGCTCTGAAGGATGGTTATGTACGCTGTTAAATCGGTTGTCAAATAAAACAGTGTTGCCAACTCAAAGTTATGAACCTCTAAAAAACACCCGATCTACAGGGTGGCCGCCGGGAAAGTATACTACTTTGTTTTGCGCAATTTTGGTAAACATTATTCTTTACAGTTCATATTTGGCAGTCGTGAAGTAGAGACGAGGCAAATTTTTATGGAAAAATATTTAGTGAACCAACGTGTTTTAATCGTTAAAATATTTTATCAAAATCATCGATTACTGTGTCGATGGGAAAGTTACGTAAAATTTTTGGGAGAAACAACGTGCCAACAAGACGCACTTTTTATCGTGTAGTGAATGATTTCGAAGAAAGTGGGACTATAGCTGATAGGCCCAAGCATGGAACACAACGTACTGCAAGATCGGCTGAAAGCATTACTGATATTCAAGAAATTGTTCAAAACAATCCATCAACCTAAATTCGACGCCGTGCTCTTCAAAGAACAACTTTCTTCACAGTTTTGCACAAAGATTTGCATTTGTTTCCATTTAACGTTCAGTTAACACAAGAGCTTCTTCCAGAAGATCATATACGCCGCCGTACATATGCCAATAGGATGTTACAGCTCTCCCATGACAACCACGATTTTCATGAAAAAATCATAATGAGTGACAATGCAAATCTTCATTTGAATGGTTATGTGAATAAACAGAATAGTCGGTTCTTGGCAATGGAAACCCTCAAATTATTCATCAGTCTTCTTTGCATCTATTAAAAGTCAGGAGGAATCATTGGACCTTATTCTTTGAAACTGAAAACGGCGTAACGGCAACTGTCACTGGGGTGCGATATTGTGATATGATTGAAAACTTTTTAACGCTACAACTGCATGTTTGTGGGCTTGACTAACATGTGATATCAACAAGACGGTGCCACATCGCATACAGCCAGGATTACAATGGAATTATTGCGAGATCTCTTTCCACAACAAATTATTTCAAGGAATGGTGATGTTGATTGGTCTCCATGGTCGCTGATTTGACTGCTCCTGACTTCTTTTTGTGTGGAAATTCTGAAAAGCTAGGTTTATGCAAAGAAATCAGAAACGCTGGAGCAACTCAAACAAAATATTCGTGATGAAATTAATGAGAATGTCATGAAAAATGTACTCAAACGGGCTCTGATTTGTGAGGCTAACAGAGGCGGGTGATTTATCTGATATTGTATTCCATACATAATTCCCGACATTAAATGAAACATCAATATAAGATCCATTCACTTTCATATCGGGTCCGCCATCTAACGTTTTTTTTTTAACTAGTGCTTATTTCGTGAATGGTAACACTTAGCTCATGTTTGATTTGACAGATAATTAGTTTTATCCTTCCGCTGAACGAATATGGTTGTGTATACGCTTGAACAACGCTGGGAATCTAGGCCTGCGATCGACTTACAGAAGATGCCGATTTTTTCAGATGATGAGGAGGGTATTAGCAACATTTGTTTTCAACAGGACAGCGCTACGTTCGACACGGCCGAAGATACACTGGATGTTTAGCGCCCTGTTTTTGAAGATCGCATTATCAGCCGCAGAGCTGATGTCGTTTGGCCACCTCGGAGCTGCGATTTGACACCGTTGGACTATTATTTGTGGGGTGCCGTCAAAGATAAGTGTTACGCCAACAAGCCAGAGACAATTGACGCTTTAAAGGACAATATTCGTGAAGCCATTGGTGAATACAGCTGCACACAATCGATAATGTGCTTGAAAATTGGACCAATCGTGTAGGTTACTGCATGGCCAGCGGAGGCAGCTATTTGAATGAAATTATTTTCTATTATTAACCGGAAGGATTGTGCTTTCAAATTAAAAAAGAAATTTGAGAAAATATTCAGTAGTTTTTTTTTTTATAAACCTATCCTTATGGAAAAACGCTATACACAGAATAAGGTGCATATTTTAATTCTTAATCTAACTGTGTTATCAAATATTTCAGTGTTTAAGCCTTTTTTGTAAACTTTTGTCAGAGTAAGAGGTCTTTGAAAGTGCAAATGCTGTAAAGCATCTATCGAAAATTGCTCTGCCTATGTTAAAATTAATTCTATAAAAAAAAGATTTAAATATTTTTGTTCATACAGAGCTAAAAAATAGGTTTCTAAAAATACTCCAATATTATAACCTCCACTAACATGGTTGGCATGATTTTTAAACAATAAACGAAAGGTTAAATGAATATTCAATCTTTGTCTCTCTTTTTTGGTACGTTTTTTCTAAAGTTTCAGAAAAAATATCTCTAAAAATATTTTATTTATATACTGGCATGCTTTTCCTTTAAATTTATCTCTAGTCGTAGTTCAGAAAATAGAAAAAAAGTTTTAAAAATATAGGAAAAACAAACCGGGTTAAAAAAATATTTGAACTATGTGCTGTTTACACGCATGAAAAGCAAATAAACGAATGTAACGAGTTGTTAAAAAAAATATATAGAAAAGTATCTTTTTTCTTTCTGTTGGATAAAAGTTAAAGGAATAACTTTCCATGTGAATGAAAAGTGGTTTGAAAAAACGTAGCGTAAGAAAATAAACATAAAGAGAACGAACAAAAAATCTACACAAATAGAGATGAATGCGTTTCTTTCCAACTAAATTGATATCAGGATATGGCATAGTTTTAAAAATATTTGTTAGCGAAGTAAAAGATACGCTACACTTTTTATTGTGTACGGTATTCAGTGTTGCCACCTTGGGTGTGTTTACACTTATTGTGTGCAATTTTTTATTGCGTCTGTAGTCTGTGTTTAATTAGATTCATGTGTAGTTTGTGTGTAATTTGAGATAAGAAATTTTCTGATTTGCAAACCAAACCGAAGTTAACAATAAAAATACAAAAACTACTGTTAAGCATGGTGGATAGGGTTGGTAACCCATTGGTTAACCCAATTAAATTTATTTAAAGGTTTTCGTAGTTTATATACAACAAAAATAAGTGTAATTTACTTAGTGGGACTACAAATTAATTTTTTCCGTTTTTGAGCTCAAAAATGTAATGAAGTAACAAATTTATTAAATCACTGCTTACATCTTTTCCCCACATCTGAGCAAATTTACAAACGCCGTCTTAAAAAAGACGCTCTTGTTTTAAGGCGCTCTAACTTTGAAGCCGATTATGTATTTCTTCAAAGGAAGTGATTCGATGACATGCTAAAAGATAAACTTATACCTCTTTATACGGCATAGGTAGTTTCTGAAAATGTAGGTCGTAAACCGAAATGCCTTGAGATGAATATGCTTGCTTCCCTTACACTGTTTGTTAAAAAAAAGGAGAATACATGACTTTTTAACCGTAGAACGAGGAAATTTGCGGTTAAAGCGAATGTATTCCATATTTAAAACAGGCCGTTATAGCAAAATACCATGTTAAGAAAGCCAGTATAAACAGGTGTGAGTATAATGTATTCTTCGCAACAGCCGACGAAGCAATTTTTGGAGAATACGGTGGATGCGGCATTTGATCGTTTCTAATAATTGTTTCCAAACTTCGGCATGTGGTCGGGTGTTGTCATGCAAAAGAATAACTTAATCATGTCTTTCTTTACATTAAGGTCGTTTATCTCATAAAGCCCAATTTAAACGAAGTAATTGCAGTCTGCTTTGATCACCCAGTTTTAGCAGATCATAGTACACAATGCTGCCTTAATCCCACCAAAAGTGCAAAGTTGCACTATAAATACTAAAACAACATGATTGTATAAACAAACAAAAATATTATCGACTTTAGCGGATTTTAGAAGCAGTTATAAAACTCAAAAAGAAAAAATCCAATAAAATCCGTTTGGCTGGGTTTAAAAAAACCCAGGTTTTTGCCAACCCTGATGGATGGATGATTTGTGACTGTATCCTGAATACTAATAGCGACAGTTCTCATTTTTTATGGTAATGTTGACAAATTTGTTTACTACAATATTCGAAAAGAAAATATTAACCAAAAATCGCAAGCACTTTGCCATTCTTCCAATACAACGATCTCAAGCAGACATCGAGTAGTGCAAAGGTTTGGTTGATCTGTACCTGACCCAAACTTACAAAAACTCCCACGCAGAGCCCAGAACTTATGTATTGAACATCTCTACAAGGAATAGGCTGGAAGAGTTTATCAGAAAAAAGAGTTCATTACACTAGTTCAGCTTAAGGTGACATTATCAAAAGTGTAGAATCCAATAGAGCCGGAAAAATACTGAAATTTGTTCAAATCAATTCCTAGGTGTTTACTGACTGTTCTGAATTACAAAGGATATGTAAACTGGTACTAATTGTTCGATTATTGCATTTTAAGTATTTATACTTCACTTTGATTGATTATGCGTTGGGCTTAACAAAATTTAGTTATTTTTGTGCTTCTCATAAACACAAAATCGTAAATGATTATATTTAATGTACAATTAAAACGCTGAAAAATCTAAAGGCTCCGCCAAATAAATTTTTTTTTAAAATGTTATAAAAAAAACTACTGAATATTTTCTCAAATTTCCTTTTTTATTTGAAAGCCTACACTATCGGTCCAATTTTTTATCACATTATCGATTGTGTGCAGCTGTATTTCACCAATGGCTTCACGAATATTGTCCCTTAAAGCGTCAATTGTCTCTGGCTTGTTGGCGTAACACTTATCTTTGACGGTACCACACAAATAAAGTCTAACGGTGTCAAATCGCAGCTCCCAGGTAGCCAAACATTAGCTCTGCGGCTGATAATGCGATCTTCAAAAACAGGGCGCAAAACATCAAGTGTAGCTTCGGCTGTGTGGCACGAAGCACCGTCCTGTTGAAACCAAATGTTGCTAATATCCTCCTCTTCAATTTTTTTGACCAAAAATTTGTTCAATATGGCCCGATAACGATCGCCATTTACTGTAACGGCTACTCCTTGCTCATTTTCGAAGAAAAATGGCCCAATTATGCCTCTGGACCAATATCCGCACCAAACAGTGACTCGTCTTGGGTGTATCGGCTTTTCAATGTATGCGTGCGGGTTTTCTGTGCCCCAAAATCGACAAATTTGCTTGTTTACATACCTGCCAAGATCAAAATGAGCTTCATCTGAAAAGATGATTTTTTTTTGGCAAAATCGGCATCTTCTGTAAGTCGATCGCAGGCCTAAATTCCCAGCGTTGTTCAAGCGTATACACAACCATATTCGTTCAGCGGAAGGATAAAACTAATTATCAGTCAAATCAGACATGAGCTAAGTGTTACTATTCACGAAATAAGCACTAGTTGAAAAAACGTTAGATGGCGGACCCTTTATAAAAGGGATACACCAAATTTAGTGCATTTGGAACTTCATTATGGGGTTTTAGTCTATTGGTTTGTGTTAAGACTGTCAATGACGTAAATATTTGTGTTATTAACAGTGTTACCAAATGCGTATTGAACGGTGTTACCAGTTTTATTTCTGTATTCAGCTATACAGGTTGCCCACCGGGAAGGTATACTATTATGTTTTACCGCCATTTCGGTAAACATTGGTCTTGACAGTTCATGTTTGGCAGTTTAATCGTTTAAGCAACCAATCATCGATTTTCATGAAAAAATCATAATGAGTGACGTGGCACATTTTCATTTGACTGGTTATATGTAAAAACAGAATAGTCGGTTCTGGGCAATGGAAACCCTCAAATTATTCATCAGTCACCTTTGCATCTACGAAAAGTGATAGTCTGATGTGCAATTTAGTCAGGAGGAATTATTGGCCCTTAATTATTTCAAACTGAAAACGGCGTAACGGTAACTGTCAATGAGGAGCGATATCGTGATATGATTGAAAACTCTTTAACGCCACAGCTGCATGCCTTGGGCTTGACTAACAAATGGTTTCGACAAGACGGTGCCACGTCGCATGCGGCCAGAATTACAGTGGATTTACTGCGAGACCTATTTCCACAACAATTTATTTCAAGGAATGGTGATGTTGATTGGCCTCCACGGTCGTCTGATTTGACTGCTCCGGACTTATTTTTGTGGGGATACCTGAAAAGCAAGGTTTATGCAAACAAACCAGAAACGCTGGAGCAACTTAAACAAAATATTTGTGATGAAACTAATGAAATATTGCGTGAAATGTGTGAGAATGTAATTAAAACGGTGCTCAATAGGGCTCGTATATTGTATTCCGTACATAATTGCCGACATTAAGTAAAACATTTATCAATGTAAGATCCATTCTCCTTCATATAATCAAAAATTATAAACAACCAAAGTAATATACCTTCCCGGCGGACACCCTGTATAATTACATTGTTTTAATATTTATAATGCAATTTTTTAAAATTTCCTTAAAGGATAGTTTTTATAACTTTGGCATTTATAGCTGTAAAGTATTTCAGTAGTCTTCTATCGCACTCTTTATATTTCATACATCGATAAGCAAGAAATGGAAAAAAAATATATCGCATTAAGATGTTGATACGATATTACACAAGAAATACGAGTATCCTTTTACATTCAGTCACTTACTGACTCACGCACTCATTCACAAGGATACAATCGTAACTGTGAATAAATATGAATAAGAATGTTATCAATGGAATAGATTTCAATGATATTCCTTTTTTTGTTTATTATACTTGTTTGGTCTGCATCGTCGTTATTATATTTTATGTAAATTGTAAAAGATCTTTCATATTTATGTGATATGAGTGTAGAAAATAAATATTTATTTGATAGCCTATGTAAGCTGATAAATGTACAAGAAAAAACCGAATAAAAAGGTTTCTTAGATAAAAATAAAAAAGGATACTAAAATATTTAAATTGCAGAATTGATTATTCAAAATGATGACCATAAATAAAATAGACCCCTTTTAGTAGGAATTTTTAAAAAATAAAATGGCCAGCAGTGATTGCACGGGAGGTTTCAAAAAGGACCAGAATATAAGTTTCATAATAAAAACTTCCGTTTGGTTTAGGATATTCTTTCACCGAACGTTGATGGTTACAAATTTTAATAGGTTATGGTTTGGTTGGGTTTTCATGGTAGTTCGCTACCCTAAACTTTCAAGTAGCGTAGGCAGGTCTCCGGCTTGACAAGACGCCACCACTCGCCAAATGTTTCGCATACCGTTGTGGTTTTAGGTCAGCGAGCTTAGCCTCAGATAGAGTTGCCAGATGGCCCTGATTATGCGTGATTTACATGATTTATTACAGTTTGTCAAGAATCAAGGAATAATATAAATTGATAAGTTATTTTTAAACCACATTTTTCTAAAGTTGTTTTCACACAGTATTTTTTGTAAAAGGCTATTGAATATTTTAGAGAAGATTTTCTTGGCGGAAAACTGATTTAAATACTTGCTTCTTGCAGGCTTCTACGGAATTTAAATTTACGCTATTAAGAGAGTTCAACAGAAATCGAAACAATAATAATCTGAAGATGTAAGATCCGGGCTATATGATGTATCAAGATTTCTTAACGAAGTTTTCTCAATTTCTTCTGTGTCATCAAAGATATGTGCGTTCTGAAGTTGTCATGGTGAAACAATCAATTGATCAATTCAGGCTTTAATATCCTTAATTGTTGATAGTAGAGATTAGAAACAATTGTTTGCCGAGGTTGTAAAAGCTCTTAATCCTACAAGACGCCAGGGTTGGCAACCCACTGGATAACTCAAATAAACTCACCACCCACATTTAATTGGGTTTTTCAAATTGGTATTTACCAAAAAAAGTTCATTAAATTTATGTATTGGGAGTAAAAATTAATTTGATTCATCTGTTTAGCTGAAAAAGCTTAATAAATTAACAAATCTTTTCCGCACCTCTGAGCCAATGTCCGAATCCCGTCTCAGAAGAACTTCTCATCTTTTGAGGCGATCCACTTTAAAGCCTTACTAAGTTTCTTCAAAAAAGTGATTCGGCGACATGTCAAAATATATTGTATCCGTCGAAAGAGCCAATAGTTAGAAGGGTCAATGTTTGTAGAATATGCCGAGACCGAGATTTGTCAAGCAAAAGGAAAACTTTATCTGTCTGCCTTTATATTCCGGCCGTCTTTGTCATAATGCACGGTTAAAATTAAAAAATAGATGCAGTATGCTCCGATAACCGAGTTTTACACAATGCCGCATAGATCCCACTAATGTGCAAAAGTGTATCATAAATTCTTCAACAACGCGATTATACAAAAAAAAAAAAAAAAAAAAAAAAAAAAAATGAAAAATTGTCGAAATGAGTGAAATTTGGAAACATTTATAAAACCCAATAATACCTAAAAAACCCATCTAAAAACCCATTAAAAATCGGTGGTTTTTGCCAATACTGCCAGACACAAAACATTATCTCCCCTGGTGACAATCCTGGCTTTGCCACCGTCTGCGAAACTTCACCTTTCTTTGTCCCTGATCTTTTTCGCACATTATTGTCGCTCACTTTTCATAGCCCGTAATCATTCCGATCTATCAAGCAAGCTATAGTTGTTATATGATGCGATAATTATTACCGGAGATATTGCATCACCTACGATTTGTAACCGAAGATTTTCGAACACCAATATTTGTAACTGTCAAGATTTTTTTCAAAATAAGTTTTTTTTTTTAAATGTCAAGAATTTTGCTGTGTTGAATCTTGCAATCCTACACATTATGTAGCTGCCAAGGAATCTGTTTCTCTTGTTCGCTACTGCTTTACAGAGAAGATGAAACACCGTTTTTCCCTTGTCTTGTTACTATAACGGCAACTATGGGCATTGAAGGAGAGACCAAGTCCAACCACTTGCTCACCTAACAGCCAATGCTCAGTTATGACTGTCAACAAACTCGACATGTCCCGTTTATTATGGGACAAAAGTTGCATAGTTCGTTTATGAGAATGTATCACCCTGCAAGTGTCCAGAAGATGCTTTCTGTTCTCAGCCTTGTTAAGAAAGAGTCTGAAGATATTACTTTTGACAACTGCAACAACATTAGAGGTATCCAAAGCAGATTCAATCCTTAGTAACTCGTTTGCCTGTTCATTATGATAGCGGCGGCTATGCGCATGATTGCAAACTAAGATAAGATCCCTCAGAAAACCCAGCATTGACAGCTAATTTTTCCGTTGTCTGACCAATAAAGATATTTTTAGCGATTTCAAAAAGATAAGCGCAGCTTTGCTATCCACAAAAGTTGCGTTACTTTAATATTGCGCTCAGGCTGCCAACACCACTAATATCTCAGCCAAACAACACTACGGTTGTCCGGAAGACGGTGACAGATACTTATCCGAAGCTCGTCGCGGAAAAGTTCAGATGCAACAGCCCAATTCAATCATCCGTATATACTCTGGAACTACATTTAGCTATTAAGTTAAGTATTTTAACTTTGAACAGATACATTAAGCCTTACTACAGGCAAAGATGGCCATTATATGAAGGTCTATGGGCACTGCTACAAGTTCAATATTTATCGCGTGATCCAGATCACGATATGGATCGCCATCCATCAATATAGCATGCTAAACATTCAATAAATATAGTGATACTGGATTGCGCGCAATACATATTGAGCATGCAGCAGTGCCAAATGGGAACAAGGTGTTCAGTGCAAGGTACATCTGAAGAACTGTTATACCGATACACACAATCTTTAAGCTTTAGTTAAGTTCAGTTTAGTTGGTCCAAGACAATTTCTTAGTTGCAGTCCACTCGAGCACAGATCTATACGTAAGAATAGGAAAAACAATAGCCGTATAAATCCATGTCAGCGCTAAGTTCCAACATCGCGGCGAACACACTACGACAGGCGTAGGTCATTGTCACTTTTAGCCATCGTGATAATTTGGAGTCCAAGATTATACCCGGATAGTTAGCATTGCCAGATAAAGAAAAATTCTCAATTTTTTTTTTTACCTGTTTTACCAGGGTAGTTTATAGGCAACCATTTTCTGTAGCCCAGTTATTGATTATCTACAGAACATTGAGCATAATGATGACACA
The DNA here is from genome assembly GCA_023159175.1 of Wohlfahrtia magnifica. Lineage (NCBI taxonomy): Eukaryota > Metazoa > Arthropoda > Insecta > Diptera > Sarcophagidae > Wohlfahrtia > Wohlfahrtia magnifica. Next base: position 1,538,114 of record JAKWBJ010000192.1, read on the forward strand.
TACATCACCACATCCTTTGCGCGAGCAATAACCTTTGTTCCCCTACTGCCCAGTTATATTAGAATCGTGTTAACAACGTCCCCAAAGGTGTAGTGGTTTCACACCGTCATAGACCACAACCTTCTTTGAATTAAAGCTGTTACTTAGTTTTGTGGTAGCAAAATAAATTCGGGAAATCTCTAATAATTTTCACACCCTAAACTGTTTCCGTAGATTGAACCTTGAGATAGCCATGTTGACTACCCGAAAGACGTAATGTGCAGTTATTGCCGTATGTAAAGTGAGTCAACAAGTTTTTCCAACGTCTTAAATGGCAGAAATGAAAGATTAATTTGACGAAAGTCCTTCGCAATCTCAAGACTTTTTTTTGCCAGTTTTGAGAATAAGAACAACCCTAACCTTTTTCCAGTTATCCGGTATATATTCAAGAGAGATTCAACGCGTAAACAATTTGTGAAGTCAGCAAATAAAATACTCTTTGGCTGTCTGTTGCATCCTTGATATAATACGATTACAGGGTATAGTCCTGTAATTATAGCCTTAAAGTGCTTAGAGAAACGTATCGTCTAGAAAAACAAGAATTTCGAACTAGCAAAGGGCTATATAAAATGTAACCAATCATAGGATAACCCATCAACATCCATTGTATGGGCTGTCCAAATATTAGGTATCATTTTAATTCTAATAAAAATACTTTTTTTCATATATTAAAAATGTTTTGATTTCAGTTTATTACAAATTGTTTTCAGTTTATTAAAAATGAAAAATTCTGTCGGTCCACTAAGCATCCTACAAGCTCGGCAAACTCCCAATCTTTTACCAAAATTATCAATGACGTTTTTCAATAAACTATTGTCTGCTCGATAATGTTGGTTTTAAGCTCTTGAACTGTTGTGGGATTATTTCTGTACACTTTCGATTTCCAAAAACCCAACCAAAAAAAAAAAAAAAAAAAAAAAAAAAAAAAACTAAAGGTGTCAAGTCACACGATCTTGGTGGCTATTTTACTCCTTTTCTACGATAAATAACGCAATTTTCGAACTATTCTTTCAAAAGATCCATTGTTTCTCTTGCTGTGTGACAAGTGGCACTGTCCTGTTGAAACCACATATTTCTCTATGTCTAAATCATCAATTTTCGGCCACAAAGAGATCCATATCATCTCCTTGTAGCGATTTCCATTGACTGTAATCGCATTTCAGTTTTCGTTTTAAAAAAAATATGGTCCAATGAATTCTCCGGACAACAAACCACATCAAACCGTAAGTTCTGGTGGATGTAATGGCTGCTCCAAGGTAACTCTTGAATTTTCTTCACCCCAAATGATGTAATTCTGCTTATTGACGTAGTCATTGAACTAGAGATGGGCTTTGTCAGCAAAGATTATTTTGTTAAAAAAATTCTCATTTTCTTCTTGTTTTTCGATGGCCCAAGAAACGAATTGCCGAGGTAATGTGTGATCAGCTGGTTTTAATATAGATCGTTTGATGTTTAATTGCTGCAAACGATGACTGATGGATGTTTTTGGCTCTTCTTCAACACTTCTAGCACTTCACAGCTACTATATTCTCGGTTGAATGACCACTGCGTTGATAAATTCTGTTTCTGTTATCATGAATGGATCCAGTTTTTTTCAAATTTCTCAACCATCAGCTTGATGGCACGCTTTGTTGGAATATTTTGTTCCATATTTCCTAATTACATCGTGAAAACTTTTCCCATTTAGAAAAATGTTTTAACAATAAAAACACGTTGTTCCTTCCTGTAACATTCCACATTAACATACCGGAATGTATTTAGAATCTGAACATAAAAATTTAGAATAAAAAGTACAAGTAGAGCAAAATGGCAATAAAACTAAAATGATACCTCAGTTTTGGACATCCTTTATATATAAAAATGAATGTGTGTTTGTATGTGCCTTGTAGACAGCTAAACAATTGAACCGATTTCTTTGAAATTTTTGTAGTGTCTCTCTGTATATATGGAAGGGACTATAGGCTATATAAATTTCAAATTTTCCAGCTGGGCTGAGCCACGCCCATACAAAGTGTATATTTATTTACATATACATCTTCAAACTGGTAACAGAAATTCTCTAAATTTGGCCCACATAGATTTATAGTCAAGGTAAATCATCACTTAAAAAGTGGGCGAAATTAGACAAGTGGGTGTGGTATCACCCATACAAAGTACATATTGGTTACAGCCAAAGTTTGATAATTTGGGCCGATTAACTTCGTATTCAATACAAATCATCTGGCAAAAAGTGGGCGAAATTGGGCGAGTGAGCGTGGTACCACCCATACAAAGTAAATATTAATTTTTTATATCTTGAGAATAGCAATAGTAGAAGTTTTTAAATTAGGTTCAAACAACGTCGTGAAAAATACACATCAGCACTCAGTAACTGGACTAGATTGGATAAGTAGGTGTAGCAGCTTCCATTCATACTAGATATTGGATTTTGTATATGTAGAGAACGAGCAAAGCGGGATTGCAGAAATCACACTCAATAAAAGCTATTTATATACGTATACTATCGGGTGATCTTTTTAGAGGTTTCGGATATGATTTAAAAATACACATAAAATTTAGAGTCGATAGGACGATCCATATAATTCAATGATTAAAGATGATTTCATGTAAATGTTGACCGCGGCTACGCCTCAAATGGTTCATACGCTACGTTCAATTATGGTATACTTACTTCAACACATCGGCCGGTGAGTCAACCGTTGCAGACTAGTTGACTTGTATATAGGAGCCTTAACATAGCCCCACTAAAAATAAAAATGAATGGTAACACTTAGCTCATGTCTGATATGACAGATAATTAGTTTTATCTTTCCGCTGAACGAATATGGTTGTGTATACGCTTCGCTAAGTGGGCCTGCGATCGACTTCAGAAGATGCCGATTTTGCCAAAAAAAATCATCTTTTCAGATGAAGCTCATTTTGATCTTGGCGGGTATGTAAACAAGCAGAATTGTCGCATTTGGGGCACAGAAAACCTGCACGCATACATGGAAAAGCCGATACACCCAAGACGAGGCACTGGTTGTTGCGTCAGAGGCATAATTCAGCCATTTTTCTGCGAAAATGAGCAAGGAGTGGCTGTTACAATCAATGGCGATCGTTATCGGGCCATGTTGAATATTAGCAACATTTGGTTTCAACAGGACGGCACTACGTGCCACACAGCCGAGGCTACACTCGAAGTTTTGCGCCCTGTTTTTGAAGATCGCATTATCAGCCGCAGAGCTGATGTCGTTTGGCCACCTTGGAGCTGCAATTTGGCTCCGTTGGACTATTATTTGTGGGGTGCCGTCAAAGATAAGTGTTACGCTAACAAGCCAGAGGCAATTGACGCTTTAAAGGACAATATTCGTGAAGCCATTGGTGAAATACAGCTGCACACTGAACACAATTTTTCTGCAAGCATTTTTCGTTTGCAAGTCGAATAACGGTTAAATTATAGACCGAGCTGAACCGAGCTGAGCTACCAAAAACAGTGTTGCCAAAAAAAAAGTTGTTAAGAAATCACACGATATATAAAAATGAATATGTGTTTGTTTGAAGACTGTTTACAGCTAAAAAGCAGAACTTAGAGTGTCTTTCTGGAAGGAACAAATGATTGGATTTTAACCGGAAGGCTACAAAATGTAACTAAGACAGCATTTCAGATAATAACTAAGATGGGGGTAGCGAAGCACGCCGGGTTTTAGCTAGTTTCACATAAATTTCTTTTATTTATTTTTGTATAATAAATCACAACTATTTTTTAATACCACAGGGTAATGTCCTTTACAAAATTTATTTCTGTAATACTCTTCCTTTATATCCGTTGATGAGATTTTCCTGTTTTTCTTATTTGAACAGAATTTCTTCTTTTTTTCCATTCTTTAGAATTCATTGTTTAATTACAAAAATATAACGAAAATTGCACTAAAACAGGAACTGAAAATGAAAGATTTTCCTAAAGACCATCTGAAAGGACAGGTGCAGTTACATAGTAGGGAAAAGCATAATTACATCCTACAAATCTATTAAAAATGTTTTAAATTTCTAAAAATAAAATTTTTTATTTTAAGTTTTAAAATTAGATTTGTATTCAATTAATCCCTAATTTTAATCCCTAATCTTCTCTCTACCTCTTCTCGAATGTTTTGTGTTGGTTTTGTTGCTGATCATTTTAAAGAAGCTATATAAGTGAATGCTTCTTCGTAAAAAGTTGTCTTCAAAGAATCGTTTTACTTTCTTTCGCACATGTGTAAATTATCCCACTTCAAAAAATTTTAAACACGACCCTGTTTTAAATAAATTGCTCTTTTTGCGGCTTTTATTATAGCTTTTTAGCTGTGTGTTATTATTGTTGCAAGAGAATCTTTTACAGTAAACAACTAGCAAGAAAAAACACTAAAACCCTTCCAATAACAAAGCACTATAAATATTTTCTTTTAACAACAGATATAAAAGAAAAAATAAAATTTAAAAAAGAGTTGACAAAAAAGTTTTAAAAAAGAATGAGTATTGTCTGTGGTAAGGAAAGGTATTTTGGGTCAATAAAAATATTTAATAATATCGTACTATGCAATATATAAATGATGGTAAAGAGTCATTATGGTCCTCTTATTACAACAAATACTACCTTGATCAAAAAGTTTTCGGAATAACCCGTCTTGTACACTCCAGCCATGGCGCCCACAAGGCAGAAATTATATTTAAGCATTAATTTCATAAAATTGTCTAGCTAACAAAGCCCGTTTGATTGATATTTAAAATATACTACCTTGATCAAAAAGTTTTCGGAATAACTCCCCGCGCGGCGGTCCCATCATTCGGATTTGAGTTTTTTTTTTTTAAATAAACTTCACGTCTTCGCGACTGCTAGCTTTTCGCATTTCACTTTTAATATACTGCAGGACAAAGCTTCCGATTTCAAATGGTCTTCAATTTCCTTCTATCTCGCTTCAAAAAAACATTCAACGTTCCTTGCGTAAAGGTCACCACTTATGGTTAAATTGAAGCAGTTAATTTTGCTTTTTTAATAAAAACCAGATCTCAAGCCTTTTGGCAGTGGTAGTACTTCTAGTAGATCGTACACAGCTACATGATATTTTTTCTTATCCTCTTGTTTCTTTTTTCGTGACAGTTCCTCCTCCTTCTGGTGTGATGTGTGAGCTTTATACAATTCAAACTTTTGCTGGTCATTTGGATTTTTGTATGTTTCGCAAAAGTCGCAGTAATCCTTTTAAAAAATTAAATATTAAACTCAGTTTTAAATATTTGATTAAACATTTGCGAATGTGCGAAAGGTAAATTATCGTTCATTTGAAGCTTTTTGTAGTCGCGCTATCAGTCTGCAATACATTTACTGCCTTCAATAATCTCTCGTGAAGATTGGTTTTGCAAGTAATGTGACTCAACTCTGGGTATGGCCTTTATAAAGTCCCTAACGCTGTCTTTAATTTCTGGGTTTACTCTGGGATGATTATTATGTTTGCCTCTCAAGTCGGAATCGACAAAACCATTCGAGTTCTTTTTCGTTAGAGTTGTGCGTATATATCGATCGCTTATTCCAAGCTTACAAATTTTAATTTTAATAACATTCACCGTAAAATAAAATGCGTTGTTATGTTTGCCAAAGTTTCCTGTACATGAGTATCGGTATTTTGGTAGCATAGGGTTCATATTACCTGCTACGTACTCTCTTTGACTTCGCAAGTCACTTGAGCTCCAATAGAGTACATCGCAATCGGCATGTTTCTCCGCAGAGTTGTCCCATTTTTCTCTCTTCAAATGATCTTCTTGATCTTGCTTGTGATACATAGAATTTTCCCGAACTTCTAACAATTTCGCCTTCTTAACCCTTCAATTATGTGGTTTACGACCGCTTTTTTTACATTTACTATTTCTGTTATCATTTAGCTCCTCATCATCTATAGTACTACTTGAATTCGAAGAGCTAAATCAAAAATCTTCATAATTTAAATTGTAACTTTTTTACATTTACAGCCTGGCCCACAATTTCGAACGACAAACCGCTAATTTGCGGCACACTAATATTTCCTAGACAAACTAAAATAAAAATGCGAACGATAACGTACACATTTCAGTACAAAATTGTTGCCCACTATTTCGTTTTTCTTATGTTTGTAAGAACACAGATATCAAAATCACGCACTTGTTTTTTATTGTCGTTTGCATTATGAAATGCACACTGGAGCGCTCTATAATACTTTTTCACGTATCTGGCTTTGTTGCTACATAGGTATTTGGTCCTTGTAAAGCCTTCAATTTGCAACCGTCATCGTAAAAAATAAGTAAAAATTATTTCCATAAACTTTATTTATATTTTTTAAAATTTATTTATTAAATTACTTATAGTATTAAAAATCATTCATGCACTTTTTCAAAAACCATTTTTTAATAAAATTAATAACTAAAAATAGTATTTTATAAATGATTTAAAAAACAATAAGAGTTATTAATACAAAACAAATAAAAGAGGGCATTTTAATCACAAGTTTTTAAAATAATAACCAAATTCAAGGCAATAAATTTTAAAGTTGTACGAACATAAATTTTTGATACTGTATTTTGGTTTGTATACATTTTTACCGTCAAGTTCCAGTGGTACCACAGTTACATTTTTAAGCGCTTTTTTTGTATATTGGCGATTTATTTGTGGAATTACTGTATGGCAATCTAGTTATTTATTTGTATTACGTTTGAAACGCAAAGCCAAGCGAACGATAAATCGCAAGATAGTGAGTCGCTGTTACGAGAAAAAGTGAGTGACTGCTTTTCGTTCGAATAAATATTCTTTCGACATCGTGGTCCAGGCTGTTAAATTTTATGGAAATTTATTCCCTGACAATACAACATACTATTCACAACAGCGCTATTTGCTCTCAAATATTATTTTTCAACTTAGGACTTTACAAGACTTTGTATATTAGCTAAATAAAGGGTCCGCCATCTAACGTTTCTTTTCAACTAGTGCTTATTTCGTGAATGGTAACACTTAGTTCATGTCTGATTTGACAGATAATTAGTTTTATCCTTCCGCTAAACGAATATGGTTGTGTATACGCTTTTTCGCTTCGCTAAGTGGGCCTGAGATCGACTTACAGAAGATGCCGATTTCGCCAAAAAATTCATCTTTTCAGATGAAGCTCATTTTGATATTGGCGGGTATGTAAACAAGCAAAATTGTCGTATTTGGAGCACAGAAAACCCGCACGCATACATTGAAAAGCCGATACACCCAATACGAGTCACTGTTTGGTGCGGATTTTGGTCCAGAGGCATAATTGGGCCATTTTCCTTCGAAAATGAGCAAGGAGTGTTGAAGGAATTTTTGTTCATAAAAATTGAGAGCAGGATATTGGCAACATTTGGTTTCAACAGGACGGCGATACGTGCCGAAGCTACACTCGATGTTTTGCGCCCTGTTTTTTAAGATCGCATTATCAGCCGCAGAGCTGATATCGCTTGGCCACCACGAAGCTGCGATTTCGCACCGTTGGACTATTATTTGTGGGGTGCCGTCAAAGATAAGTGTTACACCAACAGTAAAACTCATCACAATAATTTATACTGAAACCCTTTTTTAAATGCTAATATCAATTCTATAAACGAGTTTCACTATCAAAAAGTTACATACATTTTTTCCCCCAAGTCATACTCAACGTCTCTACCTTTTAAATCGACTTTGGTGGTACGTAAATACATACATACTACCTTTTTTTTATTCATGCTATATGGCCCCATAAGGTAAATTATTGTATTTACATTTTACGACACCATCAGCGATTGTTGCAGAAAAAATCTAGGGGTAAAAAACTGTTGAAGGAGGTAGATACATGACAAGACGACGTAACAGCAGTTGTTAAAAAAGCGTGCATGACTATTTATTGCTGGCAATTTACAAGGAAATTGAAAACGTTGCGAAACATTAGCAGAGTGCGCTTAAAAAGACCAACGATTTTCTAAAGATATTTCTATAATAGATGGATATCTAAGACCCTGTTCTTAATAGTTGGTTGTACTCTGGATATTGTCATGCCTTATTGCACATTCTAAAGGACATACCAATGAGATGTTATGTTAAATCCATTTGAGGGTTGAATATATTACTGCTTACTTTAGTTTTTTGTTTTTGTTGGTTGGTTATTTATAAAAATACTGTAAAGCAGTGTTCAGTTTTTTTGAAAATATAAAAGCGCAAGTTTAAAAATATAAAAAAGTAAAAAAAAAAATTAAATCTAAATTTCTTACAATCAAAGTTATTTTTCATAATTTTTTTTTCTCCTTTGGTATTTTATATATGACACAATAAAAAAACAGGCACATAAAAATGAAAAGAAATTAAGCACAAATTCAAGTTTTAACTTTTTTAAATAGTTAAGTGCAAAGTCGTTTAACGCCAAAAAGAAAATTTATTTTAATTTTTGCTTAGTTTCGCCAAACACGCTATGCTTCAAGGAAAAAAAAACCTAAAGACTTATTGTCAAAGCGTTGGCGCTACAGTCATATTAAGCAATAACTTCTTGGCTTTTAATTTGTAAAATATAAATTAAAATATTGTTACGATATTGACGAAAAGTATACGCCACGATTTGTACATTTAGAATTCTATACTATATTATGGAGGTTATTCTATTGGCTTGTTTCAAGGCTACGATCATCCTGACTATGCTGTGCTCATTTTTGTCAGTTCACTATAAATCGCATAGTATGTAATTCAAATTCTTAACGGCAATTGTAATATAATGTTGTAGATTATGGTAGAACATTCGAAATTAATGTCAATTTGCTATGAAAGGCGACGGATTGTGCTTAGTCAGTTAATCAAAAAGTCGATCTAAGGCGTTCATAAAATTATTGAGTAAATTTGTTTATTAGTTAGCTACGACGGGTAGCTAGAAGCGTCCAGCCTACCAGTGTTCAATATTGATCCCTATTGATACCTATCACTAAACCAGAAAATGAACAACCTACATATCCGCGTCCCGGTCCGATCCGAACCAACCAGACGCATGTACAAAGGAAGAGATCATACTGATATTCACATCGGCCATATCCGATAAGGCGTCCAGAAAAGGACTGCCAAGGAAAGCTGTCCAAATGTCCGAAAGACTCGGGCACTGGCACAGGAAGTGCTCGATAGTCTCCTCTTCCTCCTCATCCTGACAACCCCTACAGTAGTCATTGAAAGGCAGACCGAATCTCCTAGAGTGCGCCCCAGACACAAGAGTTCGCAGCCTAAGTCGAGGTATCCCCATAATAGACTCCGAGCGAGCCCGATCATATAGGGTCCAGATTTGCCTCGATATCTGCACCGGTGTTCATCATATCACCGTAGCTGTGCCCTGCCCAACATGTATCGCAGGACCATAAGTCTGCAAGAGGAGAGTGACATCCCAACTGAGTGGTCAATCTCCCCATTTTTGAGGAGGGAACCAACCTTCGCAAGTCCTCCGTCTGCCACACAGTTCCCCTGGGTGTTCGAGTGACCCCTTACCCAGGTATTGTATAGGTCTGAATGTCTTACCATGTCGTTCATTCACACATCAGTCGCAATGTCGAGTAGACACCGGGGAGCGTCCTGATCGCAGCCTGACTGTCCGTACAGATTCGGATATCACTGTCATATACCCCGTAGTACATCAACTAGTCCGCTGCCCTCTTTATCGCCGAGACTTCCGCCTATAATACACTGCAGTGGTCCGGCAGTTAAAAGGATTACCCCACCCCGTATACAGGAATAAAGATGCTACCCCCAACCCCTTCCGACGATTTTAATCCATCCGTATATACCTCAACAGTAGTACCGGGTCCAATTACCGGTTCTGGTGAGGTGCACACGGTGAAAATTCTATCCACTAAGGGTTTGGGTGTGCAGTTATCTATTCCCTCAGGGATCGTAGCCAAATACCTAAAGATGGCCGCATGCCCGTAGACCCTCTCCGACCATGTCACTGCCATCCTCAACCCTATCGCCGGCATGCTCGCCATCTGCCTAACCAGCAGGTCCGCTGGAAGCCAGTTCAGTAGTACAAACAGGGCCTTCGAAGGAGTGGAGTGGAGGAGTGCTGTACCACGCAAAACCGTATCAAAGATACTGCAATATGTGGATTTCTCCAGAGACCTCCACCATACAATCGCACCATACATAAGTATAGGCTTGACCACCGTGTTGAATATCCAATTAGAGCTCCTAGGAGTTAGACCCCAGGACTTTCCAACGGCCCTACGACAGCCGTACAGCGCAACATTCGCCCTTGCCGCCCTCTCATTGTATTTTGGATCCAGAATAGCTTGGAATTCAGGATTATCCCCAGATACTTAGCGCTCTCCGACAGCCCCAGCTCAACGCCGTGCAGACGCGGTAGGGAAAACGTCGGAACTTTTTACCAGCTCGTGAATAGTACCAGTTTCATCTTTCCTGGGTTAACGTTCAGCCCATTATCAGTACTGTACCGACTGAGAAGGCCCAGAGATGTTTAAAAGCTCCGCGACATTGTGTCAAGAAATTTTCCCGACACAGCCACAGCAACATCATGGCATACGCTACAGTCTTGAATCTATTGGAATCAAGCCTCATGAACAAAGTGTTAACTGTCAAATTCCACAGGAGAGGGGAAAGAACCCCCTGTTGAGTGCACCTTTCAGCCACCCTGTAGACGGTAGCTGATCCCATGGTGGGGACAATGACCCTGTTGAAAATGACTGTTAATGGATCATTTGGTGGACGTAGAACTGGTTTGGTTTATTTTTCATATTGAATCCAGCAACTATTGTTAAACGGAAATAACAATTGGTTTGGTGGTTACTTGATTCTCTCCAAAGTACTGGAATTGATTCTTTAATGATTCTGATATTGCATATCCTTGTTTCCCAGCCAAGTGTTCACCACACACAAAGCTTGAAAAACTAACACATGATATCCCCGACATGTTAAAACGCTACTATTATGAATATTTAGAATGAATGTGGTCTTCTGTTATATTAATAATGTGAAATTGTAGTGTCAGTATTGACTGTTTCACAGTATTGCCAGCAAGCGATAAAAATTAAGCACTCCCCGATTAGTTAAAAAACGCGTTTCGTTTCTGCAGTAATTTTTTTTTTTCAAATTTGCAGACCAGCGTGAGTATGCGAGATTTGGGTGTCTACACATGCGGATGAAAAAAATATTTATTTGAGTTAACGGCGAATTTAGGCTTCAATTGAATCCACCATTTTTATGAGACTTAATACGACGTTGACTTAGTCAAGAATACGAGGGTTAATATTTATATTTCGGTAACAGCATATAATTATAAATACTTTTATATGAAAGTGACTTGATTGTTTTGCAAAATATTCCCCTTGATGATCAATACACTTTTGCATTCGTTCAAACCATTTCTCAAAGTAGTTTTCCATTCCTCTTGAGACACCTCCAAAACATGGCTTTTGAACGCTTCAACTGCTTCTTCGGCTCTCATAAATTCACTCCCCTCGTTGACCACGCAGCTTACCTTTGATATTCAGAAACAAGAAGAAGTCATTTGGTGCGAAATCAGGATGCATGGAGGATAAGACATGAATTCTATTTTTTGACTGTTTAAAAAATCAGCTGTGTGACGAGATGTGTGAAATTTCGCATTATCATTAGAATGGTTTTAAGAGTTTCTCCAAAGACTTCCCACAAACAAATGGTTGTGTACCAGTCAGAACTGACCGTCCTGCGTTTTTCAAGTAGATCAGTGGTCTCATGATCCATTCGGCCGAAGAAATAGATGACCATTTGTGCCGCTGTGCTTTTTCCACGAGCAATTTTTTTGGATTTAGCTCGTCTTGCAATACCCACACGGTAGATTGCCGTTTTGTTTTTAGCTCATACGCATATATCCATGATTCGGCACCTGCCGCGATATTATTCTCGTTTTTTAAGGCACTAAGATCGAACTTTTCCGTACACCAATTGATGCGAGCCTTTTTTTTGAGCAATTGTTAAATTATGGGCTACCCAAAGAGAACATATTTTTTTTTTTCAATTAAGTGTTCAAGCAAAATCGTATGTATTGAAGTCGAACTAATGTACAAAGATGCTTCTATCTTACAATATATCACATGACAATCTTGCATTATCAGTTCACGCACTGCATCATTGTTTTGTAATACAACAACCAATTTTGGACGACCTGCAAGGAATCCATAGGTCGCACTACGACCACGATTACAGACTATACCATCGATATATATACAATGAATTGAGTTCATCAACACATTATTGTTGAGATAGTTCACTTCGAAAATTGTGAAAAATAATCCAACGAAAACCTTCTCTTGAAATTTTCATTTTTAGGCCAAATTTATTTTCTTAATTCACTGTAAACTAAACAAATAGCACTTGCGCTCCAAAAGTTGTAAGTACGTTTATGCTAAAAATATCAAACTTTATCATGATGTTGTCAGATTTTAGCTATTGACATTACTGTTGCTTGTTCCCGAAATATAATTAGTATCTCTTGTGTCAATATCCAACTATGAAAATGGCTAGATCAATCGGCAAAGCTACAGCACGGAACTCAATGGAGGGCGAACACAAAGAAGGACCAGGAACACCACTGTAGAAAAAATGCAAGAGATTAAAGCCCACTGAGAAATATTTTACTTTAGGCGTTAGTTAGTATAGTCATTTAGTTACTACAGGTAGCCAGACTTGGCTATCCCTCTGTGATACCCATATGAATTATCCAAAAAAGAAAAATCTACACGTTCGCATCCCGGTCCGAACCGAACCACCCAGACGCATGCATAAAAGAAGATATCCTGCTGATATTCACATCAGCCAGATCCGACAAGGCATGCAGTCCTAATATCCGACAGACTTGGTTACTGCCACAAGAAATGCTCGACAGTTTCCTCTTCTTCCTCATCCTGACAACCCCTACAGTAGTCATTGAAGGGCAGACCCAGTCTCCTAGCGTACCCACCAGCCAACCAGTGCCCAGTCATCACAGCCACAAGAATTCGTAGCCTATGTCGCGGCATCCCCATAATACACTCTAAGCGAACCCAATCATACAGTGGCTAGATTTGCCTTGATACAGAGCACGTGGGTTCATTAACAACATGTACCGCAGGACCATAAGTCTGTAAGAGAAGAGTGGCTCTTTATGAGGAGAGAGTTCACCCTCGCAAATTCGTCTGTCACACAGCTCCCCCGGGTGTCCGTGTGACCCCTTAACCTTACTTAGGCCTTGTTTCAGATTATGTTTATGGTTGTTAAAGTAAAGTAAAATCTGTAAACTAGACGTGAAGAACAAACAGTACAGTAGCTTAAAAATCGTATTTACTTACGGAGCTAACAAATATGATAATATGGCCCTCAAATATGGCAAGTGATGAACGGATATATCTTTGATGAGGACAATTGAGGCAAGTTTAAGCGGCACTGCATAAAATAAATTTTTTGAAAACCGTTGTTATACAGACAGGACTAAAAATAAGGTGTTAGACATCTATTTTAAAGACGTTGGAACAGAAATTTAGCTTTTCAGACTGTAATATCAGTTGGTTGAATTCCAACCAATTATGAAAATTGTAAACTATTTCTGGGAGATCTTGAAATAAATGGAGGTAAAAAAGAGTAACGAAACGTCCACTAAATCAATTGCGTTACAAATAAATTTTCTTTGTGCAGTACACATTTCTTTTTAAGAAACTGAAAGCTCTGCTGCACTTTTTGATGTAATGGTTGACTTGCAACTCTAACGCTGTAATTTAAATGCAAACAATAAACACTTGTGCCCTTCCTGAAGGGCTCTACTTAGCCACTTTTTAAAAAGGTTTATCTCTTGTGTCGATCAGATCACATCTGAATTATTATCAATATGACTCTAATCAAACTTCGGGTGTATAAAAAATCTAAACAAAATCTTTTGTCATTTCGAAATCACCACGTGAATAAATATTTTTTTTTTTGTTGCAACTTCCCTCGGGAGCATACGGCTTCCACAAGGCATCTTTTTCTGACTTCCAGTTCTTTGTAATTTTTTTTTCTTCTAGCCACGTCTACTGTAGACGGTGTCTAGCATAGATATTTGTATCTCCATCTGATGCTGCTGCTCATCGTAGACTTATTAAATTGCAAAGTGCTTTTTCTATCACTTTCCGTTTCTTCTCAATTCTTTACTACTTGGCATTTAAAATAAAAAGCGAAATAAAAAGGAATAAAAAAGTGTTCTTTCCGTACATAAATTTTAAATTATTCAAGGATTTATTTTTCTTCTTTTTAAATAACAGGCTAACACACGAGCAGCATGTGTGTTGGTCTTATTTCACCCCCCATGACAATAAACGTTTAAATGCAAATGAATAACGTGTTGTTGGCTAGGTGCTAAACCCAAGCTATATAACTGTGTACAATTGTGACTACTTTTCACCAACTTTAACACACTAAGGTGCTGATATGCATAATGTCATTCGCAGAGTGTTATAATACCAAAAAGAAGATAAATAAGTAAAAAAGGAGAGAAAAAAAGCGACTTGTTAATACATTTTAAAAGTAATTCCTTTTTTTGCGAATATGAAGTGAAGAGTAAACGTAAGAAAATATTTTTACGTAAAATTCAGTAAATTTATGTATATTTTATGCCATTGATGTTAATAATGATGGATTTTTCTGTGGTTTGCAAACACTCTTTACTTTTTTTTTATTTTTAATTTTTAAATTTACAGAATTTTTTAAGGTATGAAGGAGATTTCTTATTGTGGTTTTACCAGTCGCGTAAGTTCTCGATTTGGCGATGTCGAAATATACTGGCTAAACTTGATAACATTTGTACTTCAGACGGAATAACGCAGTGGGAAAAATTGATACAAAATTTGTCAAAAAGTTCATGCTCGGCGTGGGGACGAGGTCTCTGGAATCAACAGACTAGCACCTAGCACACGCATTAGTCTATCGGTGCACCCACAATCGATTTGAATAAAATAGTTTTTAGTAGTACTGAATTACTACTGTAAAGTAGATCCAATAATATCGTTTTCACCTACGTTAAGGCCAAAACATAATATACTTTTTGATTACTCAACGAAAAATCTGTCGAATACTGAATTAACTTGTTGCTGGCTATAATGTGTTTTTTGAATAGTTGTGTTAGTGAGAACATGAGAATTGCTATCTGAGAATTGAATGGGTAATAAGCATTATTAGTATCTGGATGAACTTATTTTTGATTAAATATATAAAAAATTGAATATTTTGTATACAAATTTAAGTACGAAGGCGGATTGATATTAAAGCTACCTAAGTAGGAAAAACACATTTTTTTTTAAAACCATTCATTTCTAACCATAGTCGCCTTTTAGCTCAATACACTTAGTAAGACGATTTTCCAACTTTTTTATACCATCTGAATAATACGATTTTCGGAACTCCTAAAAATACGCATTAGTTTCGCTAATCACTTTTTCGTTTGAGATGAGTCTTTTTCCTGCGAGCCATTTTTTCAAGTTTGGAAACAGGAAAATGTCACTAGGGGCTAAATCTGGACTATAAGGTGGATGATCAACCAATTCGAAGTGGATTTCTCGTAGTTTTATCATCGTATCTAATGCTGTGTGAACCGGTGCGTTGTCTTGAAGAAAGTGCACTTTTTTCTTGTTTAAATGTGGTCGTTTTTCCTTGATTGCACCAACCAATTGGTCCAATAATGCACGATAATACTCTCCTGTGATTGTGGATCCCTTTTCAAGATAATCGATGAACAATATTCCGTGTGCATCTCAAAATACAGTGGCCATAACCTTGCCAGCCGATTTCGCTGTCTTCGCCTTCTTCGGAGCACTTCCACCAGCTTCCACCCATTGCTTCGATTGATTTTTGGTTTCAGGTGTGTAGTGGTGGACCCACGTTTCATCAACAGTTATTAATCTACGCCAAAAATCAGCAGGATTATGCTTTATCATGTCCAAACACCGCTGTGGGGTAATCTGTCGAACTCGTTTTTGTTCAACACTGAGCAAACGCGGCACCCATCTTGCCGATAGCTTTTTCATATGCAAATGTTCATGCAAAATATTGAACACACGTTGATATGATATGTTTACCATTTCAGAAATATCATGTATTTTGACAAGGCGAACATTCATAATGATATCGAGGATTTTCTTGATATTTTCTTCAGTAACCACCTCTTTTTGAAATCTTCGAAACACTTACAAAATCTCGAGCTACGGGTAAACCTTCATGCACTTACAAGCAAATAACTTAGCTGAATATTACTCGATTTTAAGTTTCTTTCTGGATTTATAAAGAAAAGAAAATGATGTATATGTCATTTAAGCAGCCTTGAAGAATCTGGGTATATTTCTCAAATTAACACATTTTTCATCCAATTGTTTATCAATTCTTCAAGTTTAGATGCGGTTTTGCGCACTATTTTATATAGAAACCATACTATATATGAATTAATTAAGGAATTTTATTAAGCGTTGCCGGCAGCTTTAGACAGAAAATTATCATTTGGCGAAAGAAAAGTCATATTTTGATAAAAAAATGATTATTTTTGTATTTAGATTTTTTATTAAAAGTAATAATTTTATAAAAACAAAAAAGCAGATGTCTTACATAAATAGACTAACAAACTAACAACGCTTGTAAATTGAATTTTTTAACCAAAATTCGTGCGGTTAGGAATGTGTTTCGTATAGAAAAATTATCTTCGGCGACGAAGTTCATTTTTGGCTCATTGGGTACGTCAATAAACAAATTTACTGAATTTAGTGCGAAGAGAAGGCAGAAACAGTTCAACAATTCAGTTTGGTGAGGTTTGTGGGCTGGCAGCATCATTGGAACAAGGTGCCGTACGATGATAATGGGCTTTTTTTTTCTGAAATGAAAGAATTGGACTGGTTGCCATGTTGTTTTAACAAGATGGTGCCTCAATGAACCTATTGAGTTGCGAGTTTTCTGAGCAATTTATCACACGTTTGAAGCAGTTCATAAGCCGCCAAGATCATGCAATTTGATCCCAATAGACTAGACTATCGTGTACAGACATATCAGCCACAATTCCAGCCATGTAAAATACAGCCTCCATACATAAGTTTTACCCTTTCGCATTAAATACTTATACATTATTATTACTTTGAATATTGTGTTAAGCAATACCCCCAGTTAATGCAATCTCTAAGATCATTCTTTTTTGGTAGCTTCATAATAGTAGCTATTGTTCACCTACAGATTATGGCCTATGATCGCTAGGCTAGCACAATATGCGTTTGTATGATGTTAGTCGCGATTTATGTACAAATTAATAAGAGTTATTCTGGCATTCCGTCTGCATAGCTCGACTTGTTTCGTTTATGTTTGCTTATTGTGATTGCTAACTCTGTGACAAATGGCGGGTTGCAAGGGATTTATCTTTTTTGTTGCTGTGCGCTAGTTTAGTTTAGTTCTTACTGCTATTGCCTAAATCTCTGAAATGCTCCATTCATCTTTTTGCTTGTAGATACAATTAAGTTTAACTTTGGTTTAACTTTAGACTTTTGTTTATAAGCTGATTAATTATTCGGTGTAGTTCTCTTTTATTGCTTGAACCAGTTGTCTCTTCGGCGTCATTATCCAAGGATTCTATATAAATATATGAGCGTTTATCACTTCCAATCGCTCTCCTAACTTTTTTAGCCAAATCAGCGTGTTGTTGGTTAATTTGCGGATCGTTGAACATAATTTTTTTTTAAAGATTCTGCTATTCAATCAGATTCTATGATCTGTCTGTAATCTACTGTCTTCTGTTGAACCTCTGCTTTAGTTTTAATCGTTCTTTCACTATTTGCTTCATTCTATTACAAGAGCTTTTTTACGATTGTACTTTGTTTCCGATTATTCTTTACGTGCAGCTTAATTTTAACTGTTCACTGACTTCCTTGTCCTTTAGCTTATCTAGGTTAATTTTTCGACGTAGACGTAAGTTCTTTGTCTTGTGGGACCTAGCTTTACGTATTCGAGTTGGACCAATAGTTGGAATTAATTAATAGTGTAGCAGAGAAATAGTAGCTACAAAATAAGATTTCATTAACGCTATGAAAAATATGGTAGAAATACGGTAGAGCAAAAAGGAAAAGTGAGGTGTCATAAGTGTGGCAAGAGCGGTCATTTTCCAAGACATTGTAAGTCGCCGCTCCCAAGTGCAAGATTTGTGTCACCACAAGGACTTATTGGGCAGAAGCTGGGATATAATACATAAAATTGTAAAAAATACGCTTTTTAAATTATGTTCCTTAAAAAATGCTATTTAAGTTACTACTTATGCTTTAAACACATAGACGACGGCAGGCTACCAACTACAAATTAAAAAAATAAAATACACACATATATACATATGAATACGATTATTTTGGCAGCATCACAGCTACACGGCTACACGGCTACTACTTTTGCTGCTGTATCAATTTAAACTTATTTCTATTTTATTTGGCTAAAAAATTTAGAAAAATTTTTAAATATATAAAATTCAAATGCTAAAAAAATTACTTATTTGTTCTTGCGTTTTAATAATATTATAAATTTAAAAATGTATGTGTGTATGTATGTATGTATTTCTCTGTTTGTTAAGCAGTTAAACGGCTGAACGGATTTTTCTGCAATTTTTACAGTATTTCTCTTTATGTCTGAAATTAACTTTAGGCTATAGAATTTAAAAAATGCTAACTGGATGGCGCCACGCCCATGCAAAGTTAATACTTATTTGTCTTCTTTCTTCAAAAACTAGGCACTAGACAAAATGGCGTGGTATCTGCTATGCATACTAAATATTGGTTTCATTACATCTTGAGAACGGTTAAAGTTAAGTTTCAATATTTGATCTGAATCCGATCATACTAAATATTGAATTTTATATATGTATGTGGAGAACGATATGTGTTGAAGCTTCGCAACGTATACAGATTAGATTAAAGCGTGTATTGCAGAAAGCACATCAGGTAAAAGTTATCTATGTACACATACAACTTATATATAAAATTAAATGTGTGTTACTACGAAGACTGAAAAAAAAACAATTATATTCAAATTTTTGCAGCGTATTTCTGAAAGTTACTAGAGGCTATCTTAAATGTGTGAATTTGAATTGGATGGGGCTGAAATGTGGAAAAAGAGTTAAAAATTATAACTATGATAATAGTGAAAGAAAATTACAGAGATAGGGGTAGCGAAGCACGCCGGTCTTTAGCTCGTAAAAATATAAAGAAAAATAATTATTTTTTTTTAAATCAAAACTTTTTATATTTTGTTCAAACTAAAAAATATCATTTTTAAATTTAAAAATCATCATTTGATATTGAAAATAATCAAATCATATTTTGGTCAAAAAACCATCAACCGACAAAAGTCAGCGCGGCTTCGTTTTTGGGTCCACAAGCTCATCAGGCCGAATATTTTTTTTCTGAATAGTAATTTATATAGTAGTATTGAATTATGTTATCTTATTATTATTATTATTAGTACCCTTTATAGCATTATTAGTAACATTATTATTGACTGTAATATTATTGACTGTACTTTGTACTCAGACTACACACAGAGTGGGATAACGTTGTCAAGACGTGATCTTATTGTGTTGCGACCGATTGTGTGTTCATTGGACGTTCGCTCTCACTTTCACAGCCGCGAATATTGGTATGATGTTGCAAACATAACTGTCGGTGGCAACATGTTCGATCTTATACCATTGTCAAGCGTATAAAAGAGCGAACAAACCAAGCAAAAGGATATTATTGTCGGCTTGCCTTGGATTATGGGCTCGCCAGTTCCCCGATGGTTCGTTCCGGAGACCGTCTTGTCGGGTCATTTATTACCATGCGGGTTTCAAAAGGATCGATGTTTTCTTATGAGGACTGCGCTGAAATTTTTGGAATGATCGTCCGCCATAGAGAATTGGATGGTGACCGGCTGCTTCGAGAGGAGACCCTAAGGGTGTACAGATACCTGTTGGCTGTGGATCTCCTAACGTTGAGTGACGAAGGGCTGCTCTATGGCGACGAGGGCCTGCTATTTTATCACAGGAGGGTTAGTACGCTGGATGTGGATAGCCTGGTGTATAACACTGCACAGTGAGGTGGATGTCTGTGCCCTGTTGTTATTAATTAGTTGTAAGTAGTGTTTTAAGTCAGTTTTAAGTATATGGGTGTTTCCGTTTTTCCATTTTTTGCTGAATATAGTATAGGAGTTGATTTGTTTTGGTGATGGATTGCGGCTGTTCTGCAGTATTTTAAGTTTTAGTTAATAAGTCTATGATAAGTATCATTTACGCATACAATAAGTATCTACATGATTAATTAGTTTAAGATGAACTATGTAAGAACAGAATATTTGGATAAATAAAGTAAAGTAAATAAGTAAAAGGACAGTTGGTGTCCTGCTTCACGTGGGTAAAGTTTAGTTCAGCTTGCGGTACTCCGAGCCAAACTAAATAATCAATTTGAAGAAAATAATACTAATTGCTTCAGTAATATTATCTCCGGCATCAAGTAGAGGACAAGGGTAACTTTTTGTCGGAGTGTGGTAAACCGCTGCGAATAAGACAACCCAGGAGGCGAGATACCTCGATCATCTGTGGTGGCCCAGGTATTTAGCTTTCTCCAACGACAGTAGGACCTGACGTGACTAAGGGAACAAGGTTAAAGCTGTGTCGTAGGTTGGTGAACCACTGCGACCGAGCCGACAACTAGTGGCCAAGCAACCCGATCATCATTGGGTGCCCGTGGTGATCGAGTTACCCCGCCTTTCGTAACGCGACTTACGACCACGGACTGACTTAGTTTTCCGGGCTCCCACCTAGGAAACAAACGTTAGTTTAGCGTTAACATAGATTCCTAAGCAATGTTTTAAAAAAACTATTTATGATCATAAGTGTTAGCTTTATTGTTTACTTGTTAAATAATCAATAAATTATTTATAATTATAAATAGAAGTCTTATAATATATTTTCTGTCCGACACTGAACCCCCCAAAACCTACCCCAGCATCCGAGCGGAAAAAGAGTCATTACAAGCAATTATTAAAAAATCATACTTTTATTACAAATTTTTAAACGTTTTTAAAAATACAGTTTCAAAGTAATAAAAAAACACCAGTTTGCTAAAACTTTTATGATTTTTTCGTGAGTTGTATTATGAAAAAGCTTTATAACTCCCCCCAACGGATTTTTAAGCCGTAAACCTCTTTTTATTCATACCTTAATATAATTCCTTAGTTATTTCATAAATGATATGGTTTTTATGTAAAATAGTGTGAAAAACGCGCATAAGCTTCAAAACTGTGAAAAAAATCTTGATAAAAAATGTGTTTGTTTGAGAGTATTTTAAAGCTACCTAACCGACATATGTATATATCAGGTACATAAAAGGTCTCTTTCTTTTCTTTCCAAATCCGAAAAGAAACTTAAAATCTGGCTTAAATCAGTTCTTTAACCGTAACTCGAGATTTTGAAGGTGTTTTGAAAGTTCCAAAAATAGATTCCTGTGCTACCCGACAGAGCTTATGGCAAAAGTAATATCATTTTCCAAGTATTCCAACTTCGTTCATTTTTATCACAGAAGTATAAAAGAGTTAAAATAAACATTTAAAAAATTTGCATACACCCGCTCTGCATGTTCAATCGTCGCTGTTTTAGTGACGAATAAAAGTAAGAGCATACATTGCACAACGTGTTTTGTATATAACACACATACAGCTGTTTACGTAAGTAAAGTTCAATCAGTTGCATTTGTAAGCAAATAAAACTGCACTAAATATGACGAAAAGTTTGTTAAGTTCATTATAGTTCTACACATTTGATTGTATGTATTCACACAGTCGTTTAAGCTGGCCTATGCATATTATGTTAGGGCCTTTACACTGACTTACTTTAAGATGTTGGTCGGTGCCAGTAGTAGAGCGCCTCATAATCTGCTTAGGCGATTCAGTTTCCTACCCACAGTATCTGTACATTGACTTTAAAAACAATCTCCATCCTATTCAAATGTTTACTCAGTTTTCAGGTCCTGGTAAATTATAGTTTCCCAGCAAAACTTCAGATAGGAACCTTTCAGAGGTAAGTGTCGCTGCTTTTAAGTGAATCCAAAAGTCTGGGAAACAAGCATCTGTTTTATGAATAACTTGTTAAGAATTACTTTGTTTTTGTTCTTTGGCCAAGAGACTTATTCATTTAATTTTTTATCTGTAGTTTGATTTTCTTTTTCTAATTTCGTTTCTCTCTTCTTTTTTCCAGAAATCACTTTAGAACCAGTAAGCAAAATAAAATCTAAGAGCCTTACCATGACAAAGGAATTTGTGTTGCAAATATTCTTTTCCTTCTACTAAAAAATATTGACTTCAGTTATCTACCGAATCTCAGTGTACTTATGCCAAAGGTAAGTCCGTTAAGTCTACTCTGTAATCAGCTTTTAAATGTATTAAAAATATATTTTAAGTATGGATAGCGATTATGTCCTCCATAGATTTGTTAGCCATGAAGATTAACAGGTGCAATGTTTAAAATATTTAAGAAATTATTGGCCATTTTCTTTTATTCAACTACGATCTTATTGCGTCTGTATCTTCTAAAAAATAAGTCATTTTTTTCCTTATTTGCTTATATACCCATATACATACACTCAAATTTCTAAACAAAGTTTGCTCTTAATTTATTTTCTTTTTTCATTAAATATCGTAATTTATTATTCAATTAAGTCATTATTGCCATTAACAATTTTCTTGTTAATAGAAGCATTTAATAAAATGTCACTTGTTTTTTGGTAAATTAATTAATTATTTATCATTCGTCGAAGGGCCTTTACTGCGGACAAAAGAGCCTTAAAATAGCCTTGGCAATAAAATCAAATAAATTGCCATAAATCTTAATGCGACAGTTAATATTGTTTGACATGTGTTGTCACAAAAACAAAAGAGAAACAGAATTAATTTCTTAACAAATGGCCAAAAGAATGAAACAAGATTAAGGTTATGAGAGGAACTTGATGACCTTTATTGTTTCTAAGAAAAGGAAAAATCTCTTCTCACAAGGGGTATGTGATATTTCTACTTAAAAAAACACTTCTTCGAGGGAGTTTGTCTGGCCGGTACCGCGTTCGTATTATTTCGAGTAAATCTAATCACAACTTCAATTAGTTTACGGCCATGCTAGAACTTTTTACCATTTACAATTGTTAATCGATAATTATTGAGGTTCACCTTCTACATTGTAAGCATACTCTAAGCGTATTTTTCCACCTTGTCCCAATATTCCTTAATTCGTTATTCAGCCTGCATCATTCAAAAAATGTGTATTTGGCTTCGTTCCCATACGTGCCAAGTTGCGTAAATCATTTGCCACAAGTTTGCAGTGCATTCTGAATTCAGCTCAGTAAATCTAAGACTATTGACGAATCTTATACCCAGATATGTATTTCAGTATATTCTACATCGTTCCTACCACCATTGTTCCTAGGACGCACAGATCCACACCTAGTGTATCTATAGGGTACGCCATCTAACGTTTTTTTTCAACTAGTGCTTATTTCGTGAATGGTAACACTTAGCTCATGTCTGATTTGATAGACAATTAGTTTTATCCTTCCGCTGAACGAATATGTTTGTGTATACGATTTTTTCGCTTCGCTAAGTGGGCCTACGATCGACTTACAGAAGATGCCGATTTTGCCAAAAAAATCATCTTTTCAGATGAAGTTCATTTTGATCTTGGCGGGTATGTAAACAAGCAATATTTTCGCATTTGTGGCACAGAAAACCCGCACGCTTACATTGAAAAGCCGATACACCCAAGACGAGTCACTGTTTGGTGCGGATTTTGGTCCAGAGGCATAATTGGAAATTTATCTTCGGAAATGAGCAAGGAGTGGCCGTTACAGTCAATGGCAATCGTTATCGGGCCATGTTGAACGAATTTTTGAAGAGGACAGTACGGCGCTACGTGCCACACAGCCGAAGCTACACTCGATGCCTTGCGCCCTGTTTTCAAAAAAAAAAAAAAATTTTTTTTAGCGGACCCTTTATATGTCTACTTGTCAATTTATTTTCTCTGTGGCAAGAGTCACGCCATGTTTTTCCATCCAGATTTTTAGTTCTTAACATTGCCTTCCCTATTTCCTTTGTGCTTTGTCTTCACTTTTAGCGGTGATAACAGCTGCTATATCATCATTATGCCCAAGCAGCTAAATATCATCGAGCATTGCTATCTTGAGAGTTTGTTCGTATGTTATGTTCCTTAAGTCTGGTCTAACTATGGAACCTTATGCCTTTACTGATTTTTTTTCTCTCTGGGACACGACGGTAAAGATATCTCCTGGTTGTCCTAAGCAGGTGGGTAGAGAAATTGAAATGACTTTTTAGTGCATTAGATAATAATAACGATAATAATAACGCCTTTTTGTAGGCTGCTAAAAGCATTTCGAGTTCCTTGATTAGTTGTTTTCCTTCTGTATTCCTTACACTCTCTCACTGCACTCGACTTTCTCTTCCTAAAGCCAAGTTGTCTTGGCGATAGTTCTCCTGTCTTTTCAACTTATGTTGTGAATGTACTCTTTATTAGCTTTACAAACAACTTGTCAGCTACATCCAGCAAACACAAAGGTCTATATGCGTAACGCTAAGTTAAGTCTAATTTTTCCTTGCTTATAAAGATGTTTACCATTTTTAAATATCGGAATACACACCAGTTGTCCAGCATAAATTAAAAATTCCCAAGAGTACTTTAGAAAGGTTTTTAGATATGCATTTTATGACATCGTGTAATTAATTCCTTAAACGATTTGCGTATTCCCTAAGAACAGTTCGGCGCCACGTTGTGTGCGGTCTTCCTCGATGTTATATGGGGAGGTTTTCAATTTATCCATATTTCTTTTTTATTGACGTTGATGTTCTTTCCGAGGGATTTCATAGGGTATGTTTACGGGCCACCATATGTGAAGAATATTTCGTAGGCAACGGTATATAAAGCTCTATTGTTTTGTTTTTATTTTAGCGAACTCTAGCAATGTCTCTTAGCCGTGGAGAAGTACTATCTCCACGTAAGCATTAAAAATTCGGGATTTAGTTCATATGCTTTTGTTATTTCCACGCCTTACACTCCGTATGTTGGAAAATGCCGAAAGCGCCTATTGAATGCGACTTAGAATTTCAGTTTTAGCAACCCTAGTATGTGAAGCTGTTGACATCAGCTATAGTCTGCGCTTTTATACCGCAGGACATATCGTTGGGGTATTTAATACGCAGAGATTGAATTCGCAAAGAATCTGTTATGTTGGTGTTGATCTTTAAGTCGATCTTTAGCTATTCCTGCTGTAGTTCGTTTAACTTGGATTGGATTGATGATCTTCGGTATTTGTTTCGCAAGGTATTCAAGACGCCAAGCTAAGCTGATAATCAAACAATTACCATAGGAGATTACTTTTACCCAAAATAAAACTTGCAATTGACGTGACCTAGATTATGGAAAGCTCAGTCAAAAACGACAAGAAATAAGAGGCCAAAAACTTCCGTCGTCTGATAGCAAGGCTTAAAAACTGGTACATAAGGTAAAAGACAGTCTTTCCCTCCTCCGAAAAATCACAACTCCCACAAAAAACATTCGAGGGGAAACAGACACAATGGGCATGCTTGCCAATCGGACAATGACCCATTAGTACCAACTTAATGAAAGAAGATTATTAGTCCTCTTTTTATCGAAGACGGTCCAGCAGAGCGATACCATATGTGCTCTCTCTTATACAGCCAACGAGAAGCCCAACTATCCAGCCTAATCAAGGCAATCGGAACACCAATGACAGGTTCATGCTTTGATCATACTGATGATGTCAATGCACAATCCGTTCCACCTAAAACCTGTCTGGTGTTTACTCGAAAGTCTGTTAAGTGAACGGGTTTTGAGGCTTTAAATAACCTTGTTGAACAGGTTGTCTGCCATAGCTAGTGCTATTTCAATTGCTGCCATCGGAAAGGTCTCGCTTTTTGGAGTGCTTCAATTCGGATGTTTCTGTGTTACATGTTTTATTAAATAAGAGAAGTAGTGTGTCGATCATACTTACACTATCACTGTTTTAAAAAACAGCTGAGTTACCAGCTTTAACCGCAGCTTTTTGATTTTTCATTAAGTCTCACTTTTTCCTGTTCTTTCAGGGCCCTGTGTACTTATTTGCCGCATAGTAAGTTTTCTTTCTTCATTGACACTGACAGAAAGAACATTTAAATTCTGTTAAAATATCTTGGCCACACATTCAGCTGTTCTTGTGCCATCAATGTCAAGCTGTGGCTTTCGTCTTTCTTTTAGGCGAGCTCTCTGACTATTGCAAATATGTACCTCACTCAGGTCACCTATGTCGAACGCGTCTTTGGCCTCATGTGCAATTTAGCTGAAAAATAATTGTTTATCATTTCATGCCTAAAGTTTTATCTGTTGTGCTAAATTGCCTACTTTTCTTGTATTGGGCAGAGTTAGCAATGAGCATCCGAAACACTGGAAAAAAATTGAGAAAATTGCACTCAAGAAAATATTTAAACTTTGTTTAAAATACTATATAACTTAGATGGCGAGACTACTATCGATGCGTTTAATAACAGAGTTGGCAAGCCCAGTGCCTTACACCATACTATTCTTCTGTAATCTCTTAAAATCCAGTGTTCGTTTCAGTTTTCATAAAGCGATAAATACAGGGTGCCCGCCGGGAAGGTATACTACTTTCTTTTACTGCCATTTTGGTAAACATTAGTGTTGACAGTTCATATTTGGCAGTCGTAAAGTAGAGACATGGCAAATTTATTGTGGAAAAATATTCCGTAAACCAGCGTGTTCTAATCGTTAAAATATTTTATCGAATTCAGTCATCGATTTTCATGAAAAAATTATAATGAGTGACGAGGCACATTTTCTCTTGAATGGTTATGTGAATAAACAGAATAGTCCGGTTCTGGGCATTGGAAAACCCTCAAATTATTCATCAGTCACCCTTGCATCCATTTAAAGCGACAGTCTGGTGTGCAATTTGGTCAGGAGGATCATTGGATCCTAATTATTTGAAACTGAAAACGACGTAACGGTAGCTGTCAATGGGGAGCGATATCGTGATATGATTGACAACTTGTTAACGCCACAACTGCATGCTTTGGGCTTAACTAACATGTAGTTTCAACAAGATGGTGCCACATTGCATACAGCCAGAATTACAATAGAATTACTGTAAGACCTCTTTTCATAACAAATTATTTCAAGGAATGGTGATGTTGATAGGCCTCCGTGATCGCCTGAGTTGACTGCTCCGGACTTCTTTTTGTGGGGATATCTGAAAAGCAAGGTTTATGCAAACAAACCAGTAACGCTGGAGCAACCAAAGCAAAATATTTGTGATGAAATTAATGAAATACCGCGTGAAATGTGTGAGAATGTAATGAAAAATGTGCTCAAAAGGGCACGCATTTGTGAGGCTATCAAACATATATAAATATAAGATCCATTGTTTTTCATTATAAACTAACAAAGTAGTATGCCTTCCCGGCGAACACCCTGTATAAAGCGATTGGAAATTTATGTAAGTGCTAGGAAGTATTAAAAAAATTGAAATTGCGATTTTACGGGCAGTAAATCTGTCATAACATTTCAGCAGGAAATAAAACTCGAAGAAAGCCAGTGCTAAAAGCATAATACGAAAAACCAATAACGAAGGCTAATAAATCATCGATTGTTTAGTTTTTAGCTACATTTTACAACACTTTTTCGGACACTTTTTGTTTGCCTTTTTTTTCCTTTTTTTTGGGTTTACAATTACTGCGAATTCATTTAATAGAAGGACTGTAAGTATAGTAAACTTATATATATGCGACAGTTGAAAAAAAAAATCCTTTTGTTAATCCTGTTTTTCTCAGTATTAGATTATTTGTTTTATTTCTTAACATTTATTTGTTGTAAAACTTTTCTGGCATCCTAAAGGAGCTCAATTTACTACTTTTATATGTTTTTCCCTTCGTTTAATAAATTTCTTATAAGAGTCCTTCGTTAAGGACAATCTCATTGGTGATTGATTTATGCTTACTTACCACCCTCTCTACCAACAACAACAACAATGGAATACTTAAAAGGAAAGTTAAGAAAATTAGAAACGAGAATTTATTTGTCACATTAACCGAATGTTTTATTGAGCAATTTACAAAAGTTGACCGATAGGACAATAGTAGTGGGTAAATTGTGGCCTAGAGAATATTACAAAGGAAGTTCACAAGAATTTGCATTTGAATGAGAAAAAAGTATCTTTAAAATATAAAGAAAACATTAAATCCTTTACGAATAAAGGATAATGAAACAAAATTAGAAATGATGATTAATCAATGCAGTCTATTATTCAAAACTAAGTAGGAGGGAGATCGATTATTCAACTTTTTTCGAATAATTCGAAAAATTACAATTAATAAAAACCGGTTAACTGTTTCTTTTATTAAAATAAAATTCTTCCCAATTTTTGTTTCATTTGCAAATAAAGTTGATAAATTTGTGTCTCATGTTGTAATTTCTAGCAAGTATGTAAAGGTGGGATCACACGGTTGTCATAATGCACCAATAATTTGTATTTTTTGTATGCCCATCGTGTAATTATACAATTTATTGGCCCATAGGGCAACTCACAATATTGTTACGAAAATAAGGTTAGGCACCACAGCGTTTATTACATCGCTAAAATAAATAAACAAAAGCTGCAAGCTATACGTGCTGTTTACAAATAGTCAAATCTACAACAACAACCATTAGCAGAGATAAAGTAAATAAAAATAACATGGCAATAACAATAATTAAGCAGCAAAGAAAACAAGTAACAGACAATAAACAAGCAACAACAAATACTAAGAACAGAAAGAGGTAGATGTCCACATACGCATGGCTACAAAAGAACTAAAAAGAAATTAAAAAAGAGAAATGGAATCTACCTGAAGTATTGAGATGTTCGAGAGCTTTCGATGTGTTGTTTACTCAGCCATATAAAAAGCACATCCATGCGAACAGCAATCAGTTTATATGTCGTAAACTCGGGGAGTGCAGTCTTAAGTAAAGTAAACTCAGCGAATGTGTTATTGGTTTGCAGAGAGTTTATAAGGAGTAAACTCGTGAACCTAGTAGTGAAGTAAAAAACCACTGCCGTCAAATGAGACCGAATTGAAAAAGCGGTTGTATTAGGATTTTCACCTGCGAGGCATTAATTAGAATGATTTTGGCTGAGGTAAAAGAATCTTCTAAATCTTATGGAAAAAATTAATGGTCTAGAGAATGCACAAGAAATTTCTAAAGCTGATAATGAAAAACTGTTGGCTGAAAAGCAGAATGTTCTGGCAAAAAATTGAAAAGAAATTTAAAGAAGGTCGAGTGCAACAACAGAGAAGCTGCAAGAAATATATGAGACGGTAAGCAAAAGGGTTGATGACGTCGATGCAAGAGTGACAAATCTAGAAAAGACTGTTGACGAAAAATTTAATGTTATAGAACAGAAAAATCAATAGTCTACAGTGCCAGCAACCCGAACCAGTGCGTATTGTGTGCTTTGTTGTTATCCCACCTCTATCCGTATTTAAATTTCAATTCGAGGCAGTTGCCAACAGAAATGGATAAGCGATCAAAAGAAAGCTCTAGAATTAATTTTGGCGTTAAAAGATGCTGCAGCAGAAATTTTAGAAAGCATGCCAGCCAGCTGCAGAAACAACTACAACGACGTAATGGTGGCACTACAGCGTAAATTTGGCGACGAGCGCAAACGCGTCTTGTACCGCATGGAGTTAAGGTGCCGAGGCTACTTATTTATCCCAATCAAATGCAACCCTGGTGCGACAATCGTCTGAAAGCTTTATCGGCAATCATGTACCAATGTAATTCCAATATATATTGTATTCTTGTGTGGGAATTGAAGAAGACAATAATCATCGATTTTAATTTTTTAATTGATTTTTTTCTGAAACAACACGAGTTTGTACGGTATTTGTAATTGTCATCCCTTAAAATATGATTTTCTTTAATTATTTATATATAAATTGCATCACAAGCTTCCACCATTTCCTTTTTTCATTATTTTTACTTTTTTATCAAGCTGGCACCTGATAATCAAAGCCGATGCACTTTATATTTTTTAGAGAATAAATCATATTTAATTTAGAGAATTAAAAATAATTTGTAGTTATATTCCAATTTAAATCAATAAATATTTGAGTGAATTAATTTGTTGTCTTTAATTTTTTGAAATGTTTTCTCATATGCATCGTCAATGGCCCTTCTTGTGAACCAATTCCTGACCTGACCTTATTTTCTTTTTTTTATATTTCTTATTTATTTGTTCACTATGACCTCAATATATGTAAATAGCGAGAACGCTATTTTCTTTATTTTAAAGAACGAACATTTTGAACACAAAGAAAAATTAATTTAGCCCAACAGCTGATTCACAGATTGTCGTAAACTAGAACAATCGTGTGACAGTGTTGGGACAATTATTGTCAGCACATCGTTTTGCGCCATTTTGTGACAATAAAATTTGTATGAAATAAGACAACCGTGTGAATACAGAATTTTTAATTGAGACAATTTTATTATAGTGCGCTAAGTTGTCATAATAAAATTTGTATCAGATTGGTGTATTTGAGTCAATCGTGTGATTCCAGCTTAAGTATGCTAGAATAGCGTTCGGCTTTTTTAGGGTCTTAACAGACATTTACTCTTCAACAACGCAACATATTACTATTTCATCTTGTAATTAATTTTTGCAGCGTATTTTGCAAGAATTTGTTTTACCAGTGCCTATAAACTACTTGGTGTAGAATCAAGTTTTCCTTGCTGCACATTAGCATCAATCTTATAGACATATTTAAGGTGGCTAATAATTCCTGGTGTCGAAGAGCCTTTTCAGCTTACTATTTAGTGACACGTAATATATCCAACTTATCCTTTTCATCGATTTCCTAATATCTTCATACTTCAGAGGACGTCTGTAGAAACACAAATGCATGCACCACGTATTTAATAATGTGTGCCACTGTGGTGAGTTAGGTAAGACACCCACCTACCAGTGAAGAAGTCCTTGGTTCATTCCCAGGCCACACCATCAAACAATTTTCAACAGCGGTATCACTTCACAACATTGCTAGCGACTGCTTATATACTCTGTGAAAAACTTCACTAACTAATACATCTGTCGTTCGGAGCAGGCATTTGTAGGTCCTTTTCAATAAGTCTAGATGTTCATAATTCTCCAAATATAAAAAATTAATAGTTATTTTCAGAAAATTAGAAAAAGTTATTTTTGCTCAAGTGTGCATATCTTTTTCGATCAACCATGGCTTTCACTTTTTCAAGACTAAAACTTTGGCGATAAAAAAAGTAAAGTAAAAATATCTGGGAAATGATACAATTTTTCTGATAAGTGCTATAGAGTACAACAAGAATCTGACTTAGAAATCTTCGTAACACTTCCAAATTCCTGAGTTACGAGTGAAAAACCGGTCCTTCGTACCTTCAAGTACTTTTTAGTTAATAACTGAACTAAAGATTAACCGATTTTAAGATTCTTGGCAGATTTAGAAAGAAATGGAACATATCGATTAATGATGTATACTTAACTTAAGTAAACTTGAGCAATTTGTGTATTCATCAAGCAAAAGCACTTTTTTCAATTTATTCAAAATTTTCTAAGTTAAGATATGATTTTCAACGCTATTTTATATAGGAACCGAATAAGGGTTGGCAACCCACTGGGTAACTCAATAAAATCCGGGTGGGTATTATATTTTAAAAAACCTGGGTGCGTTTTTTATTTAAATGTTTTCGTAGCTTATTTACAGCAAAAATAAGTATAATTTACGTATTGGCTGTACAAATTAATTTGGTCCGTTATTTTTAGTTCAAAAATTAAATGAAGTAACAAATTAATCTAAATAAAAATTTGTCAAATCAATGTTTACATTCTTTCCCACCTCTGAGACAATTTCTAAATTTTAAGAAATTTTAAGTTTAATTTTGTTAGAGGCCATTATTCTGTGAAAAGTTATCTACGTTTAAAAACAAGGGAAAATGCGGAATATTACCCTCATATTTTCCTTTTCTATTATAGAAAAAGGTAGGAATGCGTCGCAAGCTGCTGGACGATTATATAACTAGAAAAACAGTATGGTTTGCTCATTTTCGATCTGATAATTTTGATGTTAAAGATGCTCCTCAATCTGGTCGACCACTTACTAAAAATGTCAATTAAATCATGATAGAACGGCGCACAAGATAGAACGGCATACAAGCAGCGTGTACGTTGACAAGGCACTAGGCAACTGAACAGTTATCAACCATTTGAAAAAAATCGATGTTTGTGTTCCATATGAATTAACAGTGAAAAATGTAATGGACCGAATTTCTAATGGCGATTCACTGCTAAAGCGGTATGAAATCGAACCATTTCTGAAACGAATGATTACGGACGGTAAAAGGTGGATAACGTACGACAATAATGTGCAAATAACATTATGGTGGAAGCTAGGTGAATCTTCGCAATCAGTGGCAAAGCCAGGATTGACACCAAGAAAGAAAATGCTATGTGTCTGGGCACATTGAAAGGAAATCTTTCATTATAAGCATCTACAGCCTGGTAAACGATTGATTCTGAACTGTCAACAGTTAACGAGATTAAAGCAAGCAATTTAATTTAAACGGTCAAAATTGATCAACAAAAAAGCTGTTGTGTTAAATTCCGTAAATACCTGCAAAACACAATTAGATCAGTTTTCGCTCAGATTACCTAGAAGTTCTACACTGATAGAACCAAAACTTATATAATTAATAAAGCTCTTTTCAAATACACTCATACCTGTTTATACGGCCTTTCTTTTTATGGCATTTCGCTATAACGGCTTGTCCAAATTATGAAACGCCAGTGCTTTATGGCGCAAATTATTTTTTTGTAGCCAAATTTCTAATCAAAAATATTCACCGCAATTATGCAAAATGATAATTTCTACTCGGTTCTCTAAGTTTTCAAAAAATCTAAAAATTAAGAATTAACAATAAAATTAATCTCAGATAACTTACGTAGAGCTTCTTACTACTAAAGGAAATTCTGCATGGCATACCCTTTATAGAACAAACCAATAATCCAATAAAGCATATTCCTCAAGTTATCCTGAACTTTTAAATATAAATTTTACCAATTGAGTAGTATCTGAAATTGCTCAATTTCAGAACGATAACAGACATACTAAATCGAATTCCTTCTACTGAATATCATTCTGCACGATTGCAGGCTCTTCAATAAGATGATTTTTCAGTATTTTTAAACGAAGTTACGTAACGCAAACGGTTTCCACGTATCCTCTTGCGGTTCATTTTCTTTTCCTAAAATTTTCTATTACCAATTCCATTCCGGCCGCTGTATGTCATGACGGTCTTGAATCGACAGTGGGTCATTGGCATAAGCCTTACCTTTTACGTTGAGCTAAAGAAAAGGTGCAAAAGTGTCAAATGGCAAGATATTGAAAAAAAACGTCGTCCGCATCAAAATCTTTTAATTAAAGCCATACAAAAACATTAGTTATCGTTTAATAGCGCTATCCATTTACTCTAACAGTTGATCCAGAGTTATTTTCTTAAACTATATTCCTGTGACCTCACTAAACCAAATGCCGCAACAAACAGTCACATGTTAACGATTATCTCCGATGTTTTCTGAGCCTCTGGTATGGTGATTCTGCATGTTAACATAGACTTCGAGGTGAAATTGGTTAAAGCCATTGGAATAATTTTCGTTGAAATTTCGAATCACTTTAAAGTATTCCAAGGACGCAATCAGCAAAGAAACGACGTTCTGGATATTGACTAGGCGTGTGTTCTTGTGTTAAGTGAACTTTGATACCCAAGTCCTTATGCAAAATGCATATTTATGGAACTGCCAATCCCAAAGATCGAATAGGATGAAAAAAATTTTATTTTCTCAACATGTTGTGCTTCAACAGCAATATTCCCAGTTGTTCTTGAGCAATCAGCATGAGTTCACATCACCACTTTGTCCCAACAGTGATTGCGAAATTTGTAAGGAATTTTATTAATTTCAATACATTGCTGAAGCGTATATTATTCCATTTTTAGTACCCTTTACTGTATGCTGAAATATTTCGCCATACACAAGTTACTACAGCATGACGACATTTTCCGTCATGGAAATCTGCCGCAATATTTTAAACGCATTAATTTTTAAGTAGTTGAACAAAAGTTTATTAACAGGATAGTAGAGCAGTTTTTACTTGTTATATGGTAGTATTTCAAATGGCTGGCTATTAAAAATGCAACGCTTTATTAGAATACCCTCTATTTACCTAATTTGAAGCCATTTATATGATGTAGGTGGGTAATTAAGAAATTTGGTAGGAGTCTAAACAGCTTTGTTCTATTAAAAAATAGTTTTGAACCTATTGCTTTAATTATATGGCAGGGATTTGAGCCATAGTTTTGAAGTATTTTAAACAATAGCGCAAATTCAGTATACACCGACCCAAGTACGGTGGTACAGAGTATACAAATTGATGACGGTTATAAATGTCACCAAATTTTTTAAACAAAAAGTACAAAATTTAAATAGATAATTAAGTACAGTAGTAATGGCCAAAATGTAATTAAATATCAAAAAAAAAAAACAAAAAGAATCAAAATTTTTGTTTTAGTAAAATAAGTTTATTCACGTTTAAAAACGTCATTCTAAAAGTTTCGAAATTTAGATACATTAACAGCAAATATAAAAAAATTAGATATTAAAAAATAAAAAGAAATCCTTTAAAGAGTAATGTGGTTTAACAACATAACATATGACGGCTATAAACGTCATTCTTTAAAAAAGACAAAACTTGTATGAACAAAATTTTAAGTTATTACGTTTAAGAAGACAACACTTTTCAAATGCTGGTATTTTGGTTTTTATCAAAAACGGATATACACGTCATGTTGTAAAAATATATGTATACATTCATTCAATGCAAATTTTAAAAATTTATTATTATTTAAATTTAATTTTATCGGTTCATTGTTTGAAATTAATTAATTACTGACTACTTTTTTTTGGCTCAATTATAAAAGGCGTAATTAAATAATTGTTGTTGCATTAACCTCCGCATATAAATCCTTTTTGTCTGTAAGGGCCGTGATTTTTTTCTTTTTTTGTATTTCACAATCGGAAACAGTTTCTTCCACCTACTCAGTCACTTATAGTGGAAAGCAAAAATTGTACAAAAATTTTAATTACTTCTCTTGCCCATTATTTTATGCACTTTTGTTTGAAAGCCTTAAAAATTTACTAAAAGTGGCTATTGTTCCGAAACAAATGCATTGTTATATGTACAGTAAATTGAACAATCATTACCAGCAACATATGACAAAAAAATAAATTTAATTACGACACCAGTTTTTATTCTCTCATGAGTTGTTTCCAGTGCAACTAAAGATGGTTTGTTATCTAATTATTGTACCATAATATTCTTTGAGTAGATCATGACTTTATATGGGAGTCTGAAGCGTTTAATTTTTTCCATTACACAGTTTTCAACAAAATCATCTTTAGTGATTATGCCTATTTTCAATTAGGCGGTTATGTAAACAAACAAAATTATCGCATAAGGGGCTCACAAAATTCGCAAACAGTCCTCGAAAAACCATTATATCCAAAGAAAATGACCGTTTGTTGCGGTTTGTGGTTAGGCGGCATTATCGGCCTGTATTTTTTGAAAATGAACAAGGAAACGCTGTCAGCGTGAATTCTCTGCGCTCCAACCTGTGATAATAAATTGTTTGTGACTACAATTGGCTAATGTTGACATCAGTGACCTTTGTCCCAGCAGGACGACGCCAAAAGCCACACAGCCAGCAAAACAATTCAATTTATTGCATGCGAATTTCCCGGTTGCATAATTTCTCGATTTGACGATATCAATTGGCGGTCTCGTTCTTGCGATTTAACGTTGCTGGATTATTTTCTCTGGGGCCATTTGAAAAACCGGGTTTACGTGAACAAACCACAAACAACTGACACAATTTGCGGTTGAAAATTTTGTAAAAGGAGCGGACGTCTGCCGACGTGCTAGACATCATATGCCATTATTAATTCCCATCTTTCTATTTGATATTGGTACTGAATTCGCTCGAAAAATGTAGTTTTAAGCCAATTTACTTCTTAATCAGAAATTTGCCAACCTCTTACTACCGCTTGATCGCCAGTTTATCGGATATGAGAGGCACACCCACCCTCACGTGAAGATGAATGTCCGGAAGAAGTGTGGCCGCCCTAGCAAGCTCACCAGCGTACAGTTACCATGTCCCAGTGGCCAGGAAACCAGAAAAGGTGCACACAAAGCTGTAGTGATAGTGTCAGAAGGATATCACGGCATCTTATAGTTAAGTTCACACCCGGAAAGGATCTGATCGCCGACTGGCTATCAGAACATACATATATCATCGGTAGGAGAGCCATTACCACGAGTCCACGCTGCGCATGAAATATTGCCATCAATTCGACCTGGAACACACTGCAGTAGTCCGGAAGGCAAAGAGATACATCAAATTTGAGCCTCTAGGAAAAATTTCACTGCACACTCTCTTTTCTAGTATAGAACCCGCTGTGTCGACATCCACTTAATAGCTGGGGATGATATGGCTAAAGACCTAATCATCACCGCTTTGAATCATAACACGGAATCCTCAATTCAGTTTAGATAGAATAAAGGAATAATATGCAAGCGTGATATGGCGTACAGTCTCACCGTTACAAGTTTGGCCCGTTGCCTGACAAGTATCCCCGAAGCGAGCCATCCATGCATCACATAAAGAGCCATTTTAGAGGTGGTATGTAATGAACCTGTGATCTGACCTTATCCAGGAGTCTGACAAAATTAAACCGCTAAAAATACATTACTATCTGGATCAGCTACCCTCATGGACTTCTTTATTAAGCCAAAACTGGCAAATTTAAAACTAAATTAAGTGAAATTTGCATGACTGACTTAATTCGTATATAAAAAACAACCTTGATTTATTAAAGATGGGTGTCTTATATAGGTCGACTCCAGAAGTAGAAATTTATTATTTTCCGTTGTCTTTTACCAATAAATCGATCAAAAATTTGTATCCGTTTAACAAAAGTGCATTCTGACAATAGGGAAAGGTAAAGAAAGTAAGTAATCAATCAATCCGTGGAAGTAACTTGTAAAAGGAAAAAGAAAAAGGCGAATTTTCTCACATGAGCTCATGGATAATATGTACTTTTACCCGA
This sequence comes from Wohlfahrtia magnifica, assembly GCA_023159175.1. NCBI lineage: Eukaryota > Metazoa > Arthropoda > Insecta > Diptera > Sarcophagidae > Wohlfahrtia > Wohlfahrtia magnifica. The sequence continues at coordinate 1,575,437 of JAKWBJ010000192.1, forward strand.
GGAACACTTTTGCATGTTCATTATTTGAATTTGTTTGTTTTTTTGTTGTACAAAAATTGTTTTTAAATATCCCGTTGTGTGTATTACAAAAACCAAACATTATCTTGTGCCGTTTTTTGATTATTTTTTATTTGTAACTTTTTCGATGTTAGCGAAAAAGCAAAGTGAATAAAAAAAAACAATATTTCCGCATAACGTCATAAAGCTTTACAACATTGTAGTTGAAAAATTGAGGAAATATTTTGCAAATATTAAGCGAAAACAAAAATGTAAAGCAAGCGAATATATCCTGGACCGTTTTTTAATGCATTTTGTTGTTTTAACTTTTTTGTATTAAAACAGTCTTTAGGCCTTAACACGAAATGTAAATTAATAAGAGATGTGTTGTTTTATTTACTTACTTATTAAAGGAAGCTTCCCTTACATACATATGTATTAAAAACATAAAAAGGATGATTACAGTTATGCAAAAACGACTACTTCAACATACTTCCACTAATGCTACTTCCAAATATAGGCCAATCCTTACAAAGCTTCTTGAGAAGAGCCCATAATTTTGACAAACATTTCGAAACCAAAAACCTAATTTGGCAGCTAGAGCGAGATCTGCTGCGAGTGTAATGAACTTAGTATCTACTAAAGTACCATACCTTACAATTTTCTTCATAATTGTGTTAAAAATACAAGTTCGCTGTAAGCAAAACCAAGTATGCTTTTTTGTTTCAATTTGCAAACATATGATTATCGTCACTGTAGACCTTATACAGTTGCTCAGCAAATCTGTTGGTTTTCTAATAAGCGTAAGTTGGCCCTATTCAGATGCTACGTCACACTTCCATCTAAATTTATCAAGAACCTCAGATTCACTTGATATATGTTTTGCTGTTTCTGATGTTTGTAAGCATACTATACTAGGTGTACCAGTATGAAATAAACGTTTTTTGTGAAAATATAACAGTAGTTTGGAATAGGAAAGTAAAAAGCATATTATTCAAGGTATTGACCAATGATGGCTACATATTTTCTCCATCTTTGAGCCAATTTGTGGATTCCACGCTAACAAAACTGTTCGTCGTTTGAAGCAAACCAATTAGTTCCCCAATTTTCGATTTCCGCGTAGGAATCGAAGTGTGCTCAGTAGAGCTGCAAAACAATCGACAGTACTATTGATAGTATTCATAGATTTTTTTTTTTGGCTGACCATCGATAGTTTTTTTTTCACCATCGATACTATCGTCAAATTCTCAGAGTAAATACAGAGACCACTAAATGTAGTCAAAGACATATTTGCAAAAATTTGTTCGACGAAGGCTGTTAGCCGTCTGGACGGTTATTATTCGATCGGTTTTAACCGGTTTTTTTTTACGGTTTTTTCAAAATATTAATTTTTCGAATACCAAATAAACCGGTTAATTTAACACGAATAACTGTTTAATTTAAATAAGTATAATTGTTTGTATGTTTTTTCTTATTGAAAATGTGCTCATTGTTTAACTGTTTGTATAAATTTAATAATAATTTTGTATATATGACAACCTTGAAAGTCTCACAAAGAAGGCTAAAACCAAGGTAGATGGAAAAATATATGCACTCGTGAGCAACAATAAGTTTTTCCGATTAAATATTTCATTCATATATGAAGAATGAGAATGATCAACTGGACTCATTGAAAGCCCACAAACCCACAAACGGCAGATATATTAGTTAGTGAAGTTTTTCAGCTCGTCTTTCTTGTGTCTGCATACGAATATTGCTAATAGAAAATCCATCCTCCTCAGAAGACAATCTAACGATGTTATCAGAATTTCCATAGACTGGAACCCGCAAGGGATATTAAGATGGGGCCGCCTGCTCACACATGAATAAATAGCACCTATGCTTCTTGTATGAACGACGGGGAAATGATTTCTTCAGTGGGATCAAAAGTCTCGCTTGGTTTCATGGAAATCAACACCGTCAGCTTTGTTTATTTTGGAGATATACGTATGGCGATTCGAAAGATTGCAGTAACTGGAGGGGAGTTACTCTGCTTAACACCATATACAAGACTCTAGCAGTCATAATATAGGGAAGGCTTCAGAGCAAACTAGAGAACATATTGCGTGACGAACAGACAGGATTCCGGCCAAATAGAAGCTGCATAGACCAGGCCAACACAATACGCATCATAATAAAACAGTCTCTAAGAAACAGTCTTTAAGAAATCGAAGGCTTTCTTACCATCAAAAGGACTGCTATATGGAAAACGTTGAGAAGAAAAGGAGTACCACAGAAAATAATCCGAATAATACGAGCAATGTACGAGACTGCAGAACTCTCGGTTCTTCACAACGGGAGCATCAGCCAACCATTCTATACTAACGCTGGAGTAAAGCCAGGATGTCCACTCTCACCTCTACCATTCACCATCGTATTCGATGATATCATGAGCGAAGTCTGTTCACAAAGGAGAGGTATAATATGGAGTCTCTCTCTCTAGGGCCTGGATTATGCGGATGATATCTGCCTTCTCTCACACAATATCTCCAACGTGCAGTCAAAATTAAATGACCTGGAAAAACTGGCTCGCAATGTTGGACTTGAGATAAATATCAAGCAAGAGAGAATTAATAATAATAGCATAGAAAATATCATACTACATGGCCTGCCAATAGAGTATGTAGATAGCTTCTGCTATCTTGGAAGCACAATGGCAACAAACGGCGGTGCAGAAATAGACGTTAACAACAGGCTCAAAAAAGCAAAGTCGGCATTCAGACGATTACAGTCGGTATGGAGAAGCTTATACATATCCAGGCAAACCAAGTTCAGAATATTCAACGCATGTGTAAAGTCAATTCTGTTGTACGGCAATGAAACCTGGCTTGTGTCTAACACCATCACGCAAAAGCTACAGGTATTCAATAATAAGTGCCTTAGAATCATATGCAAGATATTTTGGCCTAACACATAGATCTATGGAATTTAACAAACGAAGAGCCCATACTGAAGCAGACAAGGTAAAGAAAGTGAAGCTGGATCGGCCATACCTTAAGGAAAAATCACGGAAGTATTACAAGGATGGCACTTGAGTGGAATCGTCAAGGATCAAGGCACCGTGGTCGACCAAGAAATACCTGGCGACGCACAATTATCCAAGAACAAAGGCAAACCAATCTTACATGGGAAGTGGAAAGGACAACAGCAGCAAATCGTGTAAGATGAAAATGCTTTGTGGAAGCCCTATGCTCCCAAGAGGAGTAAAGAAAAAAAAACCAATGCCAGCTCAGATCGAACTAACCACAAACTAAGCCTCCTTTAGACTAATATTTGAGATCCTGTGCCTCTGCCCTGAATCTCCTTCCGAAGCACAGTTCCCAAGTCATGACATTCAGTACAGAAAATGCTTTAACGACCACCCTATGCAGAATTGCCAAACTCCTCGACGCCAAAAGACTTTGCCGTAGACCACTCAGCTATCCTCCTCACTTAGATGTGGAGGGGAATTAAACTAACCAAGGCATATAATGCTGCTGTTAGATATGTCCTTTAATTTAGCTTTAGCTTCTTCAGCTAACACCAATATATAATAAACAAGAATTCCCGACAGTCCTTCTTGGGTGCACCAGTTTGATACATCGCTTGGAGTAGTCGTCTTAAGGTGCCATAACGTACCACCATATTTCACACGGGCAGTCAGCCGATACCGCTCTGAGCCAATAGATCATATAAAGCACCTTCGTACTCACTTGTATCGTCGAATTAATTAATTTATTTTTTTTGATAATCTTACCAAGCAGTTTTGTCGGGGCTAGGCTTAGCTTTAAACCGATCCTTATCAAATTCGCTGCAAAGCTAATGAAAATATTTGTTTCGCTGAATTTAAGTCCTTGCGCAGAATTCAAATCACATTTGACAAGTATGGCTAAGTATATCGGCTTCAATTACGCAACCATACTCATCTAGAGCTAATGTTTCGTAGCCGTATACTTAGGCTGGTGTTAATTACAGCATTATGCAGAATATGCTGAGCTTAGGTACTTAGGTACTACTCTATCGAAATCCTACAAATTCTTGAGTCTGATACTTGAAATGTTAACTTAATATGAGAGGAATGCGAAAAAGTGAGTACTGGGACACTAAAGGAATATCGAACAACTCTGACCAAAATAGAGTGACTCTTCGAGGGTTAAAGCGTCGATTATCGATCACAACATTTACGATTTACGACACATTAAAATGAAATATATTTTGAATATACCACCAACACTATTTATTTTTATATATTGTAGCCAATCCCATATAACATCCAAGTGCTGTGAACAATAATCGTGGCTTAAATATTGCCTCTCTTTGCTCTTTCAAAGGACATCAATTTTTATACGATGCAATATAACGATTATTAATAGATTTTTCTCTATAGTTAATTCAAACGACAAAATCTGAATTACTGTGTAGGGTGTAGCAAAATAAAAATAAAAAGTATTGACACAAAAAAATTAATTGAATTTTGTGAATAAATATTTACAGAAATCAACTGAAAGTTGTAAAAGCCTCTTTCTCATCATCATCATCATTGTCGCTCTCAGCTGCAATATCATTGTAGGAATTATCTGTGTCGCTTAAAGGAAGTGTAGCAAAAGTAATAAAAAAACCATTGTCTGCAACATGTCTGCCAGCCAGGAAAAAGGATATTTAAAGAGAAATATTTTTTTGTGCTTCTCTCAACTCGTAAATTCATTTATTTATTTTTTTGCCTACGCCCTGATTTTATGATGATTAAATTAAATTTTAAAAAGACATTGGGGAAAAATTAAATAAAGGGTTCGACAAATAATTTTTTTGTTTTTTGAAAATGCTATAAAAAAAACTACAAAATATTTTCTCAAATTTCTTTTTTTCTTTGAATGTACAATCCTTCCGGTTAATAATGGAAAATAATTTCATTCAAATGGCTGCCTCGGCTGGCCATGCAGTAGCCTACACGATCGGTCCAATTTTTAAGCACATTATCGCTTGTGTGCAGCTGTATTTCACCAATGGCTTCGCGAATATTGTCCTTTAAAGCGTCAATTGTCTCTGGCTTGTTGGCGTAACACTTATCTTTGACGGCACCCCACAAATAAAAGTGCACCTGCTTAGGATAACTAGGAGATATCTTTACCGTCGTGTCCCACTGTATGACAAAAAAGGAGGTATTACGAAGAGAGAAAAAAAATCAGTAAAGGCATAAGGTTCCATACTTAGACCCGACTTAAGGAACATAACATACGAACAAACTCCCAAGATGGAAATGCTCGATGATATTTAGCTGCTTGGGCATAATGATGATATAGCAGCTGTTATCACCGCTAAAAGTGATGACAAAGCACAAAGGAAATAAGGGAAGGCAATGTTAAGAACTAAAAATCTGGATGGAAAAAAATGGCTTTACTCTTGTCACAGAGAAAATAAATTGACAAGTAAGCATATAAAGGGTCCGCCAAATAACTTTTTTTTTGAAAACAAGGCGCAAAACATCGAGTGTAGCTTCGGCTGTGTGGCACGTGGCCCCGTCCTGTTGAAACCAAATGTTGCCAACATCCTCCTCTTCAAAAATTCTTTCAACATGGCCCGATAACGATTGCCATTGATTGTAACGGCCACTCCTTGCTCATTTTCAAAGAAAAATGGCCCAATTATGCCTCTGGACCAAAATCTGCACCAAACAGTGACGCGTCTTGGGTGTATCGGCTTTTCAATGTATGCGTGCGGGTTTTCTGTGCCCCAAATGCGACAATTTTGCTTGTTTACTTACCCGCCAAGATCAAAATGAGCTTCATCTGTGAAGATGATTTTTTTTTTGGCAAAATCGGCGTCTTCTGTAAGTCGATCGCAGGCCCACTTAGCGAAGCGAAAACACATTGGACACAACCATATTCGTTCAGCGGAAGGATAAAACTAATTATCTCTCAAATCAGACATGAGCTAAGTGTTACCTATCATGAAATAAGTACTAGTTGAAAAAAACTTTAGATGGCGGACCCTTTATATAGCGAAAAACTGTTCAGATAGTGAAGTGCTCTAAAACTAAAGTAATTAATGAGGTTCAGTGAAGAAAACTGCACAGACTATGGGAAGAAAGCAAGGAACAACTGTCAGTTTTGTTAAACTTTTAATTCGTACTTCAAAGTTTAGTCCCTTCAAGTCATCAAAAAGCCTCAAAAATGAATTTATTCTCCCGTTTCAAGTAAAAAAATCTTATGGAAGCTAGACTTATGGGTCCTCAAAATGTATCATTTCTCAGCAAACGGAAGTACACCTGCACCGTAATAGGCAGAACGACATGTTATAGTCTGACGAAATGAAGATTAATTTGTTTGGGTTAAATGCAAAATGTACAAACATATTTTAGTTACAATTCTTACTTTATTTCAGTTTAATAAATAAAAATTTAAGAGAATATTAAACTGTGTCGCTATGTAACTATACGGCTGTCACATTTACATCGAACAAATTTTTGCAAATGTGACTTTCACTACATTTAGTGGCCTCCGTATTTACTCATAGAATTTGACGTTAGTATCGATAGTGAAAAAAAACTATCGATGGTCAGTCAAAAACAAAACTATCGATACTATCGATAGTACTATCGAGTGTTTTGCAGCTCTATTCGTACCGGTACACTTGGTACAATACCTGATACCATATACCATACCAAATATTCTGCTCATTTCGCTAAAGGTAGAAATTAAACGTCTGTATTGAATAAATGCTAAAATAAGATATTCGCAAGAATCTATATGGTAATCTGTAAGTGCATGACTTTTGCAGAATTTACTGAAATGTTCATCCCCTCTATTACTATTAAGCCCTTAAAACCAATAGTTGAAAGTTGGCCTATCCTTAAAGGGCGACTAAGTCTATGATATCCATATAGACTGATTAATATACAATATACCTCCATTGTCTATGATTGTGTAGAAAATATAAATTCTCTCAACTCATTTTGTTTTGTGCTGCAATTGATTGGACTTATTTCCATGTAGTGACTAGAGGCATAGTAGGATGAGCGCACGATTTTAAAATACAACTACAATTTATAACAAATTTGTTTGAATCGTTTGTGCAATTACCATATAGTATATGGTATACTAGGGTGGTCCTTATTTTTCAACTTTGTTGTTTTGAGCGTAACTCCTCCTAAAAATGTTCGTTAACAATAGTTTAAAACGAGGTTAAAGCGTGGCGCATCGCTCTTCAAATTTGACTTGAAAGCTTTAAAATAAAATTTTCATATTTATTAAAATTATTTTTTTTACACACATACCATATACGAGGTATGTTTGTATGAACGTACATAAATAACTGAAAATTAGCGATTAAAAGACATGGAAATGCTATTTTTATTAGTTTGTATACAATAGTATCGAGAAGGACATCTATTGGTTTAAATTTGAACCAGCGGTTATTTCGAATCTGGTAATACTTCTGTCATTCTATTCTGTCACAAAACTCAGTATATTATCTCAACAGAACGAAATGAATCGATTTACGCCTGAGCAGCGTTGGGATTTATTCAAAATTTATATCCAAAACAAAGACAATTGGTAGCAAATTGTACGAAAATGTCGAACAAAATTTGGTATACGCAAGCTTATTGTTAAAGTTTGTGAAACTGGTTTCATTCTTTGTGCGTGCTCGTACAGTGCCGTGGCTGAGAGTGTGAGTTAGAATCCATCAAAATCAACTCGTCAATGTTTTTAAGAATTGAAAATTTCACGCACCAGCTTACGTCGAATTTTGCGAAAAGATTATGCCGCTTAACAAAGTTCAATCAGTTCAAGAAATGGGCAAACGGGAAACTGCATGATGATGCCGATTTTGCCAAAAAAAAAATCACCATTTCGGATGAAGCTCATTTTCATCTTGGTGGGTATGTTAATAAGCTAAATTGCCGTATTTGGGGCTCAGAAAACCCAAACATGGTCTTACTGAAGCCAATGTACTCATTACGGGTGACTTTGGTAAGGCTTGTGCAGCGCCATCATTGACCCTTATTTCTTTGAAAAAGAGGACGGTCCCTTACGGTCAATGAAGACACCTATCGCACCATGATATCCGATTTTTTTGTATTGATGTGAACGATCTGTTGCTCTAATAGGATGGTGCAATTTGCTACTCATCTTATACCACAATCGATTTATGGCGTCAAACGTTTGATGGCCTGTTAATTAGCCAAAATGCTGATGTCAGTTGGCCGCCAAGAAGCTGCGATTAGACAGCGTTGAACTATTTTCTTTGTGGCGAAGTTAAAGATAAGTGTTATCCCGACAAACCAGAGACAATGGAGTATTTGAAGGCCACTGCCGAGATACAACCTCATACACTCGAAAAAATTCTCGAAAATTGGTCCGATCACTTACAATGTCTGCAGCAGCGTTGCCACAACTTCGATATATGGTGAAAAAAACTTGGTACAGCAATTAATGAGGCATATTCTCCTATTTGTTTTATATATTTTAAGTAGGTATTAGCTCAGTAGCTTTTACTAACAGATATCTTAATGAATCGCTAAATACCCGAACCAAACAATAGCGTTGAAGCGAAATGCGTCTGATATTTATACTAACGTAGCCACTTGTCAAAGCCTATCCTGAATATGTTCCAATGATCTCAACGTACGAGAAATTACTTATGCAGTTCAGAAGTAATGATTTTCACATGAAGAAGGAAGACCTTACAGGTCTGGCAAAAATGTTCGGAGATGATGAATTGAAGGCATTACTGTATGAAGATTGTTTTCAAACTCAAATAGCTATTCAAGCTGGAAATAATTGTAGCGGCTTACAATCATTGCTGGCAATGAAAAATAGATGTTTTGGGACAACGCTCGACCATATGTTCCAAGATCAGTTGAGACTATTTAGAAAATTGTTTCAGCTGTCAGACTCCCATTTATTTCGAACGGAGTACCTTTCACTTTTCGCATGAAATCCATATGTTACCAGAAGGATGGGAAGGTCATAGCAATTTTGGTTAAAAATAACCAAAACGGCAACGCTGATCTGCAGCATCGGGACTATCTAACATTCACATACCATGTCTGTACCACCCGACACATCCAACTTTCGCTTATAATGTTTGTTTTATCGGAATTATCTGACTGCCTAGGCCAACCCTGTGGATGGGCCTCACTTAAATTGTCTGTGATCTCGGATCGAAAATGTATGTGGTAAACTTTTACTTGGTATGTATATTCTTTTATTTAAAAAGAAAACATTTGTTCACAACATGATAGAGTCTCCGATAATCCTGCATAGTTGCTTCCCTTTTTCATTCGCGGATAAAACCAAATTAAAGTCTTTCAGTAGTTTAACTGCTTGTTTTGCCGAATCAGTTCCAACTTTCATATTTTGAACGTTAAGTTAAAAATAGGTTCACTTTCTCAAGCTTGATATTTTTTTAATAAATCCGTTGGAATACCAAACCTTTGCTTGATTTGATTTTTGCGATCTAAAATGTTCGGTATTCTTGTTAAGATATCGGCTTACAGCATGAGGAATTTCGACCAATTTTTTACCTCGGAATTAGTAAGGTTATCCAGAGCGTGCATCATAGACTTTTTCGACTCATATAATACTTTCGGATAAAAGAAGGCCAACGCTGTTTCTGGACATTTGATTATTTAAATTGTTAGTGACGCATGACTTATCTGTTCATCAACACTCATAGAATCATGCAAATCTTTAAAAAATTTAAATTCTGCATCGAAGCTTCTGTTTTAACTGCGGTTTGTATCTTTTTTTTAGGTATACATATCTCTAATGCTGTTTAATTTCAATAGTGAATTAAAGGCGACTTTTAGAAAAAGTTGACTAACTAACTAACTTATTCACAGACAAGTTAAAGTATACTTTTGGAGTTAGAGTCGACTTTAAATATAAAACCAGCTAAACCTGTTTATACGTAATTAAAAAAATAAAAAATAAAATTGAAATGAATAATTTTTGGAAAATGTTTCGATTAGAAGACATTACTGATTATTGTGAAAGTTATTTCGATGGTAGGAAGCCTATGTAAAAGAAGGGCTTATACCCTTTTTTCTTAAATGATGATGAACGTATAGTTAAAATTTTGTTTTCCGCAAATTCTCTTTCTTTTCTATTATAGAAATATTATAAGTTCTGCTCTCTAGATATCAATGGGGATGCATATTATACCAGCTTCTGTAGAATATAGATTTTGATGTCATGGTTTGATAAGATGGGAACATAACCAACATTTAAGGCTACAGAATTTGGCGACACACTCAGCCATTGTTACATGTTGACTAAGCCTTAATCTCTAAAGAGTGCTTTTGCACAGACGGGACTTAGACCCACCATTAAAAAATATGCGAGATAATTCATTGCAATATTCATAAACACACCAAATTCAGGATACCTAATATCAAGATAGAAAAGTTTAGTTTAGTTTCTACTTATCAGAATTCTAACAACGCCTGGAAACTGTTGCGACGATATAATGTGTTGAATATCCAAAGCTAGTTAATCTTTTTGTATTTTATGACGCGTGTGGACTCACTGCTGTCATGAATTGAACTAAGATAAACATTGGATATTTTGCTTAAATATCTGAATTCTAAGATATGATATACACAAGCTTACAAATATAGCTGCCAAATATGACGATTGTTACGTTTTTACTTTTTAAAAACGTGTTTTTATGAGTTCGTAGATTGTAGTTTAACTAAAATAAATTTTGTGTTTGGTTTTTATTAAAAATCCTTTATTCAACATAGTTATTGCATCACTGCTTGTAATCTTCTTACGGGCAATAACAATTTTTATCTTTAATTACTCTGTCTGTTTACAATCTTGTCAACAACAACAATTACTCGACAGACCTTTCTTTCTAAAGATCTTCCAACCCTATCGTAGTTATAACTTAGGTTCGATCACAATCTTTGTAACCAGAGGTTATCCACACTTAACTCTCTTTACTGAGTTAGCTCCAACTAAATTTGTTTTTACTTCGCTACTAGCTTCACGAGTTTACTCCTTATAAACTCTCTTCACACCAATAACACATTCGCTGAGTTAACTTTACTTAAACTGCACTCGCTGAGTTTACGACATAAAACTGATTGCTGTTCGCATCGATGTGCTTTTTATATGGCTGAGTAAACTACACATCGAAAGCTCTCAAACCTCTCGATATTTCAGGTAGATTCCATTTCTTTCTTTTAATTTCTTTTTAGTTCTTTTGTAGCCATACGTATTTGAACATCTACCTCTTTCAGTTCTTAGTATTTGTTGTTGCTTGTTTCTTGTCTGTTACTTGTTTTCTTTGCTGCTTAATTATTGCTGTTGCCGTGTTATTTTTATTTACTTTATCTCTGCTAATGGCTGTTGTTGTTGATTTGGTTAATTGTAAACAGCACGTATAGTTGTTCTTGCAGCTTTTGTTTATTCAATTTAGCGATGTAATAAACGCTGTGGTGGCCAACCTTATTTTCGTAGAAATGACCTTATTTCCCGAAAAAAATTCAGAAAAAAAAAATATTAGCAGTCAGGTACACAAATGGGTCAAAAGACCCTGCGCGTTATTGTAGGTTTAAAAATAAAAAATAAAAACCACCTGTTCAGAGTTTCCTCTCTTTTAATATATTTTATAAAAATCTATAGAAGCCTATAAAAGAGGACTACAAAATGCGTTATAATTGATGTTGTCTCAAATGCCACAACTGATTTTGTAAGCAGTTGACGTTTGTGTTGCATAAGTTTTACTTGAAACCAAAATTTGTCACAGCATTTAAGCTTTGGGTGATTTAACGTACACATATAAAAATGAATGGGTTTTTGTGTGTATGTTTGTATAGACAGCTAAACCGCTGAACCGATTTTCTAGAAATTTTTGCAGTATCTCTCTATATGTCTGGATGGACATACAAAGCGTGTATTTATTTGTCTATAACTTCACAATGCTAACAGAAAAATTCTTAATTTACACAAGTGGGCGTGGTAAGTAAATACTGATATTGGTATATCTTGCGAATGATTACGGCTAAAATTTTGGTATTTAGTCTGAATGATTTCATTACCAATGCAAGCCAATAGTCAGAAACTGGGCGGAATTGAACAAGTGGGCGTGATACCTTCCATACAAACTAAATATTGATTTCATTATATCTTAAGAACGGTTAAGGTTTTAGAATTTGGTCTCAATGACTTCATAGTCAATTCAAATCATCAGCAAAACGTAAGCAGAATTGGGTGTGGTAACTCCCATACGAACTAAATATTAATTTTTGTATATCTTGAGAACGGTTTAAGTAAAATGTTCTGAATTTAGTCTGAATGACTTCGTAAGTGAGCGGAATTGGACAAGTGGGTGTGGTACCTCCCATACAAACTAAATATTAATTTCATTATATCTTAAGAACGGTTAAGGCTGCAGTTCAATATTTGGTCTCAATGACTTCATAGTCAATTCAAATCATCAGCAAAACGTAAGCAGAATTGGGCGTGGTAACTCCCATACGAACTAAATATTAATTTTTGTATATCTTGAGAACGGTTTAAGCAAAATGTTCTGAATTTAGTCTGAATGACTTCATAAGTGGGCGGAATTGGACAAGTGGGCGTGGTACTTCCCACACAAAGTAAATACAAAATTTTTTTATATCTTGAGAACGGTAACAGTAAAAGTATCTAACTTAGGGTCATCAGTCAATACTGGGCGAGATTGCATAAGTTGGCGTGACACCTTCCATTCATACTAAATGTTTGATTTTGTATATGTAAAGAGCGACAACTATTAAAGTTTCGTTATCTATCGGTATTAAGCAAAAAGCGGGAATTACGGCAATCATACTAGACAAAAACTCTCTATGAGCATACAGTGTCTTTCTGGAAGGTAAAAACGTTTAGAATTTGATCGGAAGGGGACAAAATATGGAAAAAGGATAACAAATTTAACACGATAGCATATAAGATAGTAATTACAATGGGAGTAGCGAAGCACGCCGGGTTTTAGATTGTTTCTATATAAAAATTAAACAAATAGTACTTGACACCAATTGCTTGACAGCCATTAAAATATATACTTTATTTTCCACACTACTCTAGCAAGCGTCGACTTTAGTGTGGGTCTGAATATTGGCCATTGATTTCCAAATATAAACACTTTACTTGCTGCGGCAATATTTAAATTCTAATTCCACATAAGTTTTTGTCATCAAATTGTTTGAAGCAAATCATGGCAATTACCAAAAATTTAGTAAAATTATAGCAAAAAGTTATGTCTAATTTTGATTTTCGATTATTTCACCAACAGAGGCCAAATTGGGAGGCGATGCGATGCCTTCTCTTTATCTGATGCCCACAACGTATTTTTGCACAAAACCATACATTTTAAGGGGAGAGTTAAAGTCTCTAACTTGAAAAAAAATTTCCTCCATACTTCTAAAGACCACCCTAATGTACGCATATATTTTTTATTTTAATTTCTTCAATTTTCTATTCAAATTAAGTTCTCTCGAAGGAAATGATTGTATGCATTGCTTAAATTTTAAAATTATTTTTCAAACAATTTGGACCGATTTTGTTAAAAAAACAGTACAAATTCTATGACTGAAAAACAAAAAAACGATACAAATCAATTTTGTAGCGGAAATTAAAGAAAATTGGCAAATCAACAGCAAATATAATATCGTTGTTGAAGTCAATGAAAAAATTTAAAAGAAAATTTTTTTTACAATTTAAATATTCCTAGATTTGTAAAAGAAAAAAAAATGGAAATTTTTTACATTGAACTGATATTTGAATCGATATGATATGGGCATACTCACTCTTGTAATCGTACAGTGAACGAAATTTGCTTGGCCGCATATGATTTCTTTAGAATTTATGTAATTGATTCAGCAGTGAAAAATAAAATATTTTTAGAAGTTTTTTTTGTTGTTTATTATTGAAAAACTGAAAAAATATGAATTTTTGAAGTTCATTTAAATATATATGAAAGCAAATTATCACAAAAGAGTCAGTTTCTAGGTGCGAAATTTGCTTAGCTGCTTATTAGTAACTTATAAAGAAATAATAACACTATACAACAAGTAAAAATACTTTTGATATTTTATATATTTTTTGATGCAATATGTTCGCCTTACATTAAAAATCATCCGCATTTCAGATTCTATGGATAAGTTTTTTTTTAGAATTTTTTTCCAAAATGTTAGTTTTTGAGGAGGCTGCTTCATACATCTTATGATAACTTTGAAATAACTCATTCGATTTAGTTAAGCCATATGTTCAAAAATTACAAATTATACCCACTTTAAGTCATTATAATATCATTTTTTAATATAATTGGTATTTCTGGAGTTATTGAGAAACAATTTTTTTTTTTTTTTTGAAAAATTATGATATTTTTTATTTCTAAAAATCCACCAAAAAAATTGGGGAAAATATTTGCTTATCAGTTTCACTATTTATTTATAAAGCCGCACATAATAGAAATAAATGATTGGTAAATATTTATTGTTACGTTTTTGCCTTTTTAGCGTGTATTTATGAGTTCGTAGATTGTAGTTAAAATAAAATAAATTCTGTGTTTGGTTTTAATTAAAAAGCCTTTAATCAACACAGTTATGTGCACCACTGCTTGTAATCTTTTTACAGGCCATGACATTTTTTATTATTAATTACTCTGCTTACAACTTTGTAAACAACACCAATTACTCGAGAGATCTTTCTTCCTTAAGATCTTCCAACCCGATCGTAGTTATAATTAAGGTTCGATCACAACCAGAGGTTATCCACACTTAACTCTCTTTACTTTTTACTTCACGATTCACTTCACGAGTTTACTCCTTATAAACTCTCTTCACACCAATAACACATTCGCTGAGTTAACTTTACTTAAAACTCATTATTGTTCGCATCGATGTGCCTTTTACATGGCCGAGTAAATAATACATCGAAAGCTCTCGAACCTCTCGATATTTCAGGTAGATTCTATTTCTTTCTTTTAATATCTTTTTAGTTCTTTTGTAGCCATGCGTATGTGGACATCTACCTCTTTCGATTCTTAGTATTTGTTGTTGCTTGTTTCTTGTCTGTTACTTGTTTTCTTTACTGCTTAATTATTGTTGTTGCCGTGTTATTTTTATTTACTTTATCGCTGCTAATGGTTGTTGTTGTAGATTTAGTTAATTGTAAACAGCACGTATAGTTGTCCTTGCAGCTTTTATTTATTTATTTTAGCGATGTAATAAACGCTGTGGTGCCCAACCTTATTTTCGTAACAATATTTTATTTCCAATAAAGAGAAAGTATGTAGTTGTGAAAATAAATTTCTTTTTGTGTAATGGGTGTCGTATAAGCGACTTTTTTCTAAATTCATAAATATTACTCATGCGTACAGTGTAGTTTACGGTAATTAGAGAAAAAAAGTTTTATTTCAAAACTAGGTACGTTCATTTTATTGGGAATAAAATATGTAGCGCATGAAAATGTTTTTTACTATTTTTTTATTATTTTTTATTAATATATTCTCCATAGCCTCAATTTTAATTTGATAAATTCGAATTTATAAATCCGAATAAGGAACGTGCTAATTAATTAAAGAGTATAATAATGTCCAAATCCAGACTGTCTTGCAAATTTAAAATTCTTCATTTTGGACTATTGAATACTGCTTCTAATTTGCACACTCAGTTTTTGCACGCATGCCACAAGCGTTTTTAATGGGGTTTAAATACGGCCGTTCCTTCAATGATATAGAATGTTATGAAAAGAACTGCTCCAAATTACTTGATAAACGAATACTAACATTCTCTTGTACAAATTCATTTTGTCATAGTGAAGATTGACGAGTAACAGTCAGCATTAAACAAAATTTCATTTTAAAGGAATTTCGTGCGAAAAAAGTAGATTATCTCCAAGCAGTGATAGGCTCGCATAAAATTGATTGACAAAAGCTTATCGGCACGTTGGCCATTTGTAAAGAGTGGTAAAATAAAAACAAAAACAAAAACAAACGCAACAATAAAATCAGCAACAACATGATATTGGTCTCCAGTATATACGGTGGGTATGCAAGATTTGTTAATCATTTTGCCTAAGGCCAGCATTAATAAGTGGTGAAAATAAAGGGTTAGTCATTAGGAACGATTTGTTTTTTCACTAGGATTGTGCAAGTATTTCAGTATACAACTGTTCTACAGCTAAATTGTTAGTAGACAACGACAAATTTCTCTACACCATAGTTCCTAAGGGTCCTCCAATCTATACAGTCTATACTATCTAGGTTTCTTCAATCTCTTGCCTGCTATTTCATTTGTAAAAAGAGACATATGACTTCTTTCGAATATGACTTGTAGAGATTCGACTCATAAAGCTCTCTCTTCCTGACTGCGAAGTTGTTGGCCTATTTATTAACCACTATGAGTGTAATAATAAATAATGGTAATGAGTACTTCGGCACTAGCCGCTTAGTTGGTCTTTTATTGACCTGGGCGATTACAGCGCGTATTACAATCCGGCTGTGGATAACTATGTTAGCCTCCATGGATTGATTGCTCTGACTTCTGCCAAGACCCGATTTTCTAAACCGAAAAGCGAAAAGGGTTTCAATCTTTGGGCGCTTAATATAGTTATTCCCACAGGTATCCGTTCAGGAACCCGGTTTAAACAATATCGTCGATCTGGGATCAGTGTCTGCCAGTTGCCCGACAGATTTGTCGCAATTTCGCTGTCGGATTTTGTCGTTTTTGTATATCTAATAATACGAGTCGTGGATAGGCTAACGTCTTATCGCTCAGTCTATTCTGTTTTTTTAAGACCATTAGGTACTACGCGGCGATTGCCGCTTTGAATTTAACATGAATGTTCGTTAAGAGAAGGAACTATAGTATTAGGACTTACTCCTATACAACAAATCTTTTGAAGCCTCTTTGACAACCTACAGTTTAATTTTTTGTCTACTGAACTTCACCAGGCTATAGCTGCATAGGTTCTAATGTGTCTAACTCTACTTCTCTAGAACCAGTGTGTCGTTGTAGAACTTCAGCCCCATTTTGTGTCTGTAGATTATCCAACATTTTCTTTTTTCCGATATTCTTGGTGCAATAGTGTTATAAACACATTCAAGGCTACCGACCATCGACTACAAGCTGTCAAAAATAGAATACATGTGTGCATATGAGAATAATTATTTTAGCGGCAACATGGTTACCGACTACACGACTACTGTTGTAGCCCGTAGCCAAGTTAGGCTAATTTTTATTTTTCTTGGTGACAACAAACATTTTAGTGCTGCCAATACAATACGATCATCAAAAATGTGAAAAAAATGTATGTGGCATCACTGAAGAAGTATAATCATATGTCAATTTGTTTACATATATTTTGTAGCTGTAGTCGTTAAAATAATTAAGTAGCTGGTTACTTGGCTACTTTTGAAGCCAGCGTCTTTTGTAGTTTAGTAGTCGATGGTCGGTAGCCTCGAAAATGTTTATAGCATAACTAGAAATTTTAAATAGAAAATCTTCAATAAGTATTTATTTATAATTGATTTTTCGATAACATCTGTTACATAGTATAACTTTTCTATTTTCTATTTTCTCTTTTCTGTTTTATCTCAAACTTGTTTCATCCAAAGCACCACCATATACCTTTGTGTTAACTGCTCCAAGTTTCCAAATGCTGATGTTTAAAAAGAAAAACAAAAATATGTGTGTCGTATATCCAGAAACGACAAACAGTTTCCTTTTCTATTTTCTGCCGTTTTTGTGTTTCTGAAAAACAACAGTTAAAATGTTGCAGTTGGATGTTCTTTCCTGCACGTTTTTATGCAAAGTTGCCCATCTACAAAATTTGTGTTTGTAAAACCAGCATTTCGTGTTGAATACAACGCGTGTTGTATGAACAACGACGACAACATGTTAATGTTGTTGATAGTTTTATTTGTCTTTTTAAATGTTTGTTCTTATTTCTTATTGTCCCCTTCTTTTTGTGTCCGATCCTAAAGCTGATATTTTGCTGCAAAGAGCTCTCCGACATAGAAAAAATCTAATATTTTGAGTTTCATAACAATATATCAACCCTTTGTGCGAAATTGACTTTTGATGCATATGTATTAAAATGTCACATATCACGAACCACATACTGAAACATTATATCTATATTCGGTAAATTTATGGAGATATTACTGAATTAATTTTATCGTATGTTGCATCGTTGTTTTTCCTGTGAACGAAATTATCGTATGTTTCATACAAAAGCCTGGATATAAATAAGATATCGTACAAATAATAATGTGAAGTTTTGTTATTACGAATCTTTCGAGCCTTTATCGTTATGCCATTTTTTGGTTTGTTCGGATGCTTAAAACTTGAAAACAACTGGATATTAAGTGATTTATAAAATAAGCCACAAGATCTTGGTAGCCAATTATAATCGTCTCCTCGAAAAATCACTTAGTCATCGATGGAATCATTACTTGTGGCTCAACGCATTGTCTCGTTGAAAATAAACGTGACCCACAGCAACATCTTCCAATGTCAGACATACTACATCATTAATCATCGTTCGATAGATAGTGAATACTTCTTCTGCGATTTTTTTTTGTAATTGCCACGCGAAGGTTTAGGAAAAGAGAAAAATCGAAAATCTTCAATAGATGGCGCTGTAGGTGGTCCTTTCTTTATTACTACTCCTGTTAAAGGTATTTTAATAAGATTTGGCACATCGATTCAGTGCATATATTCTTAGTTGTGCAGTAAATATAAACGAAGTGGGATAAGTGACCATGGTGCCTCTAATAAATATTGATTTTTATATGCATATCTTGAGAACTGTAAGAGTAGTAGTTTCTGAATTTGGTAAAAACGAATTCGTAATTAATACAAATCATCAGCCAATTAATGGGCGCATAATAATCGCATAAGTGGGTATGATACGTACCTCCCATGCAAATAAATATTGATTTTTTTATATCTTGAGAGTAAGTTTCCGAATTTGATCTAGTTGCCTTGGCAGTCAACACGATTCAACAGTATAAAAGCGGGAGAAATTGGATAGGTGTGCGTGGCTTTTTTTATACAAAATAAGTTGTTGGTTTTCATTGATTCTTTAAATCAATAAATAATCACTCTGAGAAATTATCCAAACAATTTTTGTCTGTCTACTTCTGTACATACATAGATTTTCGGGCAAAGCCGGATGGAGCTAGTAGGTGTATAATAATTCTAAATGATTTATTTTGTTTTCAATTATTTTCTTAAGTACACAAAAGCTGATAGTCTAAAAAGCGTGTGAATTGTAATATTATATTTGTGTTGATTATTAATAATAAAACAATAAAATTAACTTTTGGATACAGAGGAAAAAAACAGATCATTAATACTGAAGGATGTAGAACGCTCATTAGAGGACAAAGATAAGAGCAAAACCCTATTTTTAAAGACCAAGCAGAAGGCAAGAAAAAACTGATCTTTTTATGTGCAAGTTTTAATATGCAAAAATTTTGAACACCCCGTCCTGAAAAAATATTACATTGTTTTACTCTTGTAAATATGCCCATTATAAATTTAGAGTTTCCGAAAATGCCACAAGATATAGTTACTGTTTTTGGTGGGGTGAAAGCCACGGTAGGCATGGATCTAATGAAGAACGTTTAGCCGTTTAAAAGTAATTGCTAATAATAGATCGTAAAGAAAGAGTTAATAAACTAAGTCTCAGTATGGTAGTTCTGTTGGCCAGAACAGCAATAAGGCTGCAATAACCATGCTTGCATACTTTTAAAGCTGTTAAAGCTTTTAAAGTCTTTTCCATATAATTAAGGTGATATTTCAATTGTTTTAAAATTATCGTAAGTACCTTACTTAACAAAATATCGTATGTGCTTAAAACCCTGAATATTTCGGAACATACAAGCTTTTCATAAGAAAAGTTTCTAATATATGTTAACATATCGGTTATTGTACTGCATTCAAAATTTGGTATTGTGTAATGGACACATATGTATAGATTTTTAAACTCCTCTTAGAGACAATCCCCCATAGAGTTATAGCACTTGGTTAGGTGGAATAGGGAGAGAAAAGACTGACGGATGGGAGCCATTGACTACGCTAGCTAGCCGCTGGGTGGGGAGGTTCTTGTCTGCAACTCACTCCGCCCAAGAAATGTGTCATCCATAAATAATTATTATAGACTCCCTAATAAACTAAAATGAACAATAAAATAGAATGGACCGGTAGTTGATTTGCTAATACGCCATTGCAGGTGTCCTAAATACCCCAATTTACAATCAACTATGCAAGCTAAACGGGATCAACCATAAGAAACCTTATCACGACCTATTTTTGAGTTCCTAGATGTCACAGGAACTACGCCTCTTAACCCGCCCTACCATGGACCTTCTGGCGACACATGATAATGAAAATCCCCAAAACCAAAGGAAATCTATCCGATCACATCACTCGAATAAGTTTAATCACACATATTAGTATCACAAATTCTCTAATTTTCATTTATTCATAATATTTATTCATAAAGACAATGTATCCTATCTTCTTCTTTATCCTGAACTATTTTTGCTTTGTGTGCAGGTGCATTTTCATGTTGCGAAATTATATTGCCGTGTCTTGTGGCTCATTCTGTTCGTTTTTCGATCAACATATGGTTCGAATTGAACATTTGTTGTCGGTAGCGATTAGTATTAACGGTTTCACAAGGCTTTACGAGATCGTGGTACACCACACCTTTCAAGTTCCATCAGTCACACATCATTGTCTTCCTGCCGAATCGATCTGGTTTTGCAGCCTATATTTCAGATCATTCTTAATATTTATTTAAGTCCAACAAAAAAAATAAAATAAAAAATTAAATGCGTATATTAATAAAGGACATATTCAGAAAGAAAAAAAAAATAAATTAATTAATATCCACTGTCTCAAACACCTACAATAGAGTGACAATCCAAGTCAAACGAATAATATTCACAAAACAACAAAACATAAACATTATACTCGCAGATATAGATTTAAAAAAAGAACATTTTTTTTATGATTTTCTTTCTTTTACTTTAATTTGAGCTAAGTTTCTCTTATTAGTTCTCATTGTCACAATAAATAATTTCTAATTTCAATTTCTCTTTATTTCTGTCTTTTCTTTACTTGAAATTTCTCTGATTATGGATTTTTTTTTTTTTTATAAATTGATCTTGGCATTCTCTTAAATTTTGGATTCATGTTTAATTTTTTTATACTCTCTCTTATTTATTTAAATAAGAAGAAGCACGTACACAAATTTCAAGCAATGATAAAAACAAATAGAAATAAAAGAAAAGGGTTACAAACATCCCTCGAAAAGTGTGTAAATTAAGAAACGAAAGAACATTAAAGCTCAAAAATAGAAATGATATTACCTGTAAGAGAAACTACCTCAAATAAACATTATTCACTCGACTGAGACCTTACTAACTTTCTCTTAATTAAATCAAATATAATTCAATAGCAAAACTGAATAAGAATGTAAATAAAATTGTGTAGAAAAGTTTGACTCACCAAATTACTTGAACTCTGCTGCTGCGGAGTGATGAGGCCTCGCCATTCTGCTGCAGGGGAGTGATTGGTAAAATAAGATTGAAGTAATTTGTATCTGATACTGATAATACTATATAAGGTGTTCACTTAAATGTAGTTTTCTTATGATTAGAGACTTCATTTGATCTAGAGAGGAAAATATATATATTTGATTAAATACATTCTTAAAGTGATAAATGCATTATATTGGGGATATGAATATTGTATTTTTAATAATGGCAAATTAGTGTTTTGTGGGTATTTAATATTTTATCATTATTCTTTTTCATGCCGAACTTGTGTATCTTCAGTTTCAAGTAGTTTACTTTTCAGAGACTATTAACCAAATGGGGTCTTTTCAGGTACTTAGGCATAGGCTGATGATGGTGTCTTCAAAATCATTGGGAATTGAAATCACACAAATTAGAGTTGGTGTTGTTCATTATGAGCTTAAACTCTACTGCAGTCGGTAATTTGGGTTCTATAGGGTTACTTATAAATAAATGTTGATCACTGGGTGGCACTCTGATGGCTGTCGAACTGATTGCACCAAATTTAAGACTTCGAGTACATTTTAGTTATTTATTGAATTCACTCGACTCTGCTTTTTTTATATATGGTTTTTAGATCCTTTTTTTCTGAATTTTAATTTTAATATTTTGATACTTTAGGACTATTCTCAATTAAATAGCAATTTTGTTCAATTTTAAGCAATGCACTTTATAGATTATTTTGATTCTCTTTTTCTTTTCTTCTTCTTTTTTTGTTTTGTTATCAAAGCGTGGCTTCTGATATCAATCGTGGCTCACTAAATGAGTCCACTACTTTAAAATCGCAAATTTAATGATTTTTCTTTTTCCCACAGATTCTCTGGCCACAAAAATTATCTTTCCTCTTTTTCAAATAAAACCGGCACAATATGTCAAATTAAATTCCGTCCTCTTCTATGGTGTATTGGTGGATAATAATCAAAAGTAACCTCTAATGTGACAATAATTTGCCTATGTAGCGTTAGGCTTTCTATAAAAATTTAATTTCTTTGTTGCAATAATAGTAACTAATAATAATAATTAATAGACATTTACCTCTAAAATATGCACAAAAATATTTAAACTTTGTAATATTCACTTTAGTTTGCCACTAAAAAACTAACTTTAATTTTTTTCTTAATTAGGTGTATCTTATTGCACAGTTTAATTAAAAAAGAACATCTACCTGTACCGCTAAGCCCTTTATATACCTAAAACTACTGTTATGGGCCGTTATCTATTTGACAGATTGAAATTATGCAAGTTTACTGGGTTTACACTTGGATACTTTAACATGCGTTGGCATGCGAAAAGATACGTCAATTTACAGTCGAGGTAAACGAAAAACAAACACTTACTTCGTATACTTTTCAAAACTGTATTACCAATAAAAACAATAATGAATTACAAAACTCAAAAGTTGATAAATTTGAATTAAAAAAAAACACACGTTACAATTGATGTACCAATCAAAGCAAAGAGATTTAGATAAAACGCTCTCCTGTCAAATTTATTTTTTGCAGAAAAGGGTCGATAGTGTTAAACTTACTACTTACTTATGTAAGGATTGGTAAATAAAAAAATTAAAAATTTTATATCTTGTTCTCTTCCCCTATCGTCAACAACACTGGTTATTTCTGTTCTAATTAAGTTTTTTATTCCACTCGAAAGGTAAATTGCAATTATGAATATCCAAAAATACTCGTTTTTTTAATAATCTTTAGTACGAATGGAAGGCGCACACTGACTTATATATTTCACTCAGCTACTGGCTGATAATATGTATTATTCGCGACTTTATTTGAACCTAATTTATGAACTTCACCTATTACCGTACTCAAGATATACAAAAATCAGAAGGTACTTTGTATAGAAGGTACCACGTCTACTTGTCTAATACCGACTAATTTTTGACTGATTATTTGTGTTAACCATGAAGCTTTTTGTACCAAATACGGAAACTTTATCTGTAACCCTTCTCATTATGGCAAGAAATCAATACTTAGTTTGTATGGGAGGTACCACGCCCTCTTTTCCAATCCGCGCAGCTTTTGACTGATGATTTGTATGGACTTTGAGCAGAGCAAATTCAGAAGTATTTGTACCAAGTACTGATACTCTATCTTTGAACTTTCTCAAGATATAAAGAAATCAATATTTGGTTTGTATGAAAGGTACCACGAGCACTTTTCCAACTCTGTCCACTTTTTTGACTGATTACACTGGCCTACAAAAAACAAAAAACTTTCCTGTTGAAACCAAATGTTGCTAATATACTTCTTTTAAATTTTTGTGAACAAAAATTCGTTCAACATGGCCCGATAACGATCGCCATTGACTGTAACGGGCACTCCTTGCTCATTTTCGAAGAAAAATGGCCCAATTATGCCTCTGGACCAAAATCCACACCAAACAGTGCTTCGTTTTGGGTGTATCGGCTTTCCAATGTATGCGTACGGGTTTTCTGTGCCCCAAATGCGACAATTTTTCTTGTTTACATACCCGCCAAGATCAAAATGAGCTTCATCTGGAAAGATGATTTTTTTTGGCAAAATCGGCATCTTCTGTAAGTCGATCGCACGCAATATTTCCCAGCGTTGTTCAAGCGTATACACAACCATTTTCGTTCAGCGGAAGGAGAAAACTAATTATCTGACAAATCTGACATGAGTTAAGTGTTACCTTTCACGAAATAAGCACTAGTTGAAAGAAAAAAGTTAGGTGGCGACACCCTATATCAAGCGAAAGGACAACGTTTCATCGATTCACTCTTTTTTTGTACGTTTTTATTTATATTTGGCTGCGCTTTTCTTCTTCCTGCATCTCGCTTTATTTGTAAATGTTTGTGTTGAACATTCTTTATATTGTATTTATATTGTATTTGTATGAGCGCGGAAATGTTTTATTATTTTCTCAATATATTCTCTCCGCAGTCTTTTGTATCATAAATACCCGCCAACATACCGATAGCAGATTTGTGCGACCTTGTGTTAAAATTGTTTGTATATATGCATGTGTACTGAAATTTTACCGAAATTTTTTCGAAAATAGATCTTTCGTTGATATTTATTTTTTAAGTGAAATCTCTTTAAAAATAAAACATTAATACCAAGATATTTTTGATAAAAAGTTTTGCTAAAAATGTATGTCTTTTACTACATTTCCATTATTTTATAAATAAAAAAATCATCACTTAAACCAAAGAGGGGCTTAATAATAAGAAAATTCCCTCCTGCGATCAATAACTGCCTTCTTGACCGTTATTAGCACGCTGTGTTTATTATTTTAAGCTGATGCTGCATTACCTGCATTTTGCGGCACTTTGATAAAACCTACTCGGTTTCTTGTTGTTTCTCAATATTTCAAGGTTTTTAACTTCTTGCTTTTCAAATCGACACATTTTCTGTCTATATAACTTTCTCCATTTTCTCCTGTACAATTCTGCTCTACCGCCTGTCTCATTCCGGATGTGTGTTAAGTTTTTTCCTTGTCGGCGCACAATGTTTCTATTTTTGAATTTAGGGGTCCAAAACCCCAAAAATGAACTTTAGGTAGGGCAAAAAAGACATTCGTGGATTTAAGAAAACTTTCCAATCAATTTTTTTTTTTTTTTAATTAATTTTAGTTTAAAGTTAATATTGTATGAGGTCCCAATTTCCTTTTTAATGAATCCTAATGCTTTTAAACTTATGCATAAAATTAGATATTATTATAGCGATTAAAAAATGTGTGTTCACACTTTGGCGTCTATCGAATACTGACTTATATGACAGATCTTAACCCTACAAAATACTATATTTGTTATTATTGACACAAACCATACGTGATAGTTATGCCATTTGTTGTCCAAGTTGACATTATTACCTTGTATACCTAATAGAACTATGATTTCCATTGCCGATTTTGTTTTAAATGGAAGAAAGCACCGCTTGCATATCGTAGAATTATCGGCTTCATTATTTCTTGGATCATCGATATTCTCAGCTGAGAAATTTAAGAGAAACGCTATAGCTAGTTCATTTCTGGAGGGATTTATGCTTTCATTCATATAAGGTGATGCTTATGATATTGTCACAAATCTTGTCCAAATCTCTAATGTTAAACACTTTGGTATAAATTGGATAAAATATACAGACTCTATAAGTTTACTCAAGTAAGGTGTATACATTTAAAAGGTTATGTTCTTCTTCTTTCCATATGTTCTAAACATCTTAAAATTGGTTAAGTTATTAGCTTAGAAGTGTCTGAAGGTACGAAAAACCGGGGTTTTATCCTTAACTCAGGATTTTGGAGATGTTTTGAAAACTTTAAAAGCAGATTATTGTTGTACTCTAGAACAATTTTATAAAAATAAAACGGTATCACATCCCGGGTATTTTTACTTCATTCTTTCTTATGACATAGTTTTATGACTTGTACACTTATTTTGGACGCGTAAAAAATAGAGTACCTTACGTTTTTATTGTGAAGGGTCCGCCATCTAACTTTTTTTTTCAACTAGTGCTTAATTCGTGAATGTTAACACTTAGCTCAGGTCTGATTTGACAAATAATTAGTTTTCTCCTTCCGCTGAACGAATATGGTTGTGTATACCCTTGAACAACGCTGGGAAATATTGCGACATTACTTTGAAAATCATAGTAATGTTGCAGAATTAAAAATCATCTTTTCAAATGAAGCTCATTTGATCTTGTCGGGTATGTGAACAAGCAAAATTGTCGCATTTGGGGCACAGAAAACTCCCACGCATACATTGAAAAGCCGATACACCCAAGGCGAGTTACTGTTTGGTGCGGATTTTGGTCCAGAGGCATAATTGGGCCATTTTTCTTCGAAAATGAGCAAGGAGTGGCCGTTACAGTCAATGGCGATCGTTATCGGGCCATGTTGAACGTATTTTTTTCACAAAAAATGAAAAGAAGTATATTAGCAACATTTGGTTTCAACAGGACGGCGCTACGTGCCACACAGCCGAAGCTACACTCGATGTTTTGCGCCCTGTTTTTGAAAATCGCATTATCAGCCACAGAGCTGATGTCGTTTGGCCACCTCGGAGCTGTGATTTGACACCGTTGGACTATTATTTGTGGGGTGCCGTCAAAGATAAGTGTTACGCGAACAAGCCAGAGACAATTGACGCTTTAAAGGACAATATTCGTGAAGCCATTGGTGAAATACAGCTGCACACAATCGATAATGTGCTTAAAAATTGAACCGATCGTGTAGGCTACTGTATGGCCAGCCGAGGCAACCATTTGAATGAAATTATTTTCCATTATTAACCGGAAGGATTGTACTTTCAAATAAAAAAAGAAATTTGAGAAAATATTCAGTAGTTCTTTTTTATAGCATTTTCAAAAAAATAAATTTATTTGGCGGACTCTTTATAACTAAAGTTGTTGAAAGAATTTGGTTGTTGTTTTTTATGGATTTTATAAAGCCATAAATAAAGTTTTTGAAGAATATAAAATGTTGTAATTTATCCCATTTTTGAGGATTAAAACATAATTCTAGAAAATGAGGATGTACACTTTTTTTGTCGCTGCCTGTATGTGACTAAACTTAAAAGTTAATTTATAAAGTGAAACTTTTTTGGATTCCAAGAGCTTTAGAAAAATTTAGTTTAGCTCGCTTAGTTAAGTCTGGTGGCTAGGACCTTGTTCCAGTAGAATGAGACTCAATTTGTCCACCCCTGTTGTCTCTGTTTCGGTCTGTATTGATTTTTATCTTGGACTAGTGATGAATATTTGTCATTTTTACTATTATATAATTTTTTTTTTGCAAATTTTTTTTTTATTATTATAATAAAATTGTTTTATTTTTCGTCTATTAATTAAAACATTTAAGTGACTAACAGAGCTCTGTTAAATTATTTGGTTTGTGTCAAGGGTTGTAAATTTAAAATTTGTCTTCACGCACGTTATTTTATTTCGGTTTTAAATCTTTATAAACAAACACATATCCACTAGTGCTCGTCATTGTACGCTTAAAACTCTTTTCTTGCCAAAGAAATATAGTTCATCCAAAAGGTTACTACGTCAGTACTGCTATTTGTTATATTGTTTTTAGTAACTAGAAATTATGGGCCAGTTATTCTAAATATACTGTATGTACTTGAGAAACTTATTCAAGTCAGAGTAAGTAGGAATTCGAAGGTGGGATTTATGCAAATTCCAGAGAAACATTATTGTATAGTGTGCATTCAAAGCCATTCTACTATAACAAATATAATCGTCCGTTATTAGGAATAAAGATATTTTTCATATCGTTCTCCTTAATAGCGCTTCTTTTCTGTCTAATTGATGTCTTCAATAATTAAAAAAAAAAAAACAACTTTTTTAAAGGCTTTTGCTTAAATTAAAGGTTAGGGGGGTTTATCTGAATAAATATTACTTCACTATTTCCTAATGGCTTCTGCTTGAATGATATTCTGTGATGATGAAAACCAGCAAAATGCAATAATACTTTAAGCAATTGCTACTGCAATTACAGCTGCAGTTTGTTGTTTATTAACAAAACATTTAATGATTTGCTAAGAAGGTGGGTAAACTCTTTGAAAAATACTTTAAAAAAATTACCAAAAAAAAAAAATTTTTTTTTCTTAAAAGATTTTTAAAGAATTATTGCATTTCGGACTGTAAACAAAGGTATAAGTCATGATTTTTGTCTATTTTGTAGATTTTTAAGTCTTTTTCTGTATTTTTATTTTTGTTCAAAGTAATTTTCTAATTCAATTGCAAAAGAATTTATTTTTTTATTCCTTCTTTTGTAAACATTTGTATTGATTTCTTTAAGTAGCTGTATCAGCTTTTTGTGTTGGTTGCTTTTTTCATCTTTTTGATTTTTCAAATTTAACTACAGAGACGTGACTTATCACTTTTGTAAAATTAATTAAAGAGTAGGAGGTAATAGCCTTTAAGGTGTTTGACATAAATTGTTGCCAACAATTGCTTATGGCTTAGCACATTGTTTTGTGATTACAATAGACTGGCAAACACAAAAGCAATTGAAAATAAAATAATTTTGTCTAAAGGTATTTGATTTTTGTTGACACTGTTAATGAGTAACAAAAATGTTAAAAAATTAATTATAACGACTGACTCATAAGGTCTTGAAAAATTAATATGTTTATCACAGGACGTAAAAAAAAAAAAATATTAAAAATGAAACCTTTATTCCTGAACCCCTAAATACTCAAGCTCAGATTTACTTGACATATAATTACGTCAAATCTTCTTAAGCAATCTAATGCTTAGTTTTATTCAGGTTTTAAATATTCCACACAAATATTATCATCAAACTTACTTTATATATTTCAAATTTCCAAAATGTTTTTTCCCCCATTAATACTCCAACGTCGTTCAATGAAACAACTTAATTATGCATGCAACAAAGTTGCAAAGTATAAGTATAGAAGGCAAAGAACAAAAAGAAAAGTTTTACAACATCCTTCAATTAAACAGAAGCACATGCCACAAATAACATTCCAGCTGCCAGATCACCATGTCATAATGCGCAAAACAAAGAAAGAAGAAAGAGCAACTTTTTAATTTTTAAATTCCTTAGAACCCAATTTTCACTAAAAGAATTCGAATAAACGCTCATAAAAATAAAAAATTATTAAATAAGTGAGTAGGGAAAAAATTTGCTTGTAACCATGATGATTCGGTTGTTAGAAATACATTCTTCAGCACCATGTGGTATTTGCAGACAGCATGAAAAGGAAATTCTAAGAAGAAATATTTTAATATGGACGAGAGGAAATTAATTTTTCACCTCATTAAAGCTTAAAATCTATATTATTCTACTCGTTGAATGCCAATATACTTGCTCACAAATCATGCGATTTGATGTTTATGCGTAGTCAGTGTTATATGCGGAAAGAAAATGAATCACAATCATTTTGGAATTTCCAAGTAATTGCAATTCAGTTTTTATTAAATACAGGTAACTAGCCTTGATGTCATTAGCTTGATATATTTATGCCGAACTCTGTTGAAAAGCTGTGGATTCCTACAACGGGCTATTCAGGATTCTCTTCAATTTGCTTTCCCTGATTTAGAAGGGCCTTTTTCTTCGCACCTATCATGAAAGTGCGCTGAGTGAACTTTGGCGAATTGAGCAGGTGGCGAAAAGATAAGTTACAGTACAACTAGAGGTTATCCAGAGACAGAGATGCCCTCATCCTATATGTAGAGCCTAGTTGTTGACGAACTTCTGGCGAAATTGTCTGCGGCTGCCATTGATTGTCAAGGCTATTTAGACAATATTGTTCTAAAGAAACAGACGGAGTGAATTAATTATAGCCCATGGGAAAACTCGAAGAATTTTTGAGAAGAAATTCATACCGTCGGAATATGTACACACTTCGACTTAAATAGAAAGGGTCAAAGACAGGACAACGCCGTATTATATGAGGGTCAAGCCACCATTCGAGTATTTCTCATCATCATTATCATCTTATCGATCAGGTACTATAGCATGATACTGCAACCCATGGAATCTATTGCGCTTTTTCCGGTCTATAGTTTATTCACCAAATATGTTGCTTTCGTAATGAACACCAGCAGATCTGAAACCCGCAATGCTAGCTATGTCACTCGGTGTGTTCCGCTGTCTCTGATGCCTGTGTCTACAAACATCCAATCCACGACCGCCATCATAAGATTTGGTCTTAGTCTATAGTGACTCGTAAGAAACTCCGTTAGTCAAGTCCGGCCTGCCATACTTGCAAACTTTAGAACGGCGACCAAATTGCGGACTAATCACCGCCCTAGAATGGCAGTGAGAATGCCAGTGTTCAAAGCATTTAGCAATCCTTGATTAGATTGGGGATATTAGTAAGTGGTGCTGTATAGCAAAGTTCCGGACCGATATAGGGCGCCATGGAACCCTTTGTGGCCATTGTATCCGCTATTTCATCACCATCTATCCCACAGTGATCAGGTACCAAAACAACCTTTGCAAAGTATCGTACTCTAGATGTCATACGATTTTATCAAAGGGCCCTTAAGTCAGCTTGGCTGTTGTTTTACAGTTTTTATTTCCTCACTTTGATTTTATACACATTATTTAGTTAAGTTGGTGTATTATTTATCTTGCACTTAATATTCGCTTATACAACACTTTTATTTACGTCTAAACACAACTTTACTCTATGACTGCAAAACTATAACTATAGCTACAGTTAGTGTCATTAATATTCGGTTTTATTAAAGAGATATGTTTAACTGATTCGTCTTAAGCTAAATGTATATCTTTTTCAACATTATTTTCTTTTCATTAATAGTTTATTTAGACACTTGAAAGTTCACATTTGTATTTAGAAAAAAGAATAACAATATAACAAAAAAAAAAAACAAAATGAATTGAGGTGGCACAAAATATTGCGCGCCAATAATATTCGGTTTTCTTTGAAAAGTAACAAATAATACATTAGAAAAATGGTTTTATATAAAATTCAGTATTTTGTTGGATAACTCTTTTGTTTTATAACTTCACTTCGTATAAGCTGCAGGAATACGATCTCATTCTTCTTGAAGCCGCAATTTCAAGTCTTCAATGGATGTTATTTTGTAGTTGCAGATTCGCCGGTCCAGCTCATCCCATAAATTCTCAATCGGATTGAGGTCTGGGAATTGTGCAGGTATATGGAGAACTTTAGGGCAGTTATAGAGCAACCATTCTTGAATCAAACGCGACTTGTGCTTTGGGTCGTTATCTTGGTAGAATTTAAAAGAATCTATAACGCCCAGCTTATTTGCACTTTCTTTCAAATTTTGACGGATGATATTCACATATGATTCCTTATCCATAATTCCACTGATAAAAACTAATTTTCCCGTCCCTTTAGCTCCCATACAACCCCACACCATAACATGTCAATTTCCGTGTTTTACGGTTAGTTTTAAATTTTGTGTTTGTAGCTCCTCATTTGGCTTCCGCCACACCATTACACGCCCATCGGATCCAAATACGTTATACTTGCTCTCGTCCGCAAATATAACGTCATCCCACCAAGTTTCAGGCTTCTTAATGTACTCCCTGGCAAAACTCAAACGAGCTTTCGGCTTACGACCTGCTACTCAGCCATGAAAACCTTTTTTTCTTATGGTTTTTCGTATAGTAGATGCAGATATTTTCTTTTTAAACTCATTGAGCACCTAATTTTGGAGCCCTTAAGCGTGGGTTAGATTTTATTTTTCGCACAATTTTTTTGGCTGACCTGTCTGCTTTATGAAGTGTATTCTTCCTTCATTTTTGTGCCTTCTGATAATGTCCCCAACTGTATTTGGTTTCATATTCAGAATTTCAGCAATCTTTTTCATAATGGAAAATAACAAGTTTTCGCTGTTCTAAAGAAGTGTTTTTTCCTTTGCGCCCCATTTGTATAATTTGCAGTGAAGAAGAATTTTGGACAGACAAGAAAGGAGGTGTTATGCACTTTTATTAAAACGTATCTCTATCTTGCTGGAAAAGTAGCTGAATAACATGTTTTTTTGCAAATAGCATATAAATAGGGAAAAAACCGAATATTAATGGCGCTTAGTAAACAGAGTTAACAAACTTTGATCGATTTATCACGGTTGCAGGGTTACCATAGAGCCATTTTTTCCATGTTTTGAATACTCATACTGACAGCATTTATTTACGTTTTTGCTATTCTTCTGATTACCTATCCATTTCGCTAATGCCAGGGTGTTATTATCGATAAACTTAAAAACCGAATATTAATGACACTAACTGTATATTGACGTAGCAAAGCAGCCTCCTTATATACCTAACTGCCTATAGTTTGGTAAGTTCCGGAAATGTCTGAAACGCTCTCAAATCCTCTTACCGTTAATTTTAAACATGTAAGATTGTGTTACATATAGATGGTCGAATTGGCAATGTCGTAAAATACATAAATCAGTACGGCAATGCCGTCAAATACATAAATCAGTACGGCATTACTAGGGTAACACATTCCCAATTTCGAGACAAACCATTAGACCAAAATCCCATAATGCAGTCCCTGATGTGGTGTATTTTCTCTTAGGCATTTTTATTTTTGTAACAATATTAATGGTCTTACCCTTGAGCCCACTATCCAGGCTAATCTCCGCACATCTGGTAATGGCCATGATCTCAGCCTGGAAGACACTCAGCGATCTTCCAGTTGGAATCGACAAGTCTCGATTAGATCCATGAACACCATCACCGACACAGTCATTCATTTTGGAGCCATCAGTATAACACTGTAGATCAAACTCACTCCGAACAGCCCTGAAACTCCTGCCAAAGCACAGATCCAAAGGCATAGCATCCAAAACTGAAGATGGTTCTACGACCACACTGCATAGAATGGATAGAATTTCTGATGCTTTTCCACTGAACACTCCGTGACCCTCATCACATAGATGTGAAGCGGTGTCAAACCAATCAAGGTCGCTGTTGGCCAGTTATACCGATGCAGGCGAGTCTCTGTATTCTGCTTAATATATTCATGAAGATAGCTTCCTCAGCCTTTCCCCACTTAGCTATCGCCTCATAGCTAATAATGGGCCGAATAATAACCGTATATATCCATAGTGTCATTCTAGACGAAATACCCCATTTTTTACCGTAGGTGGTGCGACTTGCCCAGAAGACCTTTATCGCCTCATTCTGGGCGGCAGTAATGTGCTAGTTTCAACTAAGCCTCCTATCCAGAATGACACCTAGATACTTAACCTCTTTAGAAAAGTTGATGGTGATACGCATAAAAGAAATAGTCATATGATAACTTGTATCTTCTTGTATAAGTTGGCTCAAAGTTAGGACTGCCTATGTAAATTGAACCGACTGCTACGGGACCTGTGCTGGGTACCAGGTCATGTAGGTCATTCCGACGAATTAACTGGCTGATGAGCTTTCCAGAAAGGGAGCTTCTTAACCACTGATCAAACTTTAACCTTTTTGTTGGATTAGGAAAAGGGGTCTGTATGACTCGACTTATCGAAAGGAAGGAGAATGAGAGACGTGTACTCTTTTCTCAATCCAAACGATTTTGAGAAAATCCAAATTTTTGCTGGGCAGCTATTATATTAAAAGATTATAGTTTTATATTAAACTATTTAAAAATGGCCTGAGAATAATTACCGGTATTTTGACTGGGCACTTTAAAATCAATGACCATTTGAGTAGAATGAAAATAGTTTAAATGTAAAGTGCAGATTCTGTGAGGAGGAAACGGAATTATCACACCACATATTGGCGATTGAGCTGCACTGATGCATTCTAGAAGGAGGCACTTAGGCTTCGATTATATTGAAAGTGAAGAGCTACCACTGCTAACACTAACAGATACCATATAGGAATACCCTATACCAAAGAGTCGCACTACCTCAACATCTCATATCAAGAATAATAACAACTCGGTTGCAAGAGACTTTGAAAATGAAAATCCCCTCCTTTCACTGATAGCATCAAAATAATATTAAAAGAAATTACCAAATAGTTAAATACTGGTCATTGGTGAAAACCTAGGTTGATGGTGATAAAAACGGCACATAAAAAATTACCGAAAATTGGAAAATGTGTCTTGAACCTAAATTTTTTCAGTGAGCTAAAAAGAACCTATTTTGCGGAAGAAACTCTACTCACCTGCACTAAAATAATATAGTTTGCTTTGAATGTAATACGCACGCAGTTTCATATACTGTTTTGCGTTAATTAGATTTACCTTCTTACTCCCTTTTAGTTACCTAAAACAAAGTCTAATTTAATCCATAACAGTTTTATGATGGTCTTGCTAGCCATCGTTATAATGATCTTATAAAGCGTGTTTTTTACAGAGGTATAGAACTTTAAGTTGGCATTACTTTTCAAGATGGCGACCGATTTAACAGCTGTCAAGTGATTTATTCTTAGTTAGGCTTGGCAATTCATCGTGAATAGACTCACGCCCGGCGTAGATTCGTCGAATGGACCCAAAACGAGATTACCGTTGTTCCCGATTTTCATAAGCGAATTATGTTTTGCGATGAAGCGCACTTCAGGTTGAATGGCGGTCATATGCCAGAAATCATATTTAAAATGTAATGCCTTTCGGATAAATAAAATTCATGTTAATCGAATAATCCATCGTTGTTTTATTGCTACTTGAAGTTCTATACCTCTATAAAAAACACCCCTTATATATCATATATTTTTTAGAGGTTCGTAACTTTAAGTTGACAACACTGCTTTAGTTAGCAACCGATTTAGTTAGTAGTTGCTGGTTTGACATTTCTTTTGTCGAAATACCATTACAGCCATAGAAAATTAGTTTTCGGTACGCTTATAGGGCTGGTAAAGTTATTGTCTTTAAATACGATGATGGTGTAATAATACAGTATATTACTGTCAATGGTATGCGGTATAGGAACATTTTTAGAAATATGTTCTTACCTCAATTAGCTGGCATTGATCTTGCTGACATGTGGTTTCAACAGCACGGAGCCACATGCCACAAAGCAGGCTACAGTTGAATTACTCAAAAAAACCTATGATGAAAGAGTAATTACACGTAATGATTTAATTAATTGGCCACCAAGATCGTCTGATTTAATTCCATTGGATTATTTTCTTTGGAGTTATGTAAACTTACTCGTTTACTTCCATAAACCAGAGAAAATTCGAAGAGTTATTAACAAAATACGGCCGCATATGCTGCGAAAAGTATGTATAAATTGGTGATTGCGCCTTGTACGTTCCAGCCGTGTTAGCCATAGACTTTTCTATGCCCGTTTCATTAATATTAAAAATATATTTCTTTCTTTAAACTTGTGTAACTATAAAGCAAACACCCGATATAAAATAAAAACCTCAATTACAATTTTGTCAAAAGTAATTATTTTGGTTATTTTTTCGCCAAAAAGCTATTTCTTTTCAAACAAAGCCTTCTTTACGCTCATTACATACAGTGTCTAGTATTTTTAATCCATCCAAATAATATGATTTTTCAAGGCCCCAAAAAATAGGTGTTTAGTTGATAGACAACCTTTTACCATCCAACCATTTGAACATTAGAAAACAGAATGTAGTCATGAGCAACTAAATCTGGAAATTTTGGTGGATATGTAATCAGTTTGTGTTCTAGGGTAAATACGTATACGCTCCTACGTTATTTTAATGGAAGAGTGCTACTCTATTATGTTTTTTTCCTTCTTTTTTGAAATTTTTGTTAAATTAATATGGAATGTGCTGTTAAGCACTGAATAATATTCGTCGGCAAAAGTGCACTCATATAGCAGAAAAATTTCTTACATATTAATATTCGTTCAAATGCTAAGCGTCATTTATGCTGTTCACAGACGATATTCCGTTTTTTGTTTAAAATTGATTTTCATTGGATGAAACTAATACTTGCAAAATTCGACGCTACTCCAATCGAAGATTACAGTTACAGTTACAGTTGCAGTGTTGCATTGTTAATTACTGTGTTAGAAACACAAAAACTCGCAAAATTATCGCAATGCCCTCATATTTTTGGCAACTTTATTCTGTTACTCCTAAAATAAAAACTTTGTATGCGACAGCAATTTACATACAATTATAGAAGTTAACTATTTAAAACTAAAATTTGCCGTTGAAAACCATCATTTAAAAGCTAAAGACTGTCAGTAGTTTTTATCATTTTACTGCCCCCACAACAGCGTTAATAATGCCAATGAGCAGTGTACAAAGTTCTTTTTTTCCCCTGAAATATTGTCATGTATGAAAAAATAAGTTGCTAAGTTTTAGTTTTTATTTTCCTCGTAATTTATAACAATTTTTTAAATAAAAAAAATATAATAAAAAAATCTTCGCAGAAAATATAAATATTTGTTACCCCAAAGGCAATGGATACTTTTTTCGGAGCTTAGCATTATTCATGCCTTCAGTTACTGATGCAAATATTTTATACAAAACTTTGATTTTTATTAAACCTTTTATAGGAAAAAAAAAAACAAATTTAATATTTTCATAAAAAGATTATTGGG
Organism: Wohlfahrtia magnifica; assembly: GCA_023159175.1. Taxonomy (NCBI): domain Eukaryota; kingdom Metazoa; phylum Arthropoda; class Insecta; order Diptera; family Sarcophagidae; genus Wohlfahrtia; species Wohlfahrtia magnifica. The sequence continues at coordinate 1,612,003 of JAKWBJ010000192.1, forward strand.
AAGTAAGAAAAACAAACTAAAAACTTTACCGTCATCTCAGGGGATTGTCACCTTGGTTTTCTATTTTTTCTCATACGGCACTCAAAATAAAAACCACTCGGCTTGCGTTATATTTATTCAACAAAAAATCCTTTTTTATTTACAAATAAACTACACAACTACACTTCACTAAGCCCTCAACTTCAGTAAAAAGTTTTCTTTCGAGAATTTGGCAAAAGAAAAAAAAAATATTTGAATTATTTCGTAAAAAAAATTCCGTTGCAGTATTTTAGGGGTTTTGATGTATTGAAAAGTTGTTGAGGCATTCGGCGGAAATATCGCAAAAATACATTTGCAACTTAAAAGTAAAAGAGAAATTTAGTGGGTGAGTTATGGCTGCTGCTAACAATCTTTTTCTAATGAAAACGTATTACAGTAAACCGGTAAAAAATATCAAATAAAATATACAACAAGCTATAGCAACGAAATATTTAAACACAGGATGTATCTATAAGACCTTCCATGACTTTAAGTAAGTAAGTGAAACGTCATTAAGAAAAATTAATGTTATATGCTTTAACAACGCTTTAAAATATTAAATTTCACTGCAAAAAAGGTGGAAATTTCGCAGTTACAAAATAAATACAACACTAAAATCATTTCACAGGGTTGGCAACCCACTCGGTAACCCTGTTAAACCAAACTGGGTTTTATTGTGTGACATATTTTAAAAAAATCTACCCAGGTGACAATAGTAAGTGAGTGGTCTAATGACAAATCTAATGATAATTCAGCTTAAATTGTTTCTGCGGAAATATTTCTATAGGGTGTGCCATTTAAAAGTTTAAATTTAAAAATGCAATAAAATAAAAATGGTTTGAAAATTTGTTCCGGTTAGAAATGGCATCACGAATGTTTGATATCAAATGCTCAATTGTCTCTGATTTGTCGGCATAACACCTGTTTTTAACAGCGACCCACAGAAAAATCGCAGCTTCTTGGCGGCCAACTGACATTACCATTTCGGCTAGTTAAACGGCCATCAAACGTTTGACGATTGTGGCATGAGAAGTGTGGCAATTTGCACCATCCTGTTGAAAGCAAATTTCGTTCACATCAATGTCATTGACCTTATTGGTTGCACCGTCCTCATTTTCAAAAAATATGGTCCAATATTAACTGCGCTCCACAAGCCACACCAAACAGTCACTTGTAATGGGTGTAATTGTAATGGTGCATTAACGTACCCCACCAAGATGAAAATCAATTTCATCCGAAAATATGTTTTTTTTTTAATTTTTGAAATAAATTTCCAATAAATGCCAACGTTGCTCGAGCGGAAATCGATTTATTTCGTTCGGTGGAGATAATGCACTGAATTTTGTGACAGAATAGAATGACATAGGTATTGCCAGATTCGAAACAACCACTGTTTAAAGTTTAAACCGATAGATGGCCTACCCCATAGTAACATTAAAGTCAATCAAATAGAGACTCTTGTGCCGATCAGTGAATCAATAATTGGGTTGATTATTTGAAATCACATTCAGTCCTGATTTATATTTTGCATCAAACAATATATGTCCTTTGATGTTATTTGACGACATCTCCAATAAATCTGCTTAGCATTGCAGTTGCCGACTGCAAATAATCAGATGTATTGGATATAACTTTGCCATATTGCTCTTCGCTAATAGAAAATTTAAGTCGAAAATTTTTTGTGAACTAATAGATTCCGCTGTAATTTTAAAATCTGATTTGACGAAAAAGCAAAAAAATGTAAATTTATCACATTATTGAAAAATATATGATTTAAAGGTTTATATGATTTACGTATAATTCTCATATTGGGAGCACAAATTAATTCGGTCTGTTTTTAGCTCAAAAAAGATAGTGAATTAACAAATTTGTCAGATGATTACCTACATCTTTTATCGGTGACATGCTAAAAAATCTTGTATCCGTTGAAACACCCAATTTAGAAGGAGCATCGGCAGATGATCGTTTCTACTAATTGTTTGGAAATTTTCGATGTGAAGCCGAGCGTTGTCCTGCATAAGAATAACTAAATGATCTCTGACGTTATATTCAGCCGTTTTTTTTCACAATACACGGTTCAAACAAAGTAATTGCGTTCTTTTCTAATCGCGAGTTTTAGCAGCTCATAGTGCACAATGCCACCTTGATCTTACCAAGAGTCCAAAATGCATTATAAATAGTAAAGAAACGTAATTGGCTTGAACGAAATTTGGAAACAGTTACCTATAAAGCTCAATAAAAGCAAGAAAAAGAACTCACCAGAAAACCCAATAAAATCTGATGAGCTAGGTTAAAAAAACCGGGTTTTTGCCAACCCTACTACTGTGGGTCGTTGTAAGGCACCTTTTCGGAAACAGGTAAAAGAATTTTAGTTGTTTGTACAAGTTAGTGTTGTAAAGAACCGTTCATTTGATCGTCGCTCAAAAACAATTGAAAATATATATTGCTATTGTAGTCCCTAGTGTTCAGGATGCCCCAGGCTTACATATTTCTCTTACTTTTTAAATTGAACCTTCCAAAAACGACATTATACTGTATTTTGCATAAGGTTTTTAATGTCCAATAAACACGTCTTTCGACCATCAACAACGGAGTGTCTGTGCAGACTGATTCGAATTTTTCTTTTTTCTTTAACTTAAGGCCAGCACACAGCGGATGCACATGCAATGCATTGTGCTTTCAAAGGATGGTTAAATTATAATACACGATGTTAATTGTAATTCACACCTTAACTTAAAGTTTTTGTTTCAGTGCTTAATAAATTGAATCATGGAGAGGTACGCAATTGAGTATTGCGTTAAGATTGTTGAAGGCTTTTACGAAAATGGGGGTTCAAATCAAAATTCGTGCACTTCGTGATTTGTTTGGCCAGCATAATCGACCAAATGAGACCACAAATGGCAGAATTGTGCACAAATTTCAGTAAACCGGGTCGATGCATCCACAAAAAGTGATTTATTGGTGCGGTTAATGAGGTGGCGGCGTCATCGGGCCGTAGAGTTCGCTATCGCAGACTTCTGGTAGCCAAAATTGGAGATATGGACCTGAATGTAGTTCCAACTGGATAATGTCACTTGCCACACAGCCAAGAACAATTTAAGAGAATTAAGGAATGAGATAATTCGGCACATTAAATACATTGAAGCTCAATTATGTCTTAGAGTCATTGAAAATATGGACCAAGCATTTGGCCAATATTTTGTTTGACTCATAACTATTGTCCTTCTATCACAATAAAAAATATTAAGATAATTCTCTGAAAACCTTTTGCTTCATTTACAATTAACATTGTACGTTTTTGTTGGACCACTCCTTAGCAGGAAAATAAATTGTTGAAAGGAGGACAGAGAGAGTAGTGTTTATGAACGTTATTTATCGAAAAACTAGGTGAGTGATGAGACGCATATTCACATCGGAAGCTAAGTTAAGAAGCAAATTTGTCGCATTTGAGGCTCTGAAAACCTAAGAATTGTTGTTGAAAAGCCTCTCTATCTTCAAAGTGTGACTATTTGGTGCTTTTGTTAGTCTGCCGGAGCTATCGGATCTTACTTTTTCGCAAATAAGACTAAAGTAACTCTTACGGTAAATTAATTGTGCTATTAAATGATAGTTAATAATTTTGTGTATTTGAAATTCGAAGATATTAATTTGGACGACGCTTGTTTTTAAAAAGACTGCGCTACGAACCACACCAGTAACTTAACCATCACTCTTTTGCATAAAAAGTTTCCTTATACTTTCTTTATCATCAAAGATAGTATCTTTGCCAATGTACCACAACCAATTCGAAACCTGAATTGATTATGAAAAATATTGAATTGATTATGAAAAATTGAATTGATTATGAAAAAGATTATGAACAAATATGGTTCTGCGACCTATATCGGTCCGGAACCTTGCTGTGCAGTACCACTTACTACCATCCTTAATCAAATCAAGGGTTGGGAAATTGCCAGATGCTTGGAACACTGGCGATTAGTCCCCATTTTTGGCGTTGTGATGAAGTTTTCAAGTATAGCGAGCCGGACTAAAAACTTTTAATAGATTTTCTTCTTAGATTAAGAACGAATCCGAAGAGGATGGCGATCACAGAGGTAAATGTTTGTAGACTGTGATCACAGGGATCAGAGACACCAGAACACATATTGTGTGAATGTGGTGTTCTTGATAGTGAAGGTAAAAATGTTTGGGTACACATAGGGTCTCACTGGATGACTTATCCACTATTATGGTTACAAATCTGCTGGTGTTCATAGGAAGGCAGCAGATATGCTGAACAAACTATAGTCAGGAAGAGGCGAAATAGATCCCATGGGGCTCAATATTTTGCAATACTGCCTATACGGTATGATGATAAAGATAATGCTATGGTCCTGTAAGCGTATCTGTGACGTTCATTAGGCTTTTATTGTTTTCTGTTATTAATCGCATACCTTACTCTTTACGATTAAATAAACATCCGATGATTTCGCTTAAAAATACCCGTATTTTGGCAAATCAAATTAAACCTCCTACTGCAAGGCCCTGCAAGTATGCACACTACACTAATCATTAATTTTATTTGTTACTTTTGATAATCTAAAAATCATTATTATCATTATCACCATCATACCGACCAGCCACTATTGTATGTTACTGTGATCCATGGGATGTATTATGTTCCTTCCGGTCTATTGTTTGTTCAGCTGATCTACTGCCTTCTAATGAACACTGACTCGTATGTCACCCAGTGAGACTAAATGTCTACCTAAACATCACCATCTAAACATACCAGGATCCTCATATGCACACAATTTGTGTTCTGCTGTCTCTGATATCAAAGAGTGCAGTCTACAGATATCCACATCTGTGACCGCCATTCTCTTCAGAAATGAAAAGTTTCTTTGACACCCCATATTAATCCGGAATCTTTTGTAATATGTGTTCTGACGTCTTTAATCTCTGCATCCGGCAATTTCCCATTTCTTGATTATATTGAGGGTGGTAGTAAGTGGTGCCGCACAGTAAGCTTCCGCATCAATAAAAGGTGTCAAAGAAACTTCTAGCCAATATATCCGCTGTTTCATTACTATTATCCCACAGTGTCCAGGTACTTTGTAACGGGTCGTATCAATATTTGTCTTGTCTAAATGTCATTCTATTCGAGCCAAGTGTCAACAAACCAACACCGATCAATTCAATTTTGTTTTTTTACGACTATGGCTACGTTTGAACGTTTATTTCGAAGAAGAAGTCAAGGAAATTACTGAGGATTTTGTTTAGAGAAATTTTCTAGTGAGATTTACGTTCTTACTTTTAGTAGAGTGTTAATAAAATTCGTTTTGTGTCGGAGTTTTTTCTGCCAACTGTTTTGTATTTTACTTCTTTATAGTACGAGGGGTACTTTTTATATTTCAGGAACTGGCAACACTAATGCAAAATTTGACATATCTTTGCATAAACGTACACAAAACGTTTTGATGAACATGTGTTCATAGTGAGTTAAGAAAATCAATTCGGCCAAAAAATGGAAATTTCAAGAGAAGGTTTTCGTGGGATTATTTTTCACAACTTTCAACGAGGATTATATGAACAGGAGTGTGTTGATGAATTCAGTTCTTTGTATGACGATGAAGCACCATCAAAAACGACAGTATATCGCTGCCATAGTGAATTCAATCGTGGTCGTAGTTCGGTCGCCGACGAATTCCGTGAAGTTCGTCCAAAATCGGTTGTTGTGCTACGAAACATTGATGCAGTGCGTGAACTGATAATGCAAGTTCGTCGTGTGACATATTGTGAGATAGAAGCATCATTGCACATTAGTTTCACTTCAATGCATACGATTTTGCATGAACATTGAGATGTAAACAAAATTTTTTCTCGTTGTATACCCCAGAATTTATCAATCGCTCTAAAAAAGTGCTTTGAGAGACGTATATAAAATCGTGACGTGACGAATAATGGATATGTGAGCATGCGCTGGAAACAATCCAGCAATCGACCGTGTGGCTATTCCAAAACGAGACAAATCCAACAATAGTTGTTCGAGGAAAAAGCACTGCGAAACAAAGGGTATCTTCGACCGAAAGGAACATATGGCTACAGTTTCGCTTGAGCAACGTAGGACGGTCCATCCTAAGTAGTACATGACCATTTGGGAGCCGGAAGTCTTCAGAGATATTCGTAAAACCAACCGCTGAAGACGAATCACTTTCCATCATTACATTGCGAGCTTTCACATATCTTGTCAAATAGGCGAATTTTTGAGCAGTCAAAACATCTAATTGATGTCTCATCCTCCGTACTGATTTAGCACCCAAGGACTTCCTCTATATGCTTTCCGAACATCAAAGGCAAAATTGCGTGGTCGATTTACGAGGGCCGAAAAAGCAGTTGAAGCGCTCAAATACCATGTTTTGTAGATGTCTCAAGAGGAATAGAAAGACTGCCTTGAGTAATGGTAACAATAAGGTCTGTTTCATTTAAAAATATTTGCTATTCCCGAAATAAAAACAGTACCCCTCGCACAATCAATACATTTTCTGCTTATAGAAGGTGCACAACGTAAATATTTCTTCTCTTCTGTTGTAAAAGTATACGAATAACATTTGCTATGCCAACATAAGTCTTTCTGTATTTGCAGAATAAGATAAATTATGTTGATATGTTACCAGGTTAAACTTAGACTTGAACGAGAGCATACTCTGACTAATTTATATTCCCTTGGCTTAATTTATAGCGCTTGAAAGAGCATACAACTGTATGAGTAGTCTAAAAATCTTTATAGCAGATTAACTAATTTAAATTGTTGCAAAGATTTTTAGTTTTGTTAAAAGATTCCATTATGCATTTCCTTTGCAATAATTTTCTTAAAATGAAATTGACCTCTTAAATGATTTTCTTTATCTAATGGAAGGGTTAAACAACTTGGCATTTAAATATTTAACTCTATTCAAATGAATCCTTTTCAAAATTTATTTCAACTGTCATCCTGTTGCTTATAAAGCTCAAGGGCTTATCATGATTTTCAAAATCAATGATGACGATCAGAAATCATCAGAAGGCTGTCTATGAGCACAGCAGCAGCCTTACTATAAATAGTATCTGCAGGTTGATATTTTAAAGGTTTCTAAGGCAACATATTGAGTTTGTCAGTCAAACGGCATAGAATTCAACAAAATGGCCTCTAAGGTATTGTATAGAAGAGTTTAAAATAATAGCAAAATAAAAAAAATTAAAAAAGTTTATGACAATTGAACATATTCTATTCTATATAACTTACAATTATCGAAAAGCTTTCTATATAAAAATCAAATATTTTTCTACGGATGTTATTAAAAACATTTCCGTAAAAGTTTAAAAATTAGCAAAAATGTTCAATCCAATATTCATTTATTGTTGAAAATTGTTAAAGAAAGACTGTAATTCTGAGAAAAGTTTTCGACAAAAAATTCACGTTTAACAAAAACTTTCTAAGAAAAAGATACATGGTTATCGAAAGATCTTCTATAAATTGCTTATAACTATCGAAAAGGGCTCTGTAGAAGAGGGTTGTCATATCATTTTTACGTTTTTTCGCCAAACCAACATTTTTTTAACATTTTGAAAACATAATTTAAATTTTTTTAAATTAAGAAAAATAATTGTTTAAATAAATAATAAATAATTTGTTCGCATTTGTTAAATTTCGCCAAAAGTAGAAAAAAAATTCGCCATAATACATTTCTACTAATTCCATTAAGCAAAAATTTTAGCATTAAGTGTACAATGTTTACTATAATATAAAGGGTCCGCCATCTAACGTTTTTTTTTCAACTAGTGCTTATTTCGTAAATGGTAACACTTAGCTCATGTCTGATTTGACAGATAATTAGTTTTATCCCTCCTCTGAACAAATATTGTTGTGTATACGCTTGAGCAACGCTGGGAAATATTGCGACATTACTTTGAAAATCATGGTAATGTCGCAGAATCAAAAATCATCTTTTCAGATGAAGCTCATTTTGATCTTGGCGGGTATGTAAACAAGCAAAATTGTCGCATTTGGGGCACAGAAAACCCGCACGCATACATTGAAAAGCCGATTCACCCAAGACAAGTCACTGTTTGGTGTAGATTTTTGTCCAGAGGCATAATTGGGCCTATTCTATTCGAAAATGAGCAAGGAGTGGCCGTTACAGTCAATGGCGATCGTTATCAGGCCATGTTGAACAAATTTTTGTTCACAAAAATTGAAGAGGAGGATATTAGCAACATTTGGTTTCAACAGGAGGGCGCTACGTGCCACACAGCCGAAGCTACACTCGATGTTTTGCGCCCTGTTTTTGAAGATCGCATTATCAGCCGCAGAGCTGATGTCGTTTGGCCATCTCGGAGCTGCGATTTGACACCGTTGGACTATTATTTGTGGGGTGCCGTCAAAGATAAGTGTTACGCCAACAAGCCAGAGATAATTGACGCTTCAAATGACAATATTCGTGAAGCCGTTGGTAAAATACAACTGGACACAATCGAAATTGTGCTTAAAAATTTGACCGATCGTGTAGGCTACTCATGGCCAGCAGAGGCAGCCATTTGTATAAAATAATTTTCCATTATTAACCGGAAGAATTGTACTTTTAAATAAAAAAAGAAATTTAAGAAAATTATCAGTAATTTTTTTTTATAGCATTTAAAAAAAAAAAATAAATAATTTGGCGGACCCTTTAGTTTATAGTTTACCTAAAGCTTTAAAACCAAAAAATTATTTTTAAGGTTGAAAATCGGTTTCTCGTATACATAAAAGCTAAGGATTTAGCTGAATAGAATCCGATTTTTGGATCTAAAAAGAACGGATCGAATGCAAAATCGTTCCTGTACTACTTAAGAACAACTAAAAGTTGCATTTGAGGAAAAATGGGGGAAGATAAGTCATAATGTGTAAAGAAAATTAGTTTAATCCGTCCTAAGGAGACTGCAGACTTTGAAAAATCAAAAAGGATATTCAAGAAAATAATAATTTGTATTATGTAATGCACCAAGTTACTGGCTCATGATGTGTATTGCTCACGAGTCTGTTTGAACTTAATTGAGAAACTGCTACTAATACAGTTATCAAGCTATACTTAAATCAATATTTGCTTTGTACGGAATGTACCACGCCTACTTTTATAATTCTGCCCGCTTTTTGACTGTTGATATGTATTGCTTATGAAGCTATTTGGACTAAATACTGAAGCTATAGTTTTAACCGTTTTCGAGATATAACCAAATCAATATTTAATATATATGGGAGGTATCATGCCCTACTCTTAAATTTCGCACTATTTTTGAATTATGATTTCGATTGACTTTAAAGATTTTTCTGTAAAAGTTCTAAAGATATACAGAAATCAATGTTTTGTTTCAGTGGGAGGTACCTCTCCTACTAGTGTGATTAGGCATATTTTTTGCCTGATAGCTTGTATTAACTATAAAGTCATTCAAACCAAAGACTGAAACTTTAGCTTTAACCGTTCTCAAGACATAATGAAATCAATATTTAGTTTGTATGAGAGGTACCACGCCCACTTGTCCAATTCCGTTCACTTTTTTCTTGACGATTTGTATCAGACTCTATTACTTTAATTGTTCTTAAGACATAATGAAATCAATATTTAGTTCGTATGGGAGGTACCACGCCCACTTGCTCAATTCCGCGCAATTTTTTCCTGACGATTTGTATCAGACTCTATTGCTTTAATCGTTCTCGCGATATAATGAAATTAATATTTAGTTTGTATGGGAGGTACCACGCCCACTTGTCCAAGTCCGTGCAATTTTTTCTTGACGATTTGTATCAGACTCTATTGCTTTAATCGTTCTCGCGATATAGTGAAATTAATATTTAGTTTGTATGGGAGGTACCATGCCCACTTGTCCAATTCCGTTCACTTTTTTCTTGACGATTTGTATCAGACTCTATTGCTTTGATCGTTCTCAAGACATAATGAAATCAATATTTAGTTCGTATGGGAGGTACCACGCCCACTTGTTCAATTCCGCGCAATTTTTTCCTGACGATTTGTATCAGACTCTATTGCTTTAATCGTTCTCGCGATATAATGAAATTAATATTTAGTTTGTATGGGAGGTACCACGCCCACTTGTCCAATTCCGCGCAATTTTTTTTGACGATTTGTATCAGACTCTATTGCTTTAATCGTTCTCGCGATATAATGAAATTAATATTTAGTTTGTATGGGAGGTACCACGCGCACTTGTCCAATATCGCCAACTTTTTGCTTGATGACTTGTATTTCCTATGAAGTCAATCATAACTAATTCTGAAGTTCAGCTGCAACCGCTCTTAATATGAATTAGAACCAATATTTACTTTGTGTTGGAGGTAGCCCACCACTTGGCTTATTCTGCCCACTTTTTGACTGATTATTTGCCTTTACTATTAATCTATTTGGGCCAAATTTTAAAAATCGTTCTGTTATTATTTTAAAGATATAGACCAACTAATATACACTTTGTGTGGGAGTGGCACCACCTAGTTGGATATTTGGAATCTTGCCTATAGCTTCTTCCAGACAAACTAACTCACAAACAGTAATACATACAAACACATATTCATATTTATATATAGAAACAAGAAAAAAATTAATAATTTGGCTTCAAAGTTTTAATAAATTTTTCTTTCTTCGTGTCTAATACCGCTACATTGTTGTTCTTTACTGTTCTAATATTCTCATATGCATTTCCTGTATCAAATGCATGTATACGTCGTTTACATTCAATATACTCCTCAATTGACACATAAAATAGATGTTGTTTAAGAAACTGATTGCATGTAATTCTCTCTCACTCTCCATTCCCTTAAGACCACTCAACGCTTTTATGTCTTAAAAGGACATAAGCAAACGTCAAGTCATGTTAAACTGTTTATTACAGGCGAAAAGGAAGGAATTGTAGGTTTTTTAAGTTCAACACATACACACATTCTCATTCAGGAAGCAAAAATTTATTCTGCTACAAACATTGCAGGTATAGCCGTTAGAGAAATAGCAATTAATTAATGGATGTTGAGAAAAATATAGAGAAACAAGAAGAAGAGTTGAAGAGTGTTAAATTGTTGTTTTCTCTGCTAGTATTAGTGGAAATATCTTGCGAAACAAAAATTTTTATATTTTTTGATTACAGGCCTATGTGTCAAGTGTTTTAGATGTCATAACGGTGTTCAGGTGGTGGCGCGGTGTAGTGGTTATAGTGCTTGCAAACAACATAAGCTTTCCAAGATCGAATCCCCGGCAGAGGACATAACGAATTTTGTTTTTGCGGCTTCGAGTATTTAATAAGAGACATCAACCTCCCTACTGGGAAATCCATCTAAAAGAAGCCGCCTGATCTTCCACTTTACCTCTGCTGATGATGATAAACATCAGACGAATCGTCAGGAGAAAACGCCGACTACTGGCAAAAAAATGGCTATGCTAAGTAAGGAACACAACCAGCATTAAGCAATGGTCTTTATTACTACACAATCACCTGGAAGCCAGCAGCAATGCACTAACCATCTACTTAGCTGGAAAACCAACTTGATTATTGAAACTGTAACAAGGCAATGGATGCTTTGTTGAAGACCAATATGCTTCCTAGAGAAGTGACGAAGAAACAAAAAAATTGGCTTTAAAACTGTCCGAACTTCAATGCCGCCCAAAGACCACTTGATGTACGATACATTGAAGACAGGTGGAGATTACTTTCTGGGCGCTGAATTAATATTACTGTGCGCTATTTTGAAATGCTTAAAGGATTAACTTAAATTGTATGTAAGTGATTTCAATTAAAATCTCTTTTTTATAAAAGTTAAGAAAGCGGGTACAAATAATTTTAATTACTTTATAAAAAAGTCAAGTGCTAAGCAAAAAATATTTCTACTGTCAATTATAAAGCAAATAAAGACAGTGATTACCAGATAAACGAGATATAGGCAATTGCATGTTTTTTTCATAAAAGCAATCAACTCGGACGTAAGATATTTATCCGTTTCATAAATGATTATGAATTTTGGCATCGATTTGTTAGTGTATATTTTACTCATAAAAGCATTTGTTTGCATATTTCAGTTTTAAAAGCATGTTTTCGACATTTTTTCGTATTTAAAGAGCATTTTAAACCTTTTTAGCGCATATTTGTTCCATAAAAATTTCACAGCAAACGCAAAATTTTTGCTTCAAATTCTGATCAAGCCATAGCTGTTTTGAATTATATGTCAATGTAATGTCTAGATAGCACTCAATTAAATTTTTTACGCATGGCTTCAAAAGAACTAAAAAGAAATTTAAGGAAAGAAATGGAATCTACCTGAAATATCGAGAGGTTCGAGAGCTTCCGATGTGTTGTTTACGCAGCCATATAAAAAGCAATGCGAACAGCAATCAGCTGATGTGTCGTAAACTCAGCGAGTGCAGTTTAAGTAAAGTTAACTCACCGAATGTGTTATTGGTGTGAAGAGAGTTTATAAGGAGTTAACTCGTGAAGCTAGTAGTGAAGTAAAAACCAGTTTAGTTAGAACTAACTCAGCAAAGTGGGTTAAGTGTGGATAACCTCTGGTCGAGTAATTGTTGTTGTTTACAAAGTTGTAAACAGACAGATTAATTAAGAATAAAAACTGTTATTGCCTGTAAAAAGATTACAAGCAGTGGTGCACATAACTTTGTTGAATAAAGGATTTTTAATTAAAACCAAACACAGAATTTATTTTATTTTAACTACAATCTGCGAACTCATAAAAACACATTTTTAAAAAGGTAAAAACGTAACAATGTGATATAACGCAATCCTAAAGCCAACAATATTTTACTCCAATTACTCAGGCTTACAAATACAGCTGCCAAATATGAAGCTTTATTATCGTTTTGACAATGTTGTTAATGAAAAACATTCCTAAAAGTAACTGATGAAAGAAATATTGCTTTAACCGTTTTTAGGCAATTGTTGTATTTATTTGAGTTTGATACACTTTAAGAAAATAGTAACGCTTTTTAATACAAATTGAAGAAATTTTAATAAAAACCACAAATTACAAATTCAAAAAATTCAATGAACAAGAAAAAAAAATTGAAAAATCTTATGTATAGGACACAGTACAATCGGACTAATGCTTTATATGAAATCCTTGTACAAACCATCATGGGAGAAAGAGATAGTCGATCGTGAAAACCAAAAAGAATCCACGTCAAAAGTAGTAAAAACTCATTCAGTTAAAAAATAATTACATATGTACTGCTATAGAAAAATTGGAAGGTATTGATTGATATTCCATTAGATCGATTGCAAGAAGTGAGTACATACGTAAATCAATGCTATGTCATAGACTGGAGCTATCAAAACCAAAATACCGTGGGATTGATAATAAAGAAATAAATGGAAGTAAAGAGTGAGATTATGAGAAATATAAAAACAAAATTAGATGAATGCTGCAGATTTCCAAATGACATAGGCGATATCTGAACATAGCAGATTTTTCTACATCGATCTTTGAACTTCGTTTTTAAGTAAATTTCTTTGTTTTTAAGTAAATAAGAAAAACAAATAATGTTTTATTATTTTCACAGACAAAGCGGGAAAGCGGGAAATTTGTATATTTTTTTTTTAACACAGGAGCCCGAAAAGAGCTCTAAGAGAGATATTGTAAAATAATAAAATTGTTTACAAAATACAGTGAAATCTCCCATAGACGGACAATAACCGTAGAGCTAGTTTTGTCCACTATCCGTAGGTCTCCATTAAAGGGGTGTTACTTTTAACGATTTCAGCAATTGCTATTAAGCCCTTCAATGTCTGAGATAACAGCTACTGGTGGAGTTTTTTAAATTCGTTTTTATTATACATATTTTTATTACGTAGATACATATATACATTATATGTATGCATATACCAACAGTCGTAAGTTAATGATGTTAATGCTGTCAATTTGAGCAAGATATGGCATAAATATCACATATGGTGGATGTGTCAGTAATAATATAATATTTTGGAGAGTAAACATCTGTCATTATAATTCAGTATTCGATAGACGCCAAAGTGTAAACACAAATTTTTTGCAGTAAAATAATGTAGAATTTTGTGCCTAAAAAAGATGTTTTGCGGGAAGCCTGATAACCGTCTATCATTTGAAAAAACTTGTGAACGATGGCTTGCGCGATTCAAAAGTGTTGAAATTTTGTACCATATGAATTGAAGCTGAGAGACGTTGAAAGGCGATTTTGCATATCAGAAGTGATGCTTGAACGCTACAAAAAGCGACCATTTTTGCATCGTATTGTTACTGGTGATGGAAAATGCATATATTACGAAAACCCAAAGCGCAAAAAGTCATATGTAAAGCCCGACCAATCAAATCAACGCCGAAGTCGAAGGGTGTTTTGTATTATGAGCTGTTGAAAACGGATCAGACGATCACAGGGGACTTGTACCGAGCACAATTGATGCGCTTAAAATGGAAAATTAACGAAAAAGGACCAGAAGGAATAGTCGACCAGACACGAGGCCACAATCTTCCATCATGTAAACGCTTGGCCACATTTGGAAAACAGTGGATTTAAAGTTTTGGTTCACCCGCCTTATAACCCAGACCTTTGCCCTTCTGACTACCATTTCTTTTGATCGATGCAGAACGCCCTTACTGGAATACGCTTCACTTCAGAAATTAGCATTTATTCATTCTTTACCTCAAAACCAGAGCAATGTTTTCGGGTGTGGAATCCATATGCTACCAGAAAGTTGGGAAAAAGTGTGGGCTAACGATGGCCATATTTAAAATTTTTAGATCATATTTTTAGATTTTTACTGCATATATTATGCACATAAAACACATATAAAAAAAGCATAAAAGCATATTTCTGGTTACCCTGGTGATTACTTCATGGCATGCTTGCGCTTCCTTGTCGTCATTATTCGTTTGTTTATTATCTATCAATAAAAACTGTCAATACTTTACTGTCAGTCGTTATTAAAATTGAAAAAAGATTTTGGCTCATCATTTCTATATTTCCATGGCTATTAAATCTTACTCTTTTCTGGGAAGTCATTTCCTATAACAAGCGCTAGTCTTTGTTTAGTTTATTCTCTTAATTATGACAATGACATGTAATGACAGCTTTTTAGCGAAAAGAAGCTTTTTTGTTTGTTACAGTTTGAATGACACACCAAAGATCATATTTTGCTATTGTTTTATATGCATACATACATATTTGTTTTTTATTTTCAAGTGACTATTAAAGTTTTCAATACTTAAACAAATGAATGTGGAACTTCTGTGTGTGAAATCTTAATTGAAGAAATATTTAAGCACTTAAAGTTTCATGTCTAAGGGTAATTAAAATTGTAAATGGAGGGTGACAGTGTGGATTTGATTATTTGACAGAGAATGGATCTTATATTGATAAATGTTTTATTTAATGTCAGCAATTATGTATGAAATACAACACCAGATTAATTCCTGCCTCTGTTAGCCTTACAAATGCCAGCCCTTTCGAGCACATTTTGCAATACATTCTCATACATTCACATTTAACACAGTATTTTATTAATTTCATCACGAATATTTTGTTTGAGTAGCTCCAGCGTTTCTGGTTTGTTTGCATGAACCCTGCTTTTCAGATGTTTCCAACAAAAAGAAGTCCGGCGTAGTCAAATCAGGCGACCGTGGTAGCTAATCAACGCCATCATTCAATTTGTTGTGGAAAGAAGTCTCGCAGTAATTCCATTGTAATCCTGACTGTATGCGATGTGGCACCGTCTTGTTGAAACCAAGCCCAAAGCAAGCAGTTGTGGCGTTAAAAAGTTTTCAATCATATTATGATATTGCTCCCCATTAACAGTTACCGTTACGCCGTTTTCAGTTCCAAAGATATAAGGTCCAATGATTCCTCTTGACCAAATTGCACACTAGACTGTCACTTTTAATGGATCCAAAGGCGACTGATGAATAATTTAAAGGTTTTCCATTGCCCAGAACCGACTATTTTGCTTATTCACATAACCATTCAATTGCAAATGTGCCTCGTCACCCGTTATGATTTGTTTATGAAAATCGACGTTTGATTTTGGTAAAATGTTTTAACGATTAAAACACGTTGGTTTACTGAATATTTTTCCACAACAAATTTGCCACGTCTCTACTTCACGACTGCCAAATATGAATTGTCAAGACTAATGTTTACCAAAATGGTTTACCAAAGTAGTATATTTCCCGGCGGACACCCTGTACATGTGCAAAATTGTCTATAGAAAATTTGTGGTTATTAAAAATTTTCCATAAAAAATTAATACTTATCTCATATTTTCTACTGCAATGTTATATTTATCGTAAATTTTATAAAAAATTAGTTATCGATTACCTACGAGGGCGGATTGATATTGAACCTAAGTAAGAAAAAATCATTTTTTTTTCAAAAACCATTCATTTCTCAACATAGTCTCCTTTTAGCTCAATACACTTACTTAGTAAGACGATTTTCCAACTTTTCTATACCATCTGAATAATACGATTTTGGGAACTCCTCAAAATACGCATTAGTTTCGGTAATCACTTCTTCGTTTGAGTTGAATCTTTTTCCTGCGAGCCATTGTTTCAAGTTTGGAAACAGAAAAAAGTCACTAGGGACTAAATCTGGACTATAAGGTGGATGATCAACCAATTCGAAGTGGATTTCTCGTAGTTTTAGCATCGTATCTAATGCTGTGTGAACCGGTGCGTTGTCTTGAAGAAAGAGCACTTTTTTGCACGATAATACTCTCTTGTGATTGTGGATCCAGATAATCGATGAGCAATATTCCCAAAATACAGTGGCCTTAACCTTGCCAGCCGATTTCGCTTTCTTCGCCTTCTTCGGAGCACTTCCACCAGCTTCCACCCATTGCTTCGATTGATTTTTGGTTTCAAGTTTCCTCGTTTCATCAGCAGTTAATAATCTACGCCAAAAATCAGCAGGATTATGCTTTATCCTGTCCAAACACCGCTGTGAAGTGATCTGTCGAACTCGTTTTTGTTCAACACTGAACAAACGCGGCACCCATCTTGTCGATAGCTTTTTCATATGCAAATGGTCATTCAAAATGTTGAACACACGTTCATATGATATGTTTACCGTTTCAGCAATCTCACGGATTTTGACCCGGCGATCATTCATAACGAGGATTTTCTTGATATTTTCTTCCACCTCTTTTGGCCTTCCTGTTGATGGTATTCTTGCAGTGCTTGTTCGGCCCCGTTTAAATGCAGCAATCCAATATTTTACCATATAATCTGACGGAGCAGATTTGCCGTTTTGCCTTTCAAATAATAGTGTTTAATCACTACACGAAATTCACTTTTTTCCATTTTCCAAGAAACACAAAAGTTGCTTACTTCAAACGACTACAACAAATAAACTAATCGATAAATTTGGCAAAAATTTTAACAGCTGACATTCCTAATCCTAATATCTAAGAAAGAAAAAGTTTTTGTGTTTGTGCTGTCATCTAGCGCTAGGTAGCTTGAATGTCAATCCGCCCTCGTAGGAATTGAATTTTTTTTCGGTAATTTTTTAGGAGAATTTGTGGCAATTGATAATTTTTTATAACAATTTTGAAAGAGTTAACTTTCCTCTCAAAGTGTAAACACTTTTTTCTTCTGTGCTAATAATATTTTTTGAAATTTTATTAAAATTTAATAAAAAATAAAAGCAAATAGACTTGTTCTTCCGTTTTGTAACAATGATTAAAATTGATTTTACTTCATTTATTAAGAAGTAATCATTGCTATTCAAAGTCGTGAATAGTGGTTCGGTAGCTTCGATATCAGTCACCGCAAAATTACTACCGGATAAAAAAGGTGTCCATATCAGTTACGATACTGAACCTATTTTTAGCGAAGAAGAATTCCTAGAAGTCATAACTAAAAAGGCACAAAGAAATGTGGATGGCTTGTTTGTCTGACTTAATCGTTTTAATAATAATACAATTAAAGAAAACGTAGACATTACCAACTTTGGATCAACTTAGAGCTGCAAAACTATCGATAGTCGGCCCACTCGATAGTTTCGATAGTTTGCAAAAAACTATTGATACTGTCGGATTCTTTTAAGTGCTACTTGTGGCAACAATATTACAATTTAAGTTAAAGGGAAAGAATAATAATAAATATTCAGTGTTGAAACAAGTAATAAGGACACATTACTCTTTCTCGGTATGTCATTAAATTTAATATGTTGAAGTTTTTTGATGGAAGAGTAATCATTATATATAGCGAAAAGTAGTCAGACCATTAAGTGCCTCAGAACTAAAGTAATTAATAAGATCCAGTGAAAAAAACTGCAGAGATTATGGGATGAAAGAGTAAAACGACTGACAGTTTTGATATAATTTTAATTCGTACTTCATAGATTAATCCATTCAAGTCATCAAAATGCCTCAGAAATGAACATATTCTACTGTTTCAAGTCGCACGATAAGAAAAAAACTTATGGAAGCTAGACTTATGGGTATGAGTCTTTGAAATGTGTGATTTCAAATGGAACAACAAATGGAAACAAAACCTGCACCGTAATAGTTAGAACAACATGCTATGGTCTGACGAAACGATGATTAATTTGCTTTGGTCAAGTGCTAAGTCGTATGCTCGAAAACATTTTAGTTACAATTCATACTTTATTTGAGTTTAATAAATAGAAATTTTAAAATCTGTTAAACTGTGTCCCTATGTAACTATAAAAGTTTACAGACGGCTAACAATATGCGTCGAAATCTTTTTGCAAATGTGACCTTGACTACATTTAGTGGCCTCCGTATTTACTCTTAGCATTTGACGATAGTATCGATAGTGAAAAATAACTATCGATAGTCAGCCAAAAACAAAACTATCAATACTATCGATAGTACAATCGATTGTTTTGCAGCTCTAGATCAACTACAATTTCTCAAAACTGCAAAAGATCAGCTAATTTGATGGACGTTAAAAGTAAGAATGTAGAAAAGGACTTTGGAAGATCTGGTAAGAGGCAATTTTGTGCGCCAATTATTTTATACAATGTAAATGTTAAAAGGCTTGTTGACCAACTCAATGAAAGGTCACGAGGTTATTTGCGAAATTGTTAACTCTTCTCAAAATAAAAGTAAGCTTTATTTCGAGTATCTATCTGCCCATTTGAAAATGATAGAACTATGGAGAGCAGAAAATATTAAGTCTGACTCATTCACTCCTCCCGAGTTAAGGATATTTTCGGTTATTTTGAGGGTTTGTATCATTTGACTGATGTGTCTGATATTAAAATAGCCATTGATATGGCGTTATCAAATACAGTTGAGAAAGTCAGTAAATTAATTACAAAGTTTTCCAGCGAAAATGAATTTTACACCGGGAAGTCTTTAAATGACGTTAATAAATTACAATTTGTTTTCAACCAATGCATAAAATGGGAGACTCCCAGATATAGGAAAAGGGAGATTCAATATTTTAGATGTCAACTATGGGGACATTCGGCCCGAAAATGTAATTCTAGTTTCAAATGTATCAAATATAATTTGGAACATGAACCAGGCTATTGTAGTGTTAAGAAAGGGGAATCTTCCCCTATATGCGTCAATTGCAATGAAAGTGGACATGTGGCCAATTATAAAAGTTGTCCGTCTTATAAACTTTACTTAAAAAGAACAAATGGAGCCAATAGCTAAGTCAAATAATAAAAGGTAATAATAAAAGCTGAGAAAATAATGTTAAGATTTTGCTATAAATAACACACAAGTAATAGAGTCCGCCAAATAATTTTTTTTTTTTTTTTGAAAACAGGGCGCAAAACATCGAGTGTAGCTTCGGCTGTGTGGCACGTAGCGCCTTTCTGTTGAAACCAAATGTTGCTAATATCCTCCTCTTCAATTTTTGTGAACAAAAATTCGTCCAACATGGCCCGATAACGATCGCCATTGACTGTAACGGCCACTCTTTGCTCATTTTCGAATTATGCCTCTGGACCAAAATCCGCACCAAACAGTGACTCGTCTTGGGTGTATCGGCTTTTCAATGTCTGCGTGCGGGTTTTCTGTGCCCCATATGCGACAATTTTGCTTGTTTACATACCCGCAAAGATCAAAATGAACTTCATCTGAAAAGATGATTTTTTTTTTGGCAAAATCGGCGTCTTCTGTAAGTCGATAGCAGGCCCACTTAGCGAAGCGAAAAAAGCGTATGCACAACCATATTCGTTCAGCGGAAGGATAAAACTAATTATCTTTCAAATCAGGCATGAGCTAAGTATTACCATTTACGAAATAAGCACTAGTTGAAAAAAAAACGTTATATGGCGGACCCATTATTACGCTGGTCTCTTTATTGGAGGAAACTTTAACTCCAAAAGTGTACATTGGGACGATCTAATTGACAACATAAATGGACAAGGTTTTAATGACTAGTTAAATTCCTTTAGTACTCACTTTAAGAGATATTTTGATGCAAGTCCGTCTTTTCCCTGAGGATCGTCTCTTTTAGACCATTTCCTTATCAGTGATAGTCTAGTTGAATTAGACAATGGAAATGTTCAGATAATAAGCTTACCAATGTTTTCTGATCATTACCTACTAAAACTAATATTTAAGTTTTCAGAATTTGAATTAATACTTTCCCCCTAAGATATTTTTTGTCATTTGATAATACAAATTGGGAGCAATTTCGTACTGATCTTCACTGTAATATTGTAGGTTTGAATCGACCTTTCGACCGAAATTTAGCTAATAATGAAATTGATGATAGCATCTCAATTTTTAATCACTGTATTAACTGTGAAGTAATCAGACATTCTAGGAAAATTGAAATTAGGAACAAACGCTTTAGAATAAAGTATATTCGGCAAAGTGGAAAAGATTTTTCATAGAAATGGAAACGGAAGCTGGGATGAATACCGATGTTTAAGTGGTCAAATTCAACTTTTGAAGACTATCATTAGGTATTGAAATACATCAGGCAGAAGAGTTTAATAAACGTCTAGAGGGCATAAAACTTGGTCCCAAAGCTTTCAAAGAAATATTTAAGATAATTGGCAAAATTTGTTCATAAACTTACTGTAAATGACCAAAGTTTTGCAGAAAAATCCGATAAGGTCGCACAATTCTTTATGCATTGCTCGGAAGTTTATAAATGTATTGCTCCAGTTAGATCAGATAAATCTGAAGTTCCTGACGCTGTGAATTTATGTCTTAATTATTGCTCTAGCAAGCTAAATGGTACCATCAATGCTTTATTTGCTAACGATCGTCTTCACTTCATATGTTTTTCCGAAGTTTTTGAAATCAATAAGTTCTTAAACTCGAAAAGGTCCTCAGGCCTGAATAATATGTCAAATTTTTTGATTAGAAAGTTACTGATATCTGCATTGGAAATTTTAGTAATCATATTTAATAATTGTCTAAACATATGTTATTTTCCTAAGACATGGCAAAGAGCCAAACATTTTTCAAATCAATAACTGTCGCCCAATTTCAATATTATCGAACTTGGATAAATTACTGAAAAGGGTTATTATAAGAAAACTTGAATGTTCTCAAATTATTAATTTGATACCTAAGCACCAATTTGGCTTTAAAAGTGGTCACTCGTTAGTTGATGTCTTGGCTTATCTACGTAGTGAAGTGGTTTGCAATTTGAGAAATAAAAAATGTACCATTGCAGTATCGATAGATACTGAAAAGGCGTTTGATTATTTTTAAACTTATTGAATTGGGATGTGATCCATTTTTAGTTCAAATGTTTAGTAGTTATTCTAAAAACAGAAAATTTTTTGTGGAAGTTAATGATACAAGACCTAGTCCAGGTGACATATTTTGCGTAGTGCCGCAAGGCGCTGTTTTGGCACCTTTTTTATATAGCATTTTGGTGTACCATTTTCCCCACATATAGAATGATTCGAAAAGTATACTTTATGCGGACGACTCGTTAATCTATACACAAGACAGTAACCCGCAGATTGCATTAGAGAAAGTTAGAAACCACCTTTTATTAATTGATGGTTTATTTATTTATTTATTTTCGAAATGCATCGGGCAAAGGCCCTCATAATATAGTGGGAAAAAGTAATCTTTCTTTGCGTGGTCAGATATTCCTTTTAGAGATCGGATAAAGTATCTTGGAGTTGCACTAAACAAGCTATTCAAATTTAACCAGCATGCAATTCTTCCATGCTTCTTCCCAGAGTAAAGCATTGAATCTCAAGGGTATGTTTTCAAGACTGTTAACGAACAGACACTTGGATCAAAGGCTAAATTAAGGCTAAATTACTTATTTACAAAGTATGCATTCGTTCAGCGATGATGTATAGTTTTCCAATATGGTTCCCAATTTCTCCAACTGTCATGACAGAGTTACAAATTCTGGAAAGAAGCTGTCTGAGGCTTTGTGTTAATGCAAACTATAGGAACTTTATAAAGAGGTATTCAAACTCCTATGTGTGTGAAGTTAAATACGAAAGTTAAATACGCTTTTCTTAACATAACAAAAACTTGAGTAAGTTAACAGAATATGTGTGAAGATAAATACGAATATGAAATTTTTCTCTTGACTTCACACAGACTGTTATGTTAACATTACTTCTACAAACGTGGATTATAAAATATAATTTTGGATAAAAATAACTAAACAAAGGTAAAGAATTATAAAAATTTAAAAAATTTAAAAAAAATATTTCCAAATTCTCATTGGGTTAATTTTTGGTATACTATAACAGCATTGAATTAAATTGGTTGGTCGGCGGGGACGAGGGGGCAAAAATAAAAATATTTTACTATTATCAAGGAGATATGTATGTAAAGTGGTCAATATTGGTTTAACACATTATCTATTTGTACTTTTTGGAACCAAATTTGTTTTATTAGCATGTTTATTATTTTAATCATTTCTATGTCCTAATGTATTAATCGCGGTTCCAGAAATACGCAGCATAAGTTTACTTTAGCTTTGATCGTTTCAGTTCGTGTATTTTGTGTTAAAATAGGGCAAACCACCAAAAATGACTGGACAATAATGTAGCCAAAAATAAAACAAATATTTTCAGCAAGAAAAATAAAACCACAACTTTTTATCTATTTTATTTAAAACCAACCAGAAGATCGTCGGTTCAATACAAGGCCAGACCATCTTAAACAGAAAAAAGTTTTTCGACAGCGGTATCACCTCATAACATTAGCTAGTAACTGGTTTTGAGTATAAATACTATTGAAAACTTTCCTAAATGCATTTGCCTTTCGGAGCCGTCGTTTAACGGTAGGTCCCTTTGAATGAGTTTAAAAATAGAGTAGGATTCAGTTCATTGACTGAGGGAAGTCCCCATGTGCCTTCATGGAATGTTATGGGAATTAATATAATATATTTAAAACCAAGTGTTTGGTAAGATTTTTCTTAAAAACAGCGTAATGTCCACGGCATACTGTCTATAAATCTCACACAAAGTTCCTTTGGCTTTGCTTATCATTCGTTTTGTATTTCTGTCCATAAGTTAATAAAATTTTTTTGTTTAAAAACAGTAATGTGTTGTTCTGCATCATTCCATAAGCTTACTACATGACTGAGATCTGGTGATTGAGCTGGCCAATTAAAAAGTCGATTCTATTTTGCGCTAAGCTATACTTCACTGTACGTGAAATGTGTTTTGGATAATTATAATGCATAAAAAGCCATTTAAGTTGCTTTAAAAGTATTTCCACACAACAGTACTGATCCATGTGTGTATCTATTTTGATTATAGGATCAACAGTATGCCCAGAATATGCTACCCAAACCATCATATTTCCGGCACCATGATTTATTTTCATTCATGTGTACCTGAGGTTGTGCTGTATGTTTGCAGAACGTCATGCAACCATTTACCGTCAGATCCAAGTCGAGTTAATTTGGATTCGTCACTCCAGAGGACATTTTGCAAATAGAGTCTTTTCTGAATACTTCGAGACTTCAAGTTCTTCTTTCTTCTTTAATTTTTCCTTCTTCTAATTATTCACTAGGGATATCGCTACCAGATTTTGTTGACCACTGTTTAGAAAAAGGAGTCCTTATTCCGAGTTGTTTTCTGGACCAGCGCACTGTGTAATACTTTTATATGTCTCGACTAACACGTTGTACATTATCTTTTTGTAGGAGTTTAATAGGCAAGCAATGTCAATAGCGATGATTCCATTAAAGTTTATTTGATAACTTCGTGCATATCCTTTGTGCACCAACTGCTTTGACCCATTTATATTTATTGTTTTATGGTTTTTATTAAAACTAGAAATTAAATCTTCACAAAATTTACCAATTTTGGATTTTAAACAAACAATTAGTAAAGAATATCGAAATTTGTAGAATGTGCTAAATTACAGTGCATAGACAACACATGTAGGTAAATACTTTACTTTATTTTGACTCACAGAAAAATATACGCCTTTCCATGCAGCATGCATGTAATGTGCTCTCCCAATGTCCACCACTGTATATAAGTAAGTGCTGTCGATTCGATTCATTGTATAGCTCTCTATCGAAATAAAGGTTTCTCTATATTATATCCCTTAATTACGTTGCTTTGACGTACTTTAAGATGTCGACCAGTGTCAAAAATGATAAGCACCTGAGTGGCTTCTTTAATTTAAATTATTATTTTTCAATTTCTCAATTATGGTTTTCTCATCTTGGAAACTGAACATTGAACTTGAAACTATTCCCATGCTATTCAAATGTCAATTGAGTGCCCGCTTAATGCCCTCAAAGGGATAATAGTTATAGTTGCTATTAGATTGTAAAGAACTTACTGTGAAAAAAATATTAAAATTTTTTGATAAGTTTGAATCGATAAATTTTTTATCTATATTTTTTAGTGTTAAGAAGTATGAAATGCAAATATTGAATAATTTTTCTGTTCCAAGCAATTTAATTTTAGAAAGTCTATACTTCTTCATTATTTTTGTTGCAAAGGTGTCTCAATGTGTTTATGAACTTTCTTTTCCACAGTGTTCTGCAGATATCACATTAATACAATTTCAGGAACTTTTGAAATTATTGTTTCTAAAAATATCTTTCATATATGAATCTCTTCATCCTTGGGAAAATTTTTCTACCTAATTATCTCCAAATAATTGTTTACTCAGCCATAACTTTTAAAATTGTTGCTTTGCCCTACTGGCATGAAATTTTTCATATGCAATGTTTGATTATCCAGCATTTATTGTTAGACTGTGTGTTTAAGATCCTTTTATTTATACTTCTTTCAAGATATGCAGTACCTTTAAAGCAGAAAAAATGAAAAAAATTTTATGTAAATGAAGAGAAATTTAATCAAGTAAATGCACATTTTCATTTAGAAGACCAGTGAAAATTAGTCTGGTTTTTACGATAACAAGAAAAGTATTTTTATAAAGGAATGCAGAGTCTTAAGGTGGTGTATGTATGTACAGGGTGTCCGCCGGGAAGGTATACTACTTTGTTTGTTTACAATTTTTGATTATATGAAAGAGAATGGATCTTATTATGTATGAAATACAATATCAGACAAGTGCCCGCCTCTGTTAGTCTCACAAATGCGAGCCCTTTTGTGCACATTTTTCATTACATTGTTACACATTTCACGCGGTATTAAATTAATTTTATCAAGAATATTTTGTTTCGGGTGCTCCAGCATTTCTGGCTTGTTGGCATACACCTTGCTTTTCAGATATCTCCACAAAAATAAGTCCGGAGCGGTCAAATCACTCGACAGTGGAGGCCAACCAACATCACCATTCTTTGAAATAATTTGTTGTGGAAAGCGATCGCACAGTAAATCCATTGTAATCCTGGCTGTATGCGATGTGGCACCGTCTTGTTGATACCACATATTAGTCAAGCCCAAAGCATGCAGTTTTGGCGTTAAAAAGTTTTCAGTCATATCATGATATCGCTACCCATTGACAGTTACCGTTACGTCGTTTTCAGTTTCAAGGAAGTAAAGTCCAATGATACCTTCTGACCAAATTGTACACCAGACTGTAACTTTTAATGGATGCAAAGGTGAGTGATGAATAATTTGAGGGTTTTCCATTGCCCAGAACAGACTACTCTATTTATTCACATAAACATTCAAATGAAAATGTGCCTCGACACTCATTATGAGTTTTTCATGAAAATTGAGGTTGTCAGGGGCGAACTGTAACATCCTACTGG